>NDXB01021960.1:49894-139894 GCA_002631895.1 Agapornis roseicollis | reverse complement strand
TGCAAGCCCGTTGTAGAGAAGTATTATTTCAACAGAGCACCTTTTGCATTTGAAGGGTGTAATTCTGGTACCTGGAGGACACTGGTCATTGCAACTCAGCCCGCATCCCTCTTGCATGTTTGTTGGAATAACCTGGCTAGACAGGACCCAAACAAGGTTAGTTCAAGGTACTGGTGATAAGATCTCTTTTTGTTGTTGTTGTTCTCTTATGTAAATTCAGTGCTTGTGAAAGGTGCTGGCTTTGGCTGCAGCCAGGACACAAAAGTCCCTTCTGTAGACACAAATGGGGTCTATGGTGGGGAGCTGCAGACCCAGAACCCCCCCAGCCAGGTTCATGCTGGAATGTGGTTCACATCAGCTGGATATTTCAGGCATCAGACAGTGCTGTTCACACAGGTTATGGCAGGTGTTTGGTGGCAAGGACTTTATACCATGACAAGTCCCTAATGGATCTGAACAAGTATCCAAATACTGTGACAGATGACCATGTCGCAAGGAGTGCAGTTTTCCCAGGAATGTCTATTATTTACTAGAAAACTATTGTTCTGGAGAAAGAGCTTGCTGTTGCTTTTTGTTGTTGTAGCTGTAAACGCACCGTGTTCCTCTGTGCACCTTCAGGGCTGTCCATCTGTAGATGCTTTTTGCTCTGTCATATGGGGACATTCCGGGATTCACCCTTTGTCCTCTCAGGCAGCCTTCCTGAAGCACAGTGCTCCTTCCCCAACCTTGCATTTGTATTTAAGGCCAGGTTGGATGGGGCTTTGAGCAACCTGGTGTAGTAGAAAGGGCAGGGGGGGATGGAAATGAATGATCTTTAAGGCCCTCTCCAACTCTAACTGTTCTATGATTCTACGGTTCTATTGTCCACCTCCAATCCTTTCAGTGGTCTTCCTGCACTCTGCCTTGCTTTTCTGATCTCTTTTTTCCTTAGGGACAGAATCCATCCAAGTAATGGATATCTGCAAGCCCAGAGGAGGAGTTGTCTTACATCCCAATAAGGTTAACTCCAGGTTTCTGCCATGGTCCCTGTTGCACAGATGTACACATTGTTGTCCATGTCCAGCACAGGCTTTCCCTGTGTCAACCTATTTGCCCCATCAATCCAGCCTCTGCCACTGTAAGGAGCTATCAATATGACAGCCTGGGGCTCTTCTTGTTGACGTCCCAGTAGCTGGAACTTATCTGTCCTTAAAATCATCTTCAGGAAACAGGAGTTTAAAATGCAATATGCTGGTTCAGGAAATTGTAGCCTTTCTCCCTTGAACTCTGAGAGTGCACCTAGTGAAAAAGGAGCCGCTGCTGTACTTTGATATTTCCTGCAGTTTTGAACAAGGAGACAGATGGTTAAATGCATGGCTCTATTTTGGAGTATATTAAGAAAGGAGTAGTTCCCAAGGCTGTTGTGCTTTGGGGTGTCTGTGTGTGATCATTTATATGTATTATGTAAATATATCTTGATCTTTTATGCCTATTTTTTGTTTGTTGTAAAATGATAACTAGCATTAGGCTCATTCTTGACCAAAGAACGTGGTCAACGGGAGGAGCAGCAATTGTTTCATAAGCAGCGCTCTGCAGAGTACATTTTATGCCAGAGCAGCTTTTCTAGAACCAGTTTTAAAGTTAATTATCGAAGCAGGCATCTTCTATCCATTGCCTGTGGCCCCCCACTGGGTTTGTTGTTCAGCTTTCCTTGGGAAAGAGTCACTCTACAGAAGATCATCTTTGTGGTGTCACAGTCCAGGGAGCCGAACACGTCCGAGCTAATCAGCTTAGAACATCAGTACCATCTTAATGTGGGATTTGGGACCTTCTGGATGCAGGGTGAGGAGCTGAACCAGTCTGCAAGCACATCGCTTTATTCCTTTTGCTTTAAGCAAGAATAATTTGCCTTTTTTTCTCTCATCTTTCTTCCTTGTTGTTTTGCCCCTGAAAACTGTGCGGCAAAAGCAACCTCCAGGGTGGACACTAAATCTTCTGATGCAGGCAGAGCAGTGATAACATCTGAACTGAGGGTGCTTTTCCAGGGCATGCTTGACAGATGTAGCAGGGCCTTTTAGGATTTAGTACTGGAGCATATCTATTACCCGCGCTGCAGCACAGCTTGGCAGGAGCTGTGTGGTAATCTCCCATGAATTCTGTCTGACTTATCAGAGCATCTGAACAGGTTCCTGCAGGATGCAGAGTCACTGCACCAAGTTGGAGAGAGACAGACCATACACTTCGAACTCCCTTAACTCTTGCTGGCCCAAAGCCTTCCTGTTCCGAGGTGGTGATTTTTCCTTCCCTGGGAGGAATTGATGTCTCTACTCCTTTTCTCTCCCTTCCTTGTTCTCTACTTCCCCCAGTGCATGATTTCAAGGAGCAGAATCTAATTTCTACATATCTGAGAGGGTAAGAATAATTGCTTTAATGGCATGGCAGCCTGCCTGTTTCTTTGGCAGAAAGTAGTAAATATGATACATGTGGTGGAATTTAAGCTTTCGCTGGTTGCAAGTCCAGGACTCTGTTACATATAGGAGTGTGTGCTTAACAGCTTTGTTCCCTGTCTTCACTGTATGTATTTTATCTCAGCCTTACTTGAGCAGAGTATTTGATGTTCTGTCTTCATCTGCAATAACAATTACCTTAGTGTTTCATATTTTTATATGTACATACCCCCACACACGTACACACACTAACACACACACATATATATACATTAAAATCCACCCCAGTAAGATTGATCACAAACACAAAATTGTTTAGATCACAGATTAAAGTTTAATTTTGGAGTTTTGCTTTAGGCTTAGAATTAGCTTCAGAGTGTGAGTTGCATAGGAGGCGCTGTAATTTGTTTTAAGGATAAGGCCTTCGGGCTGCTGTGCATAAAATGAGCATGATTCCTTATTCCCACGGTTGATTTTTGAATGGAAGTGCAATTAGAATTTTTTCACCCAGAAGCGCATACAGTACAGAGCAAAGATAATACCTTGAATGCATATCAGCTTGGGGAACTTCTCCTGGAATTTTATTTATTGTTCACCTAGTGCTAATTCAAAAGAGATCCATGCAAACCCTAACAATACACTTGCTCTTTAATTTGGAGTCTAGTGTGTTTGTAGAGACTCTTGCAGGGGCTTTATTATTACCGAGCGAGATTTCAATGGTGAATTTTAATGTCAGATGCAGAAATGTGCAACCAGTTATTTCTGATAGAATGGAAGCTATTACAAACAAAACACTGATGTAGCAATGGCCTCTGTTAATCCTCAATTGCTGCAGATATTTTCCTGTCACACCAGGAAGCTGTACTGCCGACTGGTATTGAACAGCCACCATCTGCATATGAGAGGTATGTAGATGATATTTTTTCTGATTATCGATGCCGATCACATTCATCTTCCACTGGAAGAACTGAACAATCGATACTCGCAGAATATTCATTTAACCTGTGGAAGAGAGGTGAATTCCTGCATCCAATTTTTGGATGTCATGGTCACTAAAGAGCCAGATTCTGCCATTTCCACTGCATGATGTCAAAAAGATATTGCCTCGGGTAGACACATGTTAGACATCACCTCAGTCACTCTCCATGAAAAGAAGGTAGGAAGCAGGAATTGATATCACAGTTTGGGAAGCCTGCTATCTTAAAATATTTGGGTATTCCTAGAAGAATTCTTCAGAAATGTGTATGTGTGGGTACCTGTGTGCATGAATGCAGGAGCTCATTCTCTGGGTAGGCTGAATTTGAGCTACTTATGCCACATACGTGGCCTGCACGGGAATCCAGATGGGCCTGGGTGTAGGTACAAAAATTGCAGCATGGCACTTCTGAAGAGCTGGACTTCATTACCATTTTCTGAGTCCAAGAAATACTAAGGGAAAGCATGATTCAGGTAAATTGCTGCAACCATATGTTTTTAAAGGCAAGAAGATTCTTTCCCAACAAGCTCCCTTTGCATCAGGGACCCTCTTAGCATCAGGGTCCCAACACGCTTTTCTAACACCACTCTGTCACCTTATGGACTTTCCCCCGTTCAGTGGGCAATCAAAACCAGGTAGCAAATGAGCCCTCCTCATTGAGGGGAGAGATGTTGGGACAGACCCTGTGGAATTCACGTGTCCTTGCATACATTGCTCTTGAAGCTGGGGGGCTCAACAAAGCTTCCAATACCAAAACCTAGCCCACAGCCATTTCTTTCATTTGAAAAAGGATGTTTTTCTCTCTTATTGAACAATCAAAGAACTTTCTGACATTTATTTTGATGGGGGGAAAAAAAAATCTATTCACTTATTACAAGGACCAAGAAGCACAAATCCAGGTTGTCTCTCAGACACCTTACACATAAATTGTATTCAGGTAAATGGTCCCTAAAAATGCCTTGATAGTACAATGTACATCATAGTTGCTAGAAAGGAAATGTAAAGCTTCCCATTACAAAGGATAATACAAAGAAAGAATTGTATTTTCATTATACTCCCATAGTTTCAAAGTATCTCAAGATTTGATTCAGGTCCTAAAGAAATTATAAGGCAATATCTATGTTACCTTTGAGTCAACTACCATGTCTTGACACTTGATCAATCTGTAAGAGCTCTTGCAAGAATCAGAAATAAACAATTTTATTCCTCAAACAGGAACTCGTGCAGCAGCGTGAGCAAGAATGCCTTTTCCGCCTCTAAATATGAGTGCAGGTCCTGTAATGCATTTAATCAGAACACAGGGGTCGAACACAACATTTTTGTACAATTTCTTTTAGAAATGCAACCTAGATTTTTTTTTTTTTTTAAAAAAAAGCAAATAAAATCCCCAATAAAGACACATTTTGAAAATTCTAAGAAACCGTGTGTGTGGAGGGCATCTTATCCATGCTATTTTGAAGTGAGAGGCATATTTAAATGCATGTGCTGAATAGGTCTTTAACTTTATGCCCTCACAATTGCATGTGCAAATCCAGGTGTATATAAGCTATTTTTCCTACCAATTTCTATGTTGTCTTTCCACTTCTACTTGCACTACAGAGGCTCTGTTTCCAAGAATGGTTTTATTGCTCACTATAGCCATGCAGGTTTATTTGGTTTGGTCCTAAGTGGAGATTTTAAGCAACAGTTTTAAATCCCAAACATAGCTATTGAAACTACCCAAAAAACTGCAGAGATCTATGAAATAATACTACTATTTGCCTAGAAAATTGAAAGTTTAGCTGATTTTTGCTGAATACTGATGGCTTGGGTCCAAATGGGAACTCTTTAATCTTGTTCTCTTTGGGCCAGATGTTCTTGTTGGGGTTTGGTTTTGTTTTGTTGTTTTGTTTCAGATGGCAAGTGGTTCTCTTTCATTCTGCCTTTCCCTCAAGCACCCAAATATAGTGAATGACCTTTTCCTCTGGCCTGAGATCACAGGAGGAAAACATTACCTGTGGCAGGTCAAAATCAATCTACTTTAACTGGAGAAAAAAGAGAATTAAAGAAAGGAAAATACAGAAGAATAGCCAAATGATTTTAAGCCTGTTTTGAAATCGCATTGCTTCTGGGTATGTAAAGGAAAAAAAGGAACCTGATGGACCACCCAGCCCCTTAGGAAGGGCTGCCCTTTTAGAGGAGAGGCTCTATGCTCATCCCAGCCACCAAAAACAGAGCTCAAGGGCTGATGCAGCTTTTGTCTGCCTGAGGTGTTTCGGGAGTTGCTCTTCAGTTTCCCACTTACTGCCACAGCTAAATGACAAATGATGTTAAGATAATGTTAAGTATCTGCCCTGGACCATAGCATGGAAAGTGAGTTTTAAAAAGCTAGAGAGAACTAGTACACTACTAAAAGCAGCGTACTAATGTTTCTGCTGTAACGTGCTAGGGCACAACACCCAATAGGCAGCAGTCGTCATTCCCACCAAGCAGAACACATCTTCCTTTCCAAACCCACAATCTACCTGGTGAATTAAAGGAATAACTTAATTAATGCTGCCAGTAGAGGGAACTGATGTACATGTGAGTAAATGTGGCAGCATTTCTTCAGGGGAAAAGTTTAACAATAAAAAACACAAGCAAATCCTCTACTTCAAGAGGGGGTCAAAGGTACCATTTCCAGCTCACAGCAGTCAGTGGCTGGGGAGCAAGAAGGACCTGGTGCTGTTTTCTCATTCCTTATTCAAAAGTTCCACCTTCTTCAACATTACTCATGGAGTAAGGTACAAAGTTGGCAGAATTTGGCAGTACATGAACTCATGGGGCTTTAAGAAAAGAGATTTTGGAGGTTTTGAGACTTCAACTTGAAATGGGCTATTTGAGTCAAAGCAGCAAGTTGGTTTGGTCTTTTTTCTTCAGTTCCTTTGCTGTAGATTTGCATAGTGTTCATCTTCAAGCTACAGAAGGGTTAGAATATTGAGGTAACCTGCTAATGAGCTAACTGATGTCAGTCTTGAGCATTCCTTCTGTTTTCTCCCAGTGTAGGCAGCAGTGCAAAAGCAAGGGGCAGGGCTGGGAGTTTAGAGAGAAAGAATTGGACAGTGTCAAGAAGAAAATACACAGGCTTTCAGTGACAATGAGGAAATAAGGCTGATACTAAATAATCCTTTGATAACAAAAATCACTGAGCAGGGCCGAACCTAATTTTGGAGAGGTTCTGCTCAAAGTTGCTATTGCTGAAGTTGCTGTCTTTGGAAGCAGCTGCCAATCTAGATAAAGTGGCAAAGCTGGATAAATGAACAAAAAACAGAGTTCAGATAATGAGGTGAATTCATTCACCTTCTAGAGAAATCAGCTCTGAGTGGCAAGAAGCCTGACTTCAGTCGTAGCCATGGATAACCCCTTTGAAATCCTTTATTTCAGAGGTTTCAGTGAATGTCTTTATTTTTCGGTATCTGACATTCATTTGTACACAGAAAGGGGAAAAGTAATTTCAGTGGAGTCCAAGTTTTTTGGGTAGTATCCATGGTTTTTTTGAGGTGACTAGTCATTTCTAGTTTTGCTAGTTGAAAACTCTGCTACTTCTTTTTGGGGGTGCATGAAACTGGGAGTAAGAGCAGATGAAACACTAAAGATAGAACCAAGAGCATTGTCTCCTGCTTCCTAATATTAAAACCCACCTTAAATGATAACTTTTTACCAGGTTCCGAAATACTGGGGCAAACAGTTGATGCTGTTTGGTTTATGGGGTTTTTTCCCCCTCTCTTTTTTTTTTCCCCTTTCCCTTCCCAATTCAGGTTTCCGGATAGAATTGGAACTGAATGTGCCAAAAATACCAGGATAGAAGCTGTTCTCATGGGTGTTTCCATCTGGAATCTAATGTAGAAATGCCAGAAATCCTGTAGGAAAACCTGTTCTCATGTGGTTTCCTGCCCGGTTCAACAGTTTTGATATGTTGGGAGAGTTTGGATTAGCTGCAGATAAGCAGAGAAACTGGATCTGAATGCCAAACTCTTTTTGAAGTTTCTCCATCCCCACTGGAAGCATCACGAGGCCCATAGGCATAAGGTATATAGTCTCTCCCCTGCTGGGTAAGGTTTAAAGCTGGCTGCATAGTAATAAACAAATGCATAAATATATTCATGAATGAGTAGGGCTTTGCTCTTCACTTCTTTGCAAGGCTATTTTCACCAGCTCTGCTATTTGAGATAATCTTCGGTTATTTGTACAAATATTTGTATGCTCAGAAAGTTTTATGGATCTTAGCAAGAAACGTGCAGCTGGGAAGTTATTTTCCATGTGTTTGCTTTTCATCACTTCCTATTAATTATTCCCCATTTAAATTTCTTGTGGGTGGATGAGTGCGGAGGTCTTATCAGCTCAAAGGAGCCAACATCAGGTTGCCATGGCAAGGGTCCTGACCCCTCTGGCTTTGTATACAATCATAGAATGGTTTGGGTTGGAAGGGATCTTAGAGCTCATCCAGTTCTAACCCCCTGCCATGGACAGGGACACTTTCCACCAGACCAGGTTGCTGCAAGCCTCTTCCAACCTGGCCTTGAACACTGCCAGGGGCACCCTGAGGTGTCTATGTCATGGGTGAGGGGCTAGACTCAGTGCATGCCCAGTGTAAGGCAGCTCCAGTGTGTCCTCACAGCATGGCCACAGCAGATATGGTCACAGATAACTCTGTGGTTATTTGATAAGCAGGAAAATGTCACCTTATGGGAGAAGTGAGCTTCCCTCTGTTCTCCCTGCCTTGATGGATGCTGATGCCATGCTCTACCATGCTGTGATGGAGAAGCGAGGCGGCTTCCACAGGTAGCACCTACTGCGGATGGTGTGCTGAGGAATAAAAGCCACTTCCAAAATGAATACGCAAATTCAGCTTTTTTCCCCCAAAGTCTGATCAGTTCATCTCCGGTAACATTGCCTAAGCTCAGGGTAAATTTGGTGAGCAGCAGGCAGAAGGAGGTTGGTTTGCTGCAGTGGCTCAACACTGAGACCGTGTGTGAGAGATCTTTGGGTGCAAACAGGTCCTTTTTTTACTTATAATGTTATTTAATCTCGTGGATCAGGTTTGGCTTCTTTTGTTGCCAGAGCGTGGAATCCTGCGGATCTTCCGCTCCGGGCGCCTCCAGAAACTGACTGTGTGCCCAATGGAGCCCTGACACATTTCATCCCTTCTACAGAGCTGCTTTCATCCAGGCGAACGCATGCGGAGGGGCTTCCTTCTGCTTAATGCTGCTCCGTGTGCGTATGGAGGTGGAAATCCCCGCCCTTCCCGCACACACACGCCTGAGAGCACAGGAATTACATTTGTATAGCCAACACTTACCTGCCAGAAAGCTGTTTATTTGTGCAGCTCCCTCTTCGGAGCTCCATCTGTACTGCTGTCGTCCCCCACCACAGACACGCATTAGCTCCCTGTATCAGCTGTCGGTAGTGATCTGTGCAGAACGAACATCTGTATTAAGTTTGCAGAGCTAGTCAAAATGTTTACCAGGGTTGTTTAATAGGGAGATCAATAGTGAGTGCCTCCCTGTTTGTTTTAACGGAACCAAATTGGTTGCAGAGCAAAACCTTTCTTAGAACAACAACAACAACAAACCAGTGCTGGCATTGCTCCAGCTTAGTGTAACAACACAGGGGGAAAGGGCATTAATAAGTGCTTGTTCAGATTTATTTTCATTATGCAGTTATTAGGGTAAGGGAGCAGTAGACGGTTGTTGTCACCGGGAGACCCTCTCCCTATAAAGCAAGTGTGCTCAGCGGTTCATTTGGAGGTACACTGATTTATGGCTGTCAGCTCTTGCTTGATGATGTCCTGACAAGTTCTGCTGGTAGGAACTTGCTCAAGCTTGAAGTGACACTTCTGAGCTGCTGGTTTTCCTTCCCCAGAGAGGAAACTGCTCTCGACCATCCCGATTTCGGTGTCATGCTGAACTCCCCCTAAGTGTGTTTCCTTGCCTGGGGTCTGACTTGCTCCTGGAAGCCAGTATATGAAATCACTTCCCTAAATTACCATATTGGCTCCTCACTTGGGGGCTGTTTACAGTAGGTTGCAGACCACTGGTTGGCCCACGTAATGCCTGATTTGGAAACTGGTAGCATCTCCAGTTGGTCGCTGACAAATTCTGTCAGTTTGAGTCTGGCACAAAATATCAAGGGAATGTGGGGAAAGGGGGAAAATGGGTTCTTTTCCGTTTTCCGGAAGAGAGCTGCAAAAGGCTGTTGCGTTACATGCATGCAAAATAGATATTTTCTGGGATTTGAGGGGAAAGAAAACAACTGGAAAATTATGGTTTGTAATCTGTAAGTTTGCTAGAATATATTCATGTGTTTACATTTTAAGTACTGTGGTATCTTCTCCCCTTGTGTTTAAACATGCCCCTTAATAATTAGAAGACTGGATTTATATCCTAACTTTCCAGACAGCTGGTAGGGATTTTTTTTCCCATCATCTTCACCTCCTAAAATGTTGTGATGTAGCAAATTAGCCATTTCTCACCATTTATTCTGGAGAACAGAAATAAGTGAAATCTGTCTCTGAAAATTAGCGCTGCAGGCATGTGAAATAAATGGTTTTCTACATGGCAGCAACCAAATAAATATGTTTTGCAGCTTTTAGGTGAGAAGAAGGTGGTAAGTAAAATAGAGAGGGAGGAGCTAAATGTTCTGGCAAATACTATGTGTGAAATGTGGGGTAAGGCTCCAGAAGAAAAGTTAGGAGGTATGAATCATTAACAGTGGAAAGAGATAGAGACCTGTCAGAAGTCTTTGAGTGCATTTATCCCGTTTCAAGTACTTTGTGTCTTTTAGAAACACAAACCAGTTGCTGTTTCTGAGGTTTTTCCCATGGTGTAAAATGTACCACAATCCCTTTAGTAAATAGCTGCAATGATAAATCAGCTCTCTGCCAAAGTTGTGCTTTTCTCGGGATTCAGCTTCCAGCACAGGGTCTGCTGACAACTTTGTCTCCTTGAGGGAAGTGTCCTATACTACTTTTTGTGACTATAAACTGTGATTGAAACCCTCCATCACCTTTTCTTTGATAAGCTGTAATGACAGAGGTCTGTGGATTGTTCCTGATAAGGCCCGTTTTTAGTGCTTTCACCATTCTTGTTCTTCTTTTAGTCTTTTACAATTAACCAATTTCCGGCTTGAACTTATGCCTTTGGGGCTGTCTGTGTGTTCCTGTAGTTGCACAGGTGCACCTTTGCCAAACTCACAGGTAGGAAAACGTCTCTGTTTTTCCTTGAACCCTCCCTGTGTGTCCAAGGTCTGCACTAGGCTTTGTGGCTGCCAGGCTGCAGGTAGATTTTATGATCAGCTGATGATAACCATCATTGTGGTGTGGCTCAGGGTAGGGGTGATGGTCTCGTGGTATGGCTGGCACTCTCCATTCCCAGCTGGATGACAATGTGATGTTGAGGTGCATGTTGTTTGCTTTACAGTCTGCCAAATGGTTCCAAGTGCTTTGTGTGCTCTTTGATCCAGCTCTCCTGCAGCCTCCCTGACACCTGCAGACTTTATTAATAATGATTTTATTCTAAGGGTTTTTTCAGTCATTGATTTAACATGTTAAATAGCATGAGACTGAGGACTGATGCTGCTGGCCCAGTTAAAACTATTCCTACTCAATTTTCAGACTTCTATTTCACAGTTACATTTTTCAATCGAAGGTGCCAGTTTTAATCCATTTTAATTTGTGCCTTGTTTAGTTTATATCATTCTACCTACTGAGTCAAAACAGTTTGGAGAATCTGATCCCATGCCTTAAAACACAATCCAAGTGCAGCATACTGACATTATCACCCTCGTCAGCCTGATCTGTGATCTCAGTTTAAAAATACCCCATGAAATCTATTTCCTCTAAACCCACGCTTCTGGAATGTATTTGTATTTGCTCCTTTTGTATTGTAAGACATAATTCTTGGATTAACTGTCCGTTACCTTACCCACGATCAGGCTGACAGTACCAGGAGGACCCCATCTGCTTGGTTTAACTCTTGGGGGGATGTTACTTTGCCTTGGTTCTCTGGAGTACTGTAAGTCCCATCAAGTCCCTGCAGGGTGGAGAGCTTCCATGCCCATTCTTTGGAAACCCTTGATGCATGTTTTCTAACTGACTGACTTCAAAATGTCTCTCCTTTTCAAGCTGCTGTTTAAAACTCTTTTGACTCGCTGCTGAGATTGAGTGCGATTCATTATTTTTAGACAATATGCATATAAAATCTATTTCCCAAATATGGAAGACAGGTATTCATTGAACTCTTCCATGTTTTCCTCATTATTATTACATTTTTACTATTTTTCTCAAGTAACAGATGACAACATTTTTGTTCTCAATCTGCTTTTAAAAGTCCCAGATATCCTTTCCTCATTGAGTTCTCTTTTCCCTTTGTCAGTTTCCTGCAGTCATTAGCTTTTGGTTTATACTTGTTATTATCAGTTTTCCTTTATATCATTAGTTCTTTGTGTCGAAATAAATGTGTTTTCGTTCTATGTCTACTTTTACACTGAAAGTAATTTTAAAACACTGTCAGTTTCTTTCTTAGTTGTGGAACTGGGGCCTTTGGAATGCATTCTTATGACTGTTCTGCTTACTGTGAGAAGGTTCCTCTGTACCTGATATTGCTCAGAATGATTTCGGTGTTATAAAAATGAACTCTTTCAGCAGCAGTTGTATTTGTGAATGTGCATACTGGAACATTGCGTTAGGGGGCCTATAGGGATGCTGGGGAGGGGCTCTTCATTAGGGACTGTAGTGACAGGACAAGGGGGAACGGGTTCAAACTTAAACAGGGGAGGTTTAGATTGGATCTAAGGAAGAAATTCTTTCCTGTGAGGGTGGTGAGGCACTGGAATGGGTTACCCAAGGAAGTTGTGAATGATCCATCCCTGGTGGTATTCAAGGTCAGGTTGGATGAAGCNATCTTCAAACTTAAACAGGGGAGGTTTAGATTGGATCTAAGGAAGAAATTCTTTCCTGTGAGGGTGGTGAGGCACTGGAATGGGTTACCCAAGGAAGTTGTGAATGATCCATCCCTGGTGGTATTCAAGGTCAGGTTGGATGAAGCCTTGCATGGCAAGGTCTAGTGTGAGGTGTCCTTGGTTATGGCAGGGGGGTTGGAACTGGATGCTCTTAAGGTCCTTTCCAACCCTAACTATTCTATGATTCTATGACTCAGTTCTATATGTTGACAACAAATATGACCGAGTCATGATCACTGGCATTGGAGTAACCATTAATTTTCAGCATGTGGGACCAGTTCCTCTGTATCTGTCATTAGGAGTCTACCCCAAACTGGGTTGAGTTAGGAAATTGGCTGCCTGTAATTTTTGAAATTCTGAGGACTTTTTAGTGCTGGTAGCCTGAGAACACCAGCATATGCCATTCAGATTGAAGTCCCATATGTTAACACAGCTTTTTTTACCAACACATGATAAATAAGTCTTTAAAGAAGCTGGTCATCCTGTTTTTTATGTTGTTTCGGTGGTGTGTAGCAGGCACCAAATAGCTCACCACCTCCTAGATTATCTGTGAGAACAGAGATCTACTAGCAGTTGAAATCTTTCACATTTGATTCTCTCAGACTTGCAGAGGTCATAAGATTATGAGAGTGTATCATGCCCTTTCTTTTCTGCTCACTTGAAGTCTCTGAGTTGGGTTGTAACAATGCATTTTTACTTTTTGGTCATGTGAGTTTTCCCAGTAACATCAACCAAGCCAAATTTATGCTCATAAATCAGCAATTCTAATTCCTCTCATTTATTGCCCGACTTCTAGCAGAAGTGTATAAGCACTGAAATCATTTCATCCCTTTGTGTAAGTGAATGCTTTTGTCATTTTGTTCTCAACAACATGATTTTGAACAACAACCAAAACCCCTGCACCATTTACCTAGGCTGTGATTACATATGCAGAATTTGCTGGGGTTTTTTTTTTTGTTCACAGGACATGAGGAGCCTTATAAAATCATATATATACCCTTGCTTCTGCTCAGTTTGACCAACTACCTCTGTAGAGATATTTCCTACAACTTCCTTGATGGGGAATGCTCTGACTCCATATCCCTACAATCTTCTCTTGATCCTTCATTCAAGCTTCCCAAACCCTTGCAAAGTATTTCCCCAATTTTCAGCTCTGTCTAGTCTCTTTGTGGCCATTTTCATCCTTTCCAGCAGGGAGTAGCTATGCTTCCTAAGGAAGACTGTTCAAAACTGTTATACTTCATTCTTCATTACATCTGTGCTTGCACTTCCAAACCACAGTTTTGTTTCTTTTAGCTTCGTTACCACTTGCACATACTTCTGAAGAAATCTTTTCAGAAGAGGAGAAAATAGAGCCCATCCACTGCAGCTCAGAGCCACGCTTGTGCTGCCAGCCAGCACTGCCTTGATGTCCTCTGAAAATGGAATCCTTTCAGATGCCTTCTTCAAACTTGTTCTGAAATTACTCATTTTGCTGGTTCTCTTTGCCTGCTCCAGAGTTTGCTTGGCACATGATGGATGAATGGATGAATGGATGGATGGATGGATGGATGGATTAAGGGGAGGTAATTTTAGTGCCATCCTGCCCCCCATAGTGATGGTAATTCAAATCTGATGGATTAACAAGACCCAAGGATTTGAGACATGAGCCCCTTAAATGGGAAACCAGAAAATAGGAGTCTGTTACATAACATATCTGAAGGTCCCCAAACCCTGTCCTATGGCCAAATCAGAAACAGCATAGGAGGATCAGGTGTATCATCAAGATTTTGAACCTAGAAGTGCTGGAGCCTGCACTGTATCCTCCAAAATACCCTTGTTTACAGCTCCTGAGGTAGGAGGAGACCTGAAGCTGGCAATGTCAAACTGAAATGGTCCTTACCAAGTTATTCACTGTGTGAATGCTGAGGAATGGGTTTTCATCTGCCCCTTTGAAATACCATTCTCCCACATTTAGCCCGGCAAGATGACTTCCCAAGAGCTCTCTTCAAGTGGTAAATCGAGCTGTCGCCAGCCACAACAGCCTAAAGAGGGATGAGACCAGTGACAAATACATTACAAAAGGCCAAGTTAACTCTAATTGTGCTTTGTTTAATGTGATCGTTAACACAGCTAACTCTCCATTAAGTGGCTACCACCGGTCAAACATGACCCTGGTGAAGGACTGTAGTGGCCTCCATTCCCCAGTGATGAGCTAGGCTTACATCTTTCTAATGCTGAGCTCTGCCTTTTCGACCATGCTTGTTCTAAAGTGTATTTCCTACATCAGGGATGCTTTTTTCCTCACCCAGCTTCAAGTTGCTGATGTGCTTTCTTAGGCTGGGGTATCTGACGAAAGGATGGGAACTGCAGAGTTTGGGCTTTACACACAGGCATGGTGCATGGACTCCTTTAAATGCTAGCGTAATGGTAAGGACATATTAAAAACAGAGAAAAAGACAACTGCTTGGAGTCATCCCCTAATAGGGTTCCTTAATGCACTGCCTGCCTTTCCAGTAGGCACTTGGCAGGGTGACATGAAAATTGCTGACCTTCAGCTGGATGGCTGGGGCACCCACCACCCTCCTGAGGCATGGCCAGTCCCCAGGTGTCCTATGCTTTGTTCTGTGTATTCATTTCTCTCTCTTTCTTCCCCCCCTTTTCATCTTTTTTCATGTGTGTGTCGCTACCTATATGTTTTTTCATCTTTGCCTGCGTCAGAGATGCCTGCAGGCAAAGCCTCCAGGGTTAGGCTCAGCAGAAAGAGGTGTGACCAATCATGCCTTTGCTAAGGGAGTTCCTGCTGCAGCCAGGGGCACGCACACCACTGGTGAGGATGTCCCAGGGGCTGTACATGGTTTTATTCTCAGGGTGCTGCTCACAGATGCTGTGAAGCCAGGTACAAACCTCTCCTCCTCTCATATACACATTGCTTTCTCTTTCAAAGTGTTGATTGTGATTGGACCTGTGCTGCGGAGAATACATTTCAGTATAAAAATATCCATCACTTTGAAATGGCAGAGGATTGTATTTCTTCTAAACCATACCTAAAACAGCTTGTGAAAGCCTGGAATACATCCGGACACATCGGATTTACAGGAAACAAGATAAAATACAGTATAGGTTCAGTGCAGAGTTGTTCTTGGGCTAACTGATGCTTGGGAAAATGGGGTTTAGATCGTTTTGAGAGATTCCCCTTTCTTTGCTGACAGAGAACAGGGACAAGAGGCTATTGCTTGTGTTTGTTCCTAAAGCAAATCACAGCTGATAGGTCCAACTTTAGACCGATCGGCCTCGACAAATATCCTTTCAGTTCTTTCTTGTGTGTGGTTTCAAAAATCCTTGAACAGCGAGAAGCACAAAAGGTAGAAAGTTAACAAGACTCCACGGGGCTGTGAGATGGTACCTGACAAGGGAGGAGAACCGCTCCTGCTACTAAAATAGGTGACACAGAGGAAGGTTTTGCACTTGTCTGAACAATTTGGAATCTCGTTATGGACTAGGAAGCTCTGGTCTGCTCAGACCTACAGTGTTTGTAGCAAAAGGTTTGCTTTCATTAGCTGAATGCTTTCAGGAGGTTTCTTATTTTCAATGTGTAATTTTAAAGTGAGTTTATTCTGGGAAATCAGTACGATGACTCAGTTATTTTGCTGGGATATTGGGAGGTGTTTTGTCTCTATTTGGGGTTACGAAACAATTGCTTGGGAGGGGGAGAGAAAAGCCCTTTAACACACCAAACAAAAGATGTCTTTTCCCACTCTCCATTTCCCTTAAAAGAACTTGAGGTTCTGCTTTTCCCCTCCAAACCTGTGCAGGTAATTAGCATCAATGATTTGTCCTTAAGCAGCAGCTTTGGCATTGCATTTCAGAGAGAAATGTGGTTATTTTAGACTTAGCAAGTGTGCTTTAGGTTTTGATCCGTAGCTTTGGTTTTCTTGTTATTCATATTGATTGTTCCAATTTGTATGCTGTTTTGCTCTGTGAGTTGTTGATCTGTTTTGTTTCTCTTCTGTTTTTCAATGGCCACAAGGTTTCTGATTTTCCGTTTTCTTCTTAGACTTTCAGGTTTTAATTCAATGTGTGTTTTCCAGGATATTTCTCGGTTGCTTTGGCATCACTGTTCTACAATTGTGTTGCATTGCCTCTTCCTTCCTAGAGACAATGTTAATGGATACTGTGGGAGGGATATAGCCCTCCTCCTAAATTTTGTATAGAGCACTGCACTTCAGTCAAAAGTCATATTCCCTTGCCTGTGGATTTTCCTTTGCTGGAAGGGCCAATTCGTAATGCAGATGGGAACTGTCAGCTTTGTGTTTCTTGGGAATATGTTCCAAATTATATCCTTTACCATGGTAGCATTTGCAAGGCTATGATGTAGTGAAAAGCATTGGGATATTAAAACCTAGTTAATGGAAAACCATTAATGCTCAGCCTGGAAAGAATAGAAGAACCTTTGGAAATCATGTTGGCTAATAATCCCTTGGTGAGAGGCCAATGCAAGGGAACTTCCTTGCTCTCTTCTGCAGCCCTGGCTTAATTCGTGGGCACCTCCAGAGAAGCAGGATTGTTGCTTGTGAGGTTTAGCTTGCTGGGAATCCAGTATACAGTGGGACAACAAAGAAGTGCATAAGACAACACATGGGTCTAGGGGAGAAAGAGTTTGAAAGAAGAGGAAAATGCCCCTGAGCCATTTGGCTATACTCTGTCATTCCTATTCCTTCCTGTTCTTAGCTGCTTTGAGACTCTCCAAATTCCCTGGAGGCTGCAAAGCAAGTGACATTTCCTTTGCTGGTGTACAATTCAGAGCCCAGTTAAGCCAATGTTTGGTTAGAAGAAGGTTTGGTCCTTTTAAATCCTATTACCCTGAACATTGGAGAAAGGCAGACAGCTTTTCAGCCTGCCTAACGCATCAGCGTTTGTGCTCTCTGGCTGGGATAAGGTGTGACAAAACTCACGTTATCCTATTCTACGGGGACTAAGGGGGCTTGATATGATGTTAAAACCCAACTGATGAGAAACCTGGAAGCTCCAGTTGGCCAGCGGCACGGCGCGCTCATGGATGGGCTCTCTTCCTTTTCAAAGCCTTTGGAGTGAGTTTTTTGGATACTTCAGTCGTCCTTTTTTCTCACCCTCAGATTGTTCGCCGCCTCCCCAGCAGAGTGACATATTGTTTGCAGTGGAATTTGACAGGCTCAGATGGCAGGAGCTGCTGCAAGATTTTTTAGTTCTTGTTGATGCTACGACAGGTCTCAACAAATTCTCTCGCCCACTCGCCCATGGTGCATAAGGAACTTTCTCTAGCGCGAGGGGAGCTTGCCCATCAGTTTTGTTAAAATCTCAGCTTTCCTCTAAGCATGATGCAGAAATTCTGCCTTTCTTGATGTGACACGGATCTGTGCCACTGCAGTGGTGTTTGCAGATTGGGGAAGGCAAAGACAGACAAAGGCAACTGAGATGTGAGCTCCCAGATAACCCTACCTTGGCTTTGTGATGGAAGTGAACTACCTGGGGTATGTGCTGGGAAGAGGCTGTGGATTTCTGCAGAGGAGATCTGTCCCTATTCTTTATGCTGTGTTCAGTGCCTCTGTAAGTTAATCCTCTCTCTTTCCCTTTCTTTGCTACCTATGCAGGTGACAGATCTGCAAGTGCACCCATCCTGCCCCAAGTACCCATGAAGTAGCAGAAAACAAGGAGATATTAGTGACTACAACATATACCTGAGAGCTGGTCACCCACTTGTGTGCGTGTGATGATGTTTCCCTTGGCCACCTCTGGGTACTGAGACAAGGAGGCACAAAAGCACAAAACGTAATCAGTTCTAAGTAATGTTAGGTTTGATGGCTTTGTAATGGAAAGGACATGGTTTCAGGTCCATAGGACTTTAGTACAAAGGGTGTAAGAAAAGCAGTATAGAAAACAGGACCTGGGGATGGGGAGTATCTGGGACTAGCAAATGTCCAGGATGGGCACAGTTAAACTAACTGATAAGGACAGGATGACTGCTATGTTTGTGGTGTTAATGAACCCATTACGCTGGTGTAAACATCTACTGGGGAGTATCCCGGACTAGCAGATGTCCAGGATGGGAGCAGTTAAACTAACTGATAAGTAGAAGAATGGGATGATTGCTGTATCTGCAATGTTAAGCTGGTGCTTCCAAGACTGCCTGAAGTTATGAAGATTGTTGAGAAAAGTAAACGACCCTTAAAGACCACCATCACATGTATGTATGTGGGAAACTGTCTGGAAAATGATGTAATATGCCCAGTGACCATACGAGGAAGGCCTGTATAGCAATACTGGGACACAGGTTAGGAGGAGCTATCCCCCGTGTCTCCCGGCGCCACAATAAGGAATACCTGCTTGTCAAGTTGAAACTCTGTTGAAGAGTTTGTCCCTGGAGTTTTCTCCCAGTCAGTACCTTCTTTAGGATGAGCTGAAGTTTGCCCTGAAAGTCACACCCTGTTTTTCTCTGCTGTGTCTGCAGGGGACCCCATATATTGGGCCAGGCGAGTGAGGTGGCAGTGACAGGCAAGGCTCTTTCTCTAAGAAGAAATGTGTATTGTGAGGCTGTATACATATATCTTCATGTCCTTTGTATTCCTGCAAAAGTGAGGCCTTTGGAAAATTAGAGGAGATGTTTTCCAAAAGGATGAGTCAGGGACTTTTGGAATAGGGCATTCCAAGCAAACCATACGTATTTCATGTTTGATTTAGACTTGGACTGCCAAGGTTATTTTCAAGCAGTAGTCCTGGGGCCATCCCATTCCCATTCCCAGGCCTTTGCTTGGCATAAATAGCATTAGCCCGAGGGTGGCCCTCGTCTGTGCCAGATGCCCACAGCCACAGCAGCAGGAAATCAATGGGGCGTGGGGATATCCCCGCCACTGCGCTGTGCCGCTAATAGCTGTGGTGGTGTAAGAGTCCCTGTGGCATTCCCACATTACCTGGAGATTTCCCAAGGCAGGAGAAATCCTAAGGATAATTAAGCCTGTTTTATTTAGGGCTGAGCTGAGCCATCAAAGTGGCATAAAGCAGCCTAAATGGACCAGAGTATCTGGCACCTTATGTGAAAACTAATCATTTTCTGAGGTGGTCTGATAATTTCTGAGGAGGATATAAAATAATTCACACCCACATGTAGCTTTTAATGAGTAGAAAGGCCTTTCCACTGCGTGTTCTGGAATTGTGCTCTTTAGAAACAAAAACAAACCAAAACCCCCCAAAACCAGCACAATGATGTTTGCATGCAACAAAGCGAGAGGAAAACCGTGACAGGAGCAGGAGCTTAGGGCAGCGTCTTTGTTACTGTTTTCATCAGGGTTAAGGGCTCAGTGACCATTTGGAAACCTTTTATGGGCAAACTGGCTAGCAGCCAGTACTGCAAATTTGCACTCCTGACTTTTTGATTAGTCAGTAGTCCATCAACAGCAGTAGAAACCTGAGAAACATTTGCAGCTAACCACGTGAAAAGCAGGTGTAATAAATCAGGTTGTTCAGGTTTAGTCCCAACTGGGAAATGTGGGAATGGAGGTAGAAATCATGCCTACTTTTCTCATGGTGTAGCAGAGTACCTGCTGCACGGCACGTTACCCCAGCCCAGTCCCTCTTTCCAGGAAGATTTAAATCTGTAACAGCAATTGCATTCCCATTGGGAAATTGCAGGTTTCCAACATTTGGTTTTTTTTCTTAAATCCACAGTGAAGTTGTGTGAATGATCCTTGCGGGATCAGGGCCAAAGCATGGTCTTTTTAAGCTTAAAGAGCAAGCCCTTAATCACTGCTGACTGTGCTAAGTGGAAAGAACTCTCTCCATACCAGTGCCCCGATGGCAGCAGAGGCATCTTTCCTCTTTATGTGCCTCTGTCCCTTGGGGATGTGCAGGGTGGGCTGCCCAAGCTCTGCTCCCTGGCCCTGCCGTGCCTGTGCCCAGGCTTTTCCCAGGAGCAAATCGACAGAGCTGGTGACAGCAGAAGCCATGGAAAGACTGTGGCAAATGTGAGCCTGCTCTCTAATACTTCATGAATACGGAATCTGCTGGGTTTTCAGGGGGAAGGTGGCTGTCTGTCTCCGTAGTTGTTTGTTATTTGTCACATATAGGGCACATACAACACTAGAGTGGGGTGTTGCTCATAAAAGTAGCAAAGGTGCATGTGGGAGATATATTCTGGAGCTACAAGAGGACAAGAAACTGGGATGGAAGTGTCGGTGCCATGAAGACAACTCTATGTTACAGACCGTGTAAGAGGTTCAGGAACATGTTTTAATGCTCTTCCAAACCCAAAGAGAAGGTATTTTTCCTGTTCCCTTTTGAGTGAACAACTGAACTGAAATGGTTTGGTGGCTGTGACCCGGAGTTTTGGTAGAGCTGTACAAGAATCCTCTCTCCCCTAAGTTACAACATCTTAGGGTTAAGCAAAACCTCCTTGTGTCCTGCAAAATGAACACAGGAATTGCCGTTAGAATGTAATTTCAAGAGAAATTCAGTGGATGTGTCCTCTGATCACAAGAAATGGCAATTTACAGTCTTGTGAGGAGAAGGGTGGATGGGACAGGTGTAAGGATGGTACACACTGCCTCACCTCCTCTTCACCATCTCCTTACATCCATCCTGAATGTCAGGACCATAAAATAACTTAGTACTGCCAATGTCTTTGCTGTTAGTGGTGCTGTAGTTAAACAGAAACCTTCAGGCTCTAGCCTTAGCAATTCAGTTGCTTTTCTAAGTATTAAAATAACAAAAGGAACAGAAGCTACTGAAATAGGAAGAAGAAAGCGGAGCCCTTCAACACCTCCAACTTCAGGGAGGCAGCCAGAGCAGCCACATCCAGGGATGGTTTGCACACTCGGTGCTGTGAGTTGTCAATGGTGAATATTTGACAAAACCCCCGTTTTTATAGCAGTTTTAAGAAACATTTAGTAATAACTGAGCGAACCGCTGAAACCAACTGAGCTGAACAAGGGAATAACGACAAAACAAAAAGCCCAGTGTGTGTCTGTTGCCTGGGGCAAGCTACAGCTGATGGATAAAGTGACAGACGAATCCTTCCCTCATTTCCATTTTAATCTCTGTCTACTAATTGTCATCAATATCATCAGGGTCACTAGACCACTAGTGCGAGTCTACAACCTTGCGCAGCAACGGCAGCTTTATGCCTGCCTGGCCCCAAGGGCTTTGGCCCTTTGCTAACCCAGTCTGTACTAGGGGATGCCTCAGAGGGGGAAAAGGGGCCTTTGGAAGTGAGATGGGTGGTGTTTCCCAGGGTCATGCAGGAGAGGCTACTCTGACTGTCCTGGCATTAAAATACAGGACAATTGCAGCCTTCTTTGAAATGAAAATTATTTATACTCCCTTTATGCCAAGGCCAGGATTTGAAAAAAGGGCAGCTGGGAATCCAGCTCCCATTGGAAGAAAGGGCTCATACTGACTCTTAAATCAATGACTGTGTGATGAAAGCATACTTTGGATCAGACCCAAGGAGGACAGAGTCAAAGCTTTTTGTCGGTTCTCTGCCTGGTTGTTTCCCTTCCTCACTATAGTATGTGTAGCATAGGTTACGTGCTACACAGGTACCCAAGGAGGTCTCTCCCTGTGACTCACCAGGCGGTCCCTTGGAATTCTATCCCATCACACCCTGCCCAGGAGGGGCACCCTGCAGTGTGTTGTGAAGGTAATGTTTAACCCAGGGGCTCCAAGCCAAATCCTGGCCTCTGTGCACAGCTTGAGCACAAATTGTGCCCATGGCAACTACGCAGCGACTCGCCTGGTTGGAAACCTCCCATCCCCAACTTGGAGGCAGCCATGTGGTCCTCTGCTTCTGCTGCTAAAAAGTAATGGATTTTTAGCATTAACTCTCTATCTGATTCCTGCACCAAATCCTCCCTGTGTTATAGGTGCTGTGTGTCCAGGTGATTCAGACAAGGCTCTGGGTTTGCTCTTTTGGAAGTGCTTCTTCATCACAATTTTCATCTTTTCTTCTTTTATTACCTATAAACTCTCTTCTTCTCAACTTACAGTTTCCATTTTCTTTAGTCTACTTGCTTTGTGTTCCCCTCTCAAAGTCTTAGCATCCCTTTGATGGTACCATCTTCTCCACTCCTCCAAATCTCCCTCATCTCTTCTGAGTTACATCTTTCCTTAGACTTCCCAAATACTTTCCCTGCAATCATATTCATTAGCAGATCAACTCCTTCTTCCATCTCCCACTAAGTAACCCTCTCCTGAAAAGACATGTGGGAATAAAAATGGACTTTTCTTAGTTTTACTATTGATTTGGGATCTCATGAGTTAATTGGCTGGATTTAATTCCTGCATCTATGCAGGTGTAGATGGTGACAAGGCCTCTGCCAGTTCTGAAGCACATCTATCCCTTCTCTTGAAGCACATCTACTCCCTCACTTGAGATTTTAACCCCATTTTAAGATGTTATATGGTTTTGATGTTCCACATTTGCAAGGTGGTGCATTGGCTGCTTATAGGGAAGTAGTTGCGGTCCCAGAGAGGGTCATCTTATCCTCAAGATATTCCTCTTTGGCTTGCCGTTCTATTGCTATTGCTTTTGTACTTATCTAGTGAATCAGGAAGGGGCTGTTTCAACATTATAATGCTTGTGTCTGTGTCCCCTCTATGGCTGTGTGGGAGTTTACCGTTTCGGTGTGCTGCAGATCTGTAAGGAATGGTTGATGCCATCTTGTTGTTTGCGCTCCCCTGAGTGATTCACTGCCAGTGCTGTGATCAGGGTTGGGAGTGGCAGAGAGGCAGCAAAAAATGGCTTTGTGAAGCCATCTGCTGTGAATCTTCACAGGCAGAATTCCCCTGCTCCGGGGATGAGGATCTCCAGAGTCCCATGCCCATAAGCTGTGGTCCCTGCGGCTGCAACTCCACATCTTTGGAGCTTATCAGTAACGTATTTGCAAAGCTGCCCTGCTGTGATCACTGCTCTCTGCCAGCTTAAATTTTGGGGAATGCTTTACACAGCCTTTCCTCTCCCCTCCTTCAACCCCTGCAGGTCTATAGGCAAGAAAGGAAAGATTTAGTGTTTGAGGGTGAGCACTGGTCAGCCAATCTGCAGCGTATCTTCTTGAAAACCCAAACCAGGTGCTCTTGGGCCATCAAAGTCTTGAAGCAGTTAAACTTCCTTTCACCTCTGTTGCAGTTCCTTTAAAAGAAATAGAGAGATCTTCAAAAGGTGGAAGGGTGGCAGGCCAGAAACGTAAAGCGTGTGCAATCACTCAGATACAAGTGGCACCACTAAAAATTGCCTTCATATATCAGCTTATGGTTTACACACTGTGGCAGAAAGGACGCTAAAAGGTCAGCAGGAAAAAAATATATATGTCAAGCCTGGAGCTGTGACTCCAAAGGTGTGGAAAGACGCGATCTGAGAAGGGTTCTAGAGGGACTGGATAAGTGCTTGATATGGCAGGATTTTTTATTTTATTTTATTTTGGGTTTCTTTGCAAGGGAGCTGCTTGCAAACGTCAGCACAGAAGCCAAGGTATATACTCGCTGTAACCTCTTGCTACGACCCCTGGTGACAAGACGGATAGTTCCATTCATCTGTGGGTGAACAGCAGAGGCTCTCTGCATTTTTTACTTGAAGCCCTGGATGAATTTGTTTGTGGAGGGGAATGTCACCGTTGTGAATGCTCTGATCACTCATGTGCCCATAGTGAAGTCAGTGGTGGGGAAGGAGGGGGAGAAGAAGGGGGGCAGAGCGAGGAGGAAAGCAAGCGTCTCTCTGGGGGTCTCGGGGATGCCAGCTTACATCCAACAAAACATCTCCAACCAAACACTAATGGAGGATGCGACTTCGAAACAGAGGGATCAGCAAATACACTGTAAATTAATAATGTGCCCTTTTAGTAGCAATTGTGTTATGAAAATCAGGAGGGCTTTTATTTTTCCCCCTCCTTCCCTCTCTCCTGGTAGAAATAGCTCTGAAATAAGTGGGTCTCACTGGAGTTTTGTTTAAGACTGACCCCTTACTTTATTAACCGTGTAACATTTTAAGGTTGTTTTTTCCTCTCTGTCTCCTCCAGCAAGTCTCTATTGATCACTGTTTACAGTTATAATCCCTTTCAAATTTATCATCCATGACTAACACCACACGTATTGATTAGTGCTGACGGATGTCCCTGTATGGTGTATACCCACAGTGATTCTGGCCAGTGAAGTACAGTAGATGTATTTTTTTTCTCTCCTTCATTTGCTTTTTATAGCTTTCTGCTCCCCCCCCCCCTTTTGTTCTCAGCCTGGCTAACCTATTTCACACAAATGCCGTGGGATTAACATGTCTAAATTTAGGACAGTTTCTTTATTCCTGATGAGGTCTTTGGAAGAGGAAGGCAAAAAAAATAAAAGGGTAGTGGTGGGTTTTGGATTTTGTTGTTTTTTTTTTAACTCAGCTGGTAAAGAACTCCTGGAAAGAGACAGGCCCTATAGGAGATCAGATTTATGAGGGACATCCACATGTCTTAACCTAAAGCCTAAAGTAACAAAGATGTAAGGGCTAGTTTTTTTAGGGACAAATTAGGTGTCGCTGGTGACTAAGGACAAGGTGTCCGAAAACTGGACTATAAATGGAGTCATTTGTCAACAGTGCATTTTTGCTTGCCTGCTGCAACATTTCCTCCATGTCTTGTTGGCCAGAAATTGAGTTTAAGGTTCATCTCTTTTCTTGGCCACCTTCATTAGACTTGAATGTGCGAACTTAAAACCAGATAAATAAACAAAGAGCCTCAAATGACCTCAAGGATTTTAATCCATCAGCAGCATATAATCCCTATCACTTAAGGTATTTCATTTCTAATGGCTTTAGGTAAACTGTGCCTCTACCACCTTTTTTGCCCCCCTCCTTCCATCCCAGAGAGCCCCTATCTTGTCTATTGTACACAAACTGACCTTTTTACTGCAGCCTAAAAGGATATGATTTTAAGTGGTGAAAACCACATTCCTTGAGAGCCCCACTGAGTAGAGAGATGTGCTCACAGAAGTAGCAGCTAACACAGGCTAATCTGGGGACACTGGGCATTACATTGCGGCCAGTGTTCACAGGTCCATGTGGCAATTCCAGATGCAGTAAGGGACTCTGCTGACTTTGTTCTCATTAACCCAAAGGTGTGAACTGCACCTTTCGAAGGCTGGCTAACTTCCAGGTTTTAATAATCCATTTGTAACTTGTATTTTTTTGGTGTGCTTTATGCAACCGTTTAAATACATGTTCCCGTACATGTGTTTTATTTGGGTGTAATAAGGCAGCAAGTACAAGACAGAGTTGTTAAACCTCCGTAAAAAGATTTTTTTAATAATCATTTGGCATTTATTTAATATACAGCCCCTGTCTTATTAAATCTAACTCTTTAGAGTTAATAGGATCGTTTATTGTATTATAGCATTACTACGGCGACGCTATAGTTATGCTTGAAAAGGCATTTTCATTACAAACTCCTATTTGCAGGTGCTTATAACTTCCTGAAGTACAGCACCTCTTTTATTTGAATGTGAAATCACTCGCTGTACTTCTTAATTCTTTTCTTTCATCTCCATCTCCTCCTCAGCAACAAGGACATTTAGATGTTAAAAGAAAGGGAAATAATACCATTCTATGATTCTAAACCCAGTGGTTACTGGGGAGCAGCATGAGCTGAGCATTAAAAGGCTCCAAAGAGTTCACAGTTACAGAGCTTATGAAGAACTGGACCCTTATCAAGTTGCTGTACCCATGTCTGTTACAGCATAAAGCTGGCAATTTGCTCAGTAATGTGCCGTGCCACTGTTTTGACAGAGGCGTATTGGCAAGATGTGGTTGTCAGAAGGAGTGTTATCACTGAGCTCCCAAGTTCTTGTGGTCCTGATAGACTCTCTATATTGGCAAAACCTGTATGGCAGGGCAGGGGCTTTGTGGAGTTTCTTTTCAGTCTTAAGCACAAGGGATGCCAGGAGACCAAGACAGCTGTGCATGGTGAAGAAGAAGGAATCAAACCTGAGTCACTGGGTTCTGTGAGAGCATTTGTAGCACCTTGCAAAAGGCTGCCCAGCTGCATGTTTCCCATGGTTTCTTGGAAGGCATTGTATTTTTCCTCAGGGCTCCTCAAAAGGCATTTGCCCCTTGCTTGAGCTCCCCATCTATCTGTGGCAAAAGAACTCTTTGTTTTGAGTTCTTTTGTTTGCCACCATAAACTTTACATCCACTGAAGTGGACCTTTTGCAATGGAGGACAATGAAATATAGATCACGGACTCAGCTAACGTTAAGCATGTAATGTTGGCAGCTACATGGAGAGGAAAGTTGCGTCAGCTAAGCCCTGCTGCAAACCAAGCTCTGCCCTACCACTGAAGGGTGAACTTGAGGGTGGTCTGTGCCATCCTTCACAGTGCAGTTTGTTCCTGTGCTTCCTTTAATCACCTGTGAAATTAGTAGGAATGCTGATATCTAAGAATATTTACAGCTCAAAGTAAACCTTGTGTAGGTGGAAGAGAGGACCTGGCATCCCCTGGGTTTTCAGCTACTACAGGCTCAGGCAGATGCCTTGAAGGAGTTTCTTTATGACCTTAGAACCTAATGCAGTGGAGGGTAAGTGTCCCAAGTTTGTGTGTCCCTTTATTAAGAGACCTGTTGGCTCAGGAAGAGCCAAAACATCAATAATTATAACTCTCTTTTTCCGTGTGTGTGTTTTCTCTTCACCTTGAAAGCAAACAGAGGCTTGCCTGGTGAGGTGCTCAGGGCTGGACCCAGGGTCAGTGTGCTTACAGGGGATGAATTGGGTTCATTACCCGGTTTTATGATGAACAAACAGGACCTGCCTTCAGCAGGGCTGTCTCCAGGAAGAGGTACAGTTTTCAGTGCTGTATCCTGGCCACGTCTCCCAAAGGGTGAGCACACACCATGGTTACATCCACAGTGGCCATGCTGGTTTGCTCTGGTCTCACCGTGATTGACCCTTGCAACTTTACGTGGCTCTAGTAAATCTAATATTTAATTGCTTTCTGGGCTGGGAGCCACTTGTAAACAAACCTCAGGCTCAATGGAGGCTTTATAGTTAAATAAATAAACGCTGACAAAGAAAGACTGGAGACACAAAAAGCCCAAACAGGAGCACAGCACTAAAGTGCCCCATAAAACCTGTGTAAAGAGAGACTGTTTTCTAGTGTTGCAACAGCAGGCTTTTTGCTTTTCCAAGGGCTGAGTTTGCACATGTAATTACTTTCCTTTATTTGAGTTCTGGCCCAGAAACTACTGGTGGGGTGGCACTGAGAATGGGGTTGGTTTCTTTTGGGTTTTTAGTTTAATTAACCCCAGTTTTAGGGTTGCAATGGACACAGCCTGTCCTTGCTAGCTGGGGCTGAGCAGTAATTGCTCAGCAGAAAGCTCCTCTTTCAAAGCACATGGAGTTCTGATAAATCTCTTCTAGCTTTATGCCGCATTCAGTCCTTTTGCTTGCACCTAAGCATCAAGTCTTTCCTGAGAATGCAAATAGAGATCAGCGCAAATTCATCACAACAGAGTTGTTTAAATAGTCAGGTGTCCTGCTCTCGTATAATCCATTCTGGTTTTAGGAATACTAATAGCTCCCTCAAATAAAAAGGCTCTGCCTCCCTCACCCTCAACCCTACCTTACTTCAAGACAAAGAAAACCAATCACTCAAACCTAAACTGTATAAAAGGGCCTCTAGCTACAAGCCCTCTGCTTTGAAAGCCTTTGCTGCTGCCATAGGAAGGATGAAAATGGAGGTCGTCTTCTAGGAAAACCAGCTAAGTTAGGCATGCTTCTGTGGGGCAGGACTCAGTGTTTCGTAGGTTTCTCTTCCCATGTACTTTTGCACTGCTGCAAAACCTTGTGCCAAGGTCCTTTTCATGTTTCACACCCAGTAACCACAGTGGTAACTGTTGCCCCCATCCAAAAGAGCAGCAAATGCACACATTTAGACCCACAAATAGATTCATGACACTCATTAAATGGAAGATGCTCATACAGAGAGGTCTGAGCAGATCCTGAATGTCCAAACTACTTGTAATATATTACCAGTGTTCCAACCCATTCTGTTATGGGTTTTTTTGGCTCTACAGATAGACTGACCCCTTTGCCAGTTTTAGTTTTCCTGCTGTTTTTCAGTAGCAATGTGGTCGCACCATCAGCAAATCAGTTCTCAGTGGATTGATGGGCATTGTGAGGGATTGGGAGTTTGTCTCCTTGATTTTTATTGACTGGGTTTTAGTAATAACAAGTGAAAAAAGGAGAAAATCTTGAAGATACAAGAACTGAGAATTTTCTATTTTTATTTTTATGAGGATCATTTAAAAATATCCCCAGGTTCATTTTTGTATGATGCCATGTGACTTGGCATGCTTCAGACTGTAGTTAGTCATTTTTGGGTAGAGTTCTCTTATGGAAAAATGTGTGCATGCCATTTTAAAATCATATTCAAACATATGGAAAAATCCTTTGTGCTTGCAAAATGTGGAAATCTGGTCAGAAATGGGCTAGATTCATCTTAAAACCAGTCATTTTGTTGTTGCTGTTGTTGTTGGAAATGTAGTTGGGAAGAAGTTGGTTTTTAGAGAGAGAAATTCATCTCCAAAATGATATTCCCTGGTTGGGCAGACCTGGTTTTGTATTTGCAATGAAACACAATAAACAGGTGAAGCAAAACACCTCCATTGGATTTGTTTTACAGATAACAACGCCAGCCCTGGACTTGCCACGGGCCTGGGGTGGTCCTTTCAACAAGCTTAGAAATCTCCCAGGATTTTGGACCAGCCCCAGCAACCAAGTCTGGAAATATGGATATTGGATTGCAGGTGGCTAGGGATAATAGTGCAAAGGTTGATTGGGAAAGGTCTGCAGTAGCTTCTTTGGAAGGAGCAATGATTTTCAAGTAATTGGTATGAAGGGGGCTTAAAGTCATTTGATTAAACTGTAGCATCAGGAAGAAAAAACATTTTTCTCTATATAAAAGTTAAAAAACCCCCTTTCCTGATTATAATTATCCAGGCTTTTGTGTCTTCTAATGGTAAAACATTCTGCCTATTGTCGGATACCAGCCTGGTAATCTCATTGACTTCCCGTGTGGCCAGATTCTGTCATGACCTCTATGTAGCTTGGCCTTGAATGGATCTTCTTCCAGACCCTTATTTTTTATTCTGTTGGGAAATGGAATTCCACATATTTATCCTGCATAACTTTTTACTTCTTTTCTTCCCTTTTTTTGTATTTTTATTTTTTTTAACCTCAGAGGTAGCAATCCTCCTGCTATTAGCAAGATGTCTATTATAGTGTCATTAAAAAAGCTATAGTCAGAGCATGGAATGACTCACATCATGGAGGAGTTAATAATTCACTGTAATAAAAGTATAAAGTTTTATGATAAACCACTCTCAGGGGAGTTAAATATAATCCTTAGCGGGTCACACACTGACTACAAAGCTTACATTTGTAATGGTAATTTGAATTTACTACATCGCCTTTAGTTTTTAGCGTTTGTATGTCATTAGACCTTATAAATTGATTTATATATTCAACTCCAGGATAATTCTACATAAAGGTACAATAAATTTTATGGATTATAGATATGGCATCTAAAACAGTTTAGAAAAATAATTGTATTAAATTCACTTAAATGGCAGTGATGGATAGCGATGAGGATGCCAGGGTGGTTCAACTTCCCTGCACGAGGCAGGGAGGGAGCTGCAGGTGGTGATGGGGACAAAGGGGACATAACTTGTCACCCAACTTCTCATTAAGGGCTTCAGTGACACCAAGTGCTAATGTTCTGCACAGCTACAACTGCCACTGAATGGGACCCTGGTGCTGCTTCAAACCTTCATCTCCTAATGGAACGTGTGGGCTCCCCATGGAAAGGCAGCGGGGTTACCCCTAAACCTCTGTTGCTGGTAAAGGTACAAGATTACTTGTTTGTACCATAAACAAGGTTTTGGCTTTTGCTTTGAATTTGGAGACAAAGCAGCTGGCTGTGGTGTGCCTTTGAAGGCTGGCTTTTGAAGGATGACTTCTCTCAGCACTTTGCCTCCTCTGCATTCTTTATCAGAAATAGGTTGTGAAAAATGAAGAGATCTCCCCCAGCTCAGATTCAGCAAATGTATTAATGAGAGAAACCATTAAAAAGGCCAATCTTCAAGATTCTTTATAGGTATGATTTTAGCAAAGCTAACTGTGAGGAAGTGACTGGTGGTATGTTGTTCTGATGTAGCAGGTCCTGCTCAAACCCGGTGAAAATTTGTTGGCATTCCCAGCCATGCTTAGCAATCCCTGAAAGCAGTAAAGGAACTAGCTCAAAAACACGCGATAAACTTCACCACCTGTTTCTTAAGTGGTTTCAAATAGTCAACCAGCATTTTAATGCTGCTTTTCCTAAAGTCAGTGCCATTTCAGTGATCTTCCAACCTCTTTTGTCTAATCCCGTATGTAATCTTTCCCATAACAGACCTTCAAAAGATCGTTGTACTCCCTAGTGGGCAGTTATCATTGTATTCCCCATCGCACTCACACATTAGCAAAGCTTTATCCCATCATCTTTTTGATTCTGAAAGCATTGAGGTAAGTCTCCGGTGGCATCCTGCACTCAGTGTGTGTGTCACTGGTGAAATGACCCAGGCAGCTGGACAGGTTTAGGTACAATTTACTGGAACTGTGTTAAATGTGTCTCGGGAAATGATTCTTTAAAGCATTCTCACTGCCAGTGCAGTAAAGATTAAGACCTTGGCATGAAACAGAGGGAAAAATTAAAGAATTTCCAGAAGCTTGATGTAAAATAATGATGCTCGATGTAACTTCGAGTCACCAAAGGATGAACAGTTCAGCTGAATTCTTCCTCCGCTCTTGATTAATTCCTATAATAATTCAGGGCGCTCTGAAACTCACAGGCTGAATTTGAGCCCTGGCACATGCACATGGAGTCCTGCTTTATCCCTACCAGGCAGTTTGCTCAGACAAATGCAGGATTATACAGGCAAAACCAGGACTTGCAGGTGGGCATGCTCCTGGGAAATAAACACTGCTATTTTCATACAATTAATTTCAATATTCCAATTCCTCCTTTTACATTCATTGGCTCAAATATTGGGATGACAGCATCTGTGCTGCCTTCCGGGCTTTATTTGTGCCTGAATTTCCCAAGCCAGCCAAGAGGACTTTACTGTCTCCTTGTTTAACATATAGCTGTCTTTAAGTGATACTGCATGCAGACTTCTTTCTTATTATTTGTGCCTTTTGTATCTATCTGTGTTTCATTGTGATTGCCTTGTTTGGTTGCCTCGGAGTACAAAGAGAAGTGTTGCTAGAGTTTTCCTTGGCATGAAGGGGTAGGCAGAAGGGCTTGTCTGCTGCAGCAATAGGGCTTGCCTGGCTTTCGCCTTCTGAAGTGCCTCCATGAGCATTGGCATAGATAAGAGTGACCAGAGTAAACGCAAAAAGTGGATGTATAACCCATCTGGTCCCAAACTGTGGGGTTGCAATAGGTGGGAAATGGCAACAAATGCTATGGGGTGAGTGGGATAGATGCGGGTGCAGGCATGGATGCTGAGTGGACAGGCAGCTGGGGGGCTTGCAGCACCTTCCGGCTTGAGCATCTAAAATCCTGCCAGGATGAACTGCTTTCTGCGGTATCCTTGAACATTTGCTCTGCAGCAAATAAAGGCATTAAGTCTTTCCTCCTCTTCCAAATACACAGTTTAGAAATAAAAGGTAATAACTGATGATACACAAACACTGAAATCTTCATTCTTCACGGATTAAATGATCCTTGCTTCAGATCATGAAAAGAGCCATTAGCAAAAGAGAAAAGAGGGTGGAAGGGGGGACTTTGTCTAACAACAAGCAGTGTGTTCTGTGCTTTAAGAAGAGGGAAGCTGCTGGAGAGCTGCAGGACTTAAAATCACTGTGGACGGAGTAGGTTGACTTTTGCCAGAGCAGGATGAATGCATGGAGACAGAGACAGGGAGCAGAGCTGGCAGTGACCAGATGCCCAGAAGTTTATAATCCTCAGGGTTTGTTTTAAATTGCATTTTATCAAACAGGTTCTTGGTCATCCTTGTGTCTTCAGGTGTGTTTTGAAGGCAAGATCTTAACTCCTGTTTAATGAGTCGAAAGCAATTATTGTTTAGTACTGGATTACACATAGGCTTATGGAATTAGAGTTGTTAGGATATCTTTACAGCTGGCAAAGAGTTAATGACTGCAAGCTGAGATGGAATAGTTGCTGCCTAAACCGACTTACTATTTTATTTCTGTGATGTCAGAAAATCTAATAAATCATGTTACTTTTATCTTGATAGTTAATTCTTTCATTAGGAAAATTAGAGGCTTCATTAGAATGTTTATCATGAGCTGGAAGGTTTTTTCCTCATTTATTTTATTTTTAATTTTAGGATTGCACAGTTCACTTTTGCCAGGTTTTCATTTTCTTTCTCAAGTTTTCATTTTCTTTATTGTTCCTAAGTGAATTCAGCAGCAAAAGCGGTGGGCTGGATCAGACAGTGCAGCAGACCTGAGGCCTGCTTTGGAGATGCCACCCACACTATTTACCTGGATTTCATGGGGAGATGTAGATGTTTTGGAAAGCTCTTTAGACTCTTGGATACATACATTCTCAGACTTAAAGGGACTGTAAAGCTCTTTTATTCTCAGTTTCAGCTTTATTCCCCCCTATGCAGTGCTGAACACTTGCTTGATACACTAATTTGGCTTGAACATGGAATTTAACTTCCCCTCTCATGCATTGTGCTGGGTTTTGCTAAGAAAACGTTTGGTGATGCTGCTCACAGTATCTATCAGTCCATTAGAAACAGGACCATGAGCCACTTACCTGTTCGAAACATGTTCTGTGATAGCTGACTTGGGCTGATGCTTTTGCTCACTCTTGACCTAGACGGGCAGTCAGTTAATAACAGTGAAGCAAAAAGCCTCACTTCTGTTACACATCTTGGCTGCCAACTGGTTTGGTGATTCGCCATTAATATGGATACACAAGGTGGGCACAAGGGCCAAAGGAGCTTCTCAACTGGAACAGGGCAGCATGAGCAGTCTAAGATCCATTCTTGCTCCCTGAGGTAAAATTCTTCACTGCTCCTATGTGTGCAGTTTCCCTATATCCAGCTACAAGGAATGACACAAGGCACTGCCTGGCTCCACTGCAGTCAATGTTTGCAAACCCATTTCAGTCCTCAGCAATAATTATGTTTGTTTGAAAATCCTGAATGTGGTTGTACAGAGGAAAGAAGCCACCCACAACAAAAAATGATACCTTTGTCTGGAAGATGCTGCTTCATCCATACAGCATCTGTAAGCTATATGTACTCACCACTTAGGCTGATTACTTCTACAATTAATATGCTTCGGGTTTTTGCTTCTGTAATCATCCGTGCGTTGCAAAAAGTACAGCATAGACTGAAACGTGTCTGTAATATGTTTTAAAAGCAGTTCTTAACTAAGCTTTGACCTTGATACACACAGGAGGTGAAGAGGATCAATTATAGATAAAAGAAGGGGAGCTCTCGGGGGACTTGCATACCTAAGACTTTCTGTAGGTACAATTCTAGATCTGTATTTATCAGTATTTATCTCTCCAAAGCTCAGACAAGTAGAGATGGTGTGATTGATTTTATTTGAAAGTGAGAAATGGGGCCAAAGGGGAACTTTCTGGTCTTCCGCTTTTACTTTTTAACCTATATAAAATGAGCATTTGTACTAGAGGTGTTTAATTCACTTTTTTTCTTGGCCAAATGTGCCAACGGGAGCTTTGGCAAAGCAAACTCCATCTCTTCTTGCTTCAAATGAGCTGGGAAAGATCCTCATCCTGCCAACTCATCCTGAATTGGCCTATGTTGTAAGAAGTAATTAAAAGTAAAGGGCAGATTCATAAAGAATGTCCGTTCTCTTTATGGGTCCACGTGTGGAGGAGCTTTTCCTGCACTCCAGGTAGGAGTGCAGGAGGCACATTAGCCTTCCAGTGCATCTGTGTGCCATTCCTTTCTTCTTCCCTTAAATAAATGTTAACTTGTGGAGAGGAGGAAACGCCTATAGAAAGGCTGAAGTTCAAAGAACTCCAGGAGAGGAGTCACAACTGACCTTCTCTCCTGGGTTCCTCTGTGAGTGTGTAAATAGGGGTATGTGGTGTAAACCTTCAAGGCAAAAAAGCAAAGTTTAGACACGATGTGAAAATGTCCAAATAAAAGCTAATGGCTTCGTGTCAGCAGTGCTGGCTTCTGTTACTCGATTGATTTTCAGCAAGCCACTGGCTCGCTAGACAGATTTTGAAAGATCTTTGCTGGCTCTGCTGGGTGTGCAAAGCCTGCAAGTTCTTTTTGTCTCTTTCTAAAAGTGGGAAAATAAAACAATGTTGAATAGTTAAACGCGCAGGAGATAGTATAGCTGAATGTATAAATAATACAGAAGATAAACAGCTAAACACAGAGAAGAACAGAAGTCAAGTTGAATGGTCTGTCTGCTGTTAATGATCATGCAAAGCCCAAATTTGAATCAGTATTTTTCTTTCCCATCCTTCCAAATTCTTGCTTAATAACCCGATGTCTAAACGCATTGAGAAAATGCAATTCCTATCATTCTGTTCTTGCTAGGAATAGTTTCCTGTGGTGTGTGTTTGGGGTTGTATTTTTTTCTCTGTCTGCCAAGACTTTAGGGATATAATTTATGTGGGTGAGTGTGCAGTATAAAGCTGAATCATGCTCCATCTGTTGTGAAATACCTGTAGCTTTTAGAATGATCTCCACTGCAAACACTGCAGGGTTGGGTTTTGCTGCAGGTGGTTTGATCCAGTTTGGTTAAAATCAGAGCTGCTCTCCAAAGTGGTTGGTTAAGGGTACTCCAAGAAGTTCTTTACTGTAAGGGTGGTGAGGCACTGGAATGGGTTGCCCAGGGAAGTTGTGAGTGCTTCCATGCCTGGCAGTGTTCAAGGCCAGGTTGGACAGAGCCTTGAGCAACATGATCTAGTGTGAGGTGTCCCTGTCCATGGCAGGGAGTTAGAACCAGATGATCTTAAAGTCTTTTCCAACCCAAACCATTCTGTGATTCTTTGATTCTCTGTCTATAGTTGTTGCTATGCTGTGTACTGGGAACTAGGCTGCCATGCTTTGTTTTCTTGTTATTCCCTGAATGGTCCTATTTATGCATGGCTCCTGGCTGCCTCCCGCCTACTCCATGGCAGTGGCAAGGCTCAGCATGCTCAGGGACATCTCCACTTGTGCAAAGAACACAAGCACCCCATGTTTCCACCTGCAATGCCAGCCCAGCGTTAACCATACAGCATGCTCTGCCAAAGGAAAAATTACCCTCGGGGGGAAAGAGAGTGGCCTCCGGTCCACCTTCAGGATCAGAATCTGATAAACAGTTTCAGATGTCAGTGGCCTGTTGTTGGTAATTAAATTGTAATGACAGATCCGTGCTGATACTATCAAGGTGCTTTTGTCCCGGGAACCCTGCATTAAGAGGAGCCGCAACAGCAGTTTTGCTTGTTACCTCTTCCTACTATTACAGTTAAATAGTTCATGGCCATCAGCTTCCCCCAGCAGGAATGTGCACTGCCGCCTCCATGGGTTTCATGCACAATTGCCAGGAATGTGACTATATTGAAGTATTTGGATGTTCAAATGGTTGTTACCAGCATTCCTGGGAGCAGGCCCCATAGGCACAGATTTCTTTGTCTATTTTTACACCCAGACCTGGAGCCTTTAAAATATATCTGTTAACTTTTGGAGAGAAGAAGGAAATGTCTATAGAAAGGCTAAAGTTCAAAACAAAGGCACTCAGTCAGAGTAATATCAATATGCAGCTGTCAGGAGAACTTACATTCTGAGTCACAAAAATACATTTCTTTGGTGTGGGGGGGGGGACTTTAGCTTGTTCCATTATAAGTGATTAAAACCACACGATCGGTCATGGAGATAATAATAGCAGTCGCCTTCTTAAAACCAACATTTGCTTTATTCCCAGATTGGTGTTTGTTCCTTGAAAAGAAGTGAAATGGGAGCGTTTTGAATGTTTTGGTGAGTGAATGCCTTCGAAGAAGTTTTGGAGCCCTTTTCCATCCTGTTCTGTAGAGGTCAGCAAGTTTGAGGAATTACAGGCACTAAGTGAAAATGAAAACATCAAGAGGCTTGCTGTCTATCACAAGTATCACTAAATCTTTTTGAACAACCCTGGGCAGTGAATTATGGAAGCATGGAATTGACTTACAGTTTATTTCTAGTAACAGTCAGTTACTATGTCAAATCTAAAACCATTCAGAAAAGCCTATAAAAATGTATGACAAACTAACCAGCAACCCCTAGATCTTTTTACATGTGTATGATTTTAAGGGACGTCTCGCTAGCGCTTGTGGAAATGAACAGACAGGGCATTTTCATGAGGCTATTATTTTTTTGTCCTTCTCACTCGTGCTGTTTGGCATCACAGAAAGCCTCTGGAGTAGCTTTGCTGGAGGAAGACAATATGGTGTGTGGGCAGGGGAACAGCACAGCAAGATGTTCTTCCCCCTTAGCCTGCTCACTGCTAGTGAACACTCCCTTAACAATCCCCAAACTTTACTTCAAGGGGCCTTCTGGATCTCTGGGAAGCTTTCAGCAAAGGCATTGCACCAGCCATGCTCATTGAAAGGTAAGGGAGAGGAGGTGTCCCATGGGGAGGGATGCTGGCTCAGTGAGGAGCTGACAGACCCATCTCCTGTCTGTGGGACTGCACCGGTACCCATGAGTCTGGTCCTGCTGCTTGGCCAGGAGGAGAGATCAAGCCTTGGGTGTACAAGTGACCTTGTTGCTATATGGGGCGGATGGGAGGTTTTCTCTCGGCTACTTAAAATGAAAGCTTAGAGGAGTGTGGGTGCTGCTTCTAAAAGGGATTATGGTAGCATAATTGTAAGGCAGCTCAGATGTCCAGTGCAGAGGGTGTTTCCAACAGCACCGTTGTGAACCCCCTGTATTTTAAATCTCTGCTTCTGATTTCCCTTGAGGAGGCTCCTGGGAAGGGGCACTTCCCTAACCGTGCTACCAGATCTGAAATGGGAGTTGATGTGATGCTCTGGGAGAGACCCTTTTTTTGGAGGCAGTAATGCTGCAAAATAACCCCTTAGCTCAAGTGCTTGAGCTGAGCCTCCTTGGGCCAGGTCACTGATTTTAGGGTGGGCTGAACCATTTGAAGCTGTTTCTCTCACTCTCAGCGATGGAGTCTGGGGATAGCTCCACAAACCCAAGCAAAGATAAATTAATTTAACGATATGAAGCAACTCAAAGCATTAGATGATTCACTATGTAGACACTGTTGTGACAGGCAGGCTGGTATCTACGAGGACCTACAAGAAGGGTACTTGGCTAATTATTTGTGAGGACTACCCTGAGGACACCAAACAGGGATCAGGTCTTTCAAAGCTATATTTTATTTCCTTTCTGTATAAATGGCAAGACAGCATTAAATGTCTAAACATTTGCCACTGCAAGAATGAAAGCAGAATGTCATGACTCAGGATAGCCATTTTGCCTTTGTTGTGGTGCTTGTGCTGGGAAAGCATCCAAAACCAAGTTTGTCTTGTAAGAAATGATTTCAGCATCGGTCCCTTGGCAATTGTATTTTAAAACTAACACAGCCTAATAAACTTCCACTCATGAAACCATCAAAGTTGTGTTTACTAGCAGAACACTTGGGTCAATAAAAATACTCTACACACTCAGATTTGGGATTTTATTATTTTGCATTTATTGAGAAACAAATTGCAGAATAAAGTGGGGCCACAAATAAAATACTTCTATATAGTCAGAACAGAATACAAAATGCAATTAGGCAGCACATTGTTAAAAGTCAGTACCAAAATGCAACAAGAGGGTGTCACCAGTTGTAAGGGTGTAAGTGTATAATACACGATTGTCAGCTGTTGGGGAAAGATCTCATTCTGATAACATATATTGAGATTGGAAGTCAGTTTGTTAATGAGTGGTCTGAAAATACTTATGACTCCAGGATGCTTGACAGCCCTAACTGCAACATTGTGCCACACGGTCACAGAACAGTGAGTTAGAGGGAGTGCAGCCAGGAAAGAAGCCTTTTTTAGGAGCAAAGAAACAGGGATGTTTGTGTTTAAGGAATGCATTAAAATTGCAGTGATCAAGATGTTAGTCCCTTATAATCATAGAATCATAGAATAGTTAGGGTTGGAAAGGACCTTAAGATCATCCAGTTCCAACCCCCCAGTATCAATATAATAATAATCAATAGATTGATTCACTGCGATTGATTTCTATTAATTTAGACTTTATATGCACAATTTGGCTTTAAAGCTGTTTTTTCCTGATAGCCTCAGGTTCATCTCTACGGAGAGGGCTGAGGACAGGAGCTCTGCTCACTTGGACATGGGCCAGAGCCAGAGCAGCTTCATTCTGTGATTCTTGCCCACTTCTGCAGGTCCATGGCCTCAGTTATTCCCTCTCTGGGGTATTCCTTCCCCAGTCACATACATGTAGCTCAGCTTGTGTAAAGCAGGAGCCTGGGACCTCAGGATGCCACCCGGTTTCCTTTCGGGCTGTCACCTCCAGTGTATGGCACTGCCCATATACACACCTGGGACCTGTTGTCTGCTGGACACAGCCACAACAGAAACATTACTTATGAGCATGCCATCACGCTCTCTTCCACAGCTTTATGCAAGGAACCAATATTCAGAGCAAAGCTATATAAGTTGCACTAGCAGGTTGCACACCTTTTATTTCTGATCTGTGCTGCTTTTATTTTCTTGGTGAGAGATTCTGATGGCATTGTTAAGGTTATTCTGGATGCCACAAAAACTCCAGGTAGCATTTTGCAGTGAAATACAAAATTCCTGAGTAGCGTTGTGCTGGTAAACTCAGATATGAACTCCCATGGCATAGATTCTGTTCCCTCATTATCCTGTGTGTTGAGGAAGCTCAGCACAACCCATTGCGACTTGTTTTCTCAGAGGGAGTGATTACATGCGGTGGAGTGAGTTTCTTTGTGTGTGTATGTGTGTGGCAGTCATATAAAAGCCAGTCTCTGTTATTTTTCAGAGTGTTTGTAGCAGCTGCAGAGGAAATGTTTCCGTTGCTCCATGTTTTAGGAATGGGGCTGGGAGGCTGTCGATGCCTCTGGAGACTCTGCTGGTGATGCTAATGTCTTCAGGTGGTCACCTCGCAGTGACTGAGCTTGCTGCTGTCCAAGGAAGGAAGGAGGCAATTGGCCTGCCCTTCACTCTGCACCCCAAACCCAGCAGGAATCAGGACTAGTTTAAATAGGTAAAAGATACCCAGTTTTGCAGACAAAACCTGCATTTATTGCTGTGTCACAGCAACCCACAGCATAGAGGTGCTGGAAGTTTATTTCCAGGCTATCTTTAGTGATGGTTCTAACCAAAAGGCAGGAAAGGCTGAGCTCTGTGCTGGCTGGAAACAGACTGAAGCTCCTCTGATGTTCCTGGGATCACAGTGGTTCTCTGTGCACCACACAAAAACCTGGGGAGCTTCACCAAAGTAACAAAGGGTTTGGGTTCTTCTTTCCTCTTCCTCCCTGAGCCCCTTGCCCATTTCATTAGCAGGCTTTGAATGGAAACGTTTGCAAGCTTTAATTACACAGTTAAAACCACCAAGTTATATTGCTTTTATTATAAAGCGCTTTATTCCTTCTTGTTTTATTATAGCGAACCTTGTTACCAGGCTGATCTGCATACAGTATCCTCTCTTCTTTACTTTTCTCAATGCGTGCTGTATTTATCCTGGAAATGTACGTTTTCTTCTATTTTCTCTTGGTTTTCTTTTAAAACGCCATTTAACCATGGATGAGTTGAAGCAATTTCTGGAGAAATACAGGTACCAAAGTCTGCTCAGACTCTGTGCTGCTTCGTCATTATGGTGCAGCAGATTTCCAGCCCTGGTACCTACCAGTACCCTGATACATAGAACCTCTGCTTTATGGAGGGTTGCAGTTGGGTTAGCTTGGGCTTAGCACTGCTCAGTGAATTGCAATGCAAACCCCTCAAGTGAGAGATGTGATGGAGCATTTGGGAGCATCTTCTAAATGAGGGGGTTGCACTGGGAACCAGAGCACCAAGCAGCCTGGACCCTAACTCCCTCCTTCTCATAGCCACTCACAGCTTTTGCCTTGGACTGGTAGCTCTGCTCTGCCGCATCCATGGGATGGCTGGGGACACCGGGCCCTTAATGGGAAGTTGTCAGAACTAATTGTGCTTATACCTTCGTGTGCTGTCAGAGGGGAAGATGTTAAAGCCTCTGTGTGAGCTGGATGGGAACAGGGATGGACAGTGGTCTTCGAACCATTACAACCCACTTCTTCTAATTTTTAGAGCTTATATACTTTGCAATGCATTATTAATTTTCTTGGGAGTGATATGACTTTCAAGGCTATCAGGGGACTAATCTATTTTTTACATGGAGTAGAGAAGGATTCTAGGTTTGTACAAATAAAATACTCCCTAGTAGCAACACAATTGAAATGATATCTGCAAACATCATGGCTTTACCTCTCCTCTAAGCAAACACCAGAGTCTCTATAGAAAGTTAACACTTTAATTAGACAGACTTTCAAGTAATGGTGGATGTCTGCTATTAAGCTCAAGCGTTTGTATCCTTTTGCATGAAGATTACTTTGTACAGGACAGAGCTATGTATATTCAGGAAGAGACAACCAAATCCTTAGTTTAAAGATACTTTGGAAACACACATAATTAAACAATCACTGGAATTAGCTGAAATCCCAAAATTGGGTTGCTATGGGTATAGTACATTTGCTTAATTCTGGCTGATTGTTCCTTGCCTGCAAGGAAAATTATGTGTGGTTGCAGAGGTTTAGGTATGCTTTTTTTCAGTGGAACTACAGGTATAATGGTTTCACTAGTCTAAGTGTGGAGATAATTTTGGTTTTGGGATGTTAAACAGTATTGGATATGCACAATTTTAAATAAATTGCATTAAATATACAAAATCTGGTGGAAATAAATAAGATCCAGCTCATACTTATTTGGAAGTTGGGTTTGACCTCTAGAGTCATGTTAACAGAAGCTTTAATGTACTGAATTAGGCTTCTTTTAATGGTTGAGAAAACATGAGTGAAGCAAAATAGTCTTACTGAAAAGCCAAGTGAAGGCAAGGAATGTGGTGTAATTAAAAGGTGCCATTACAAGAATGGTGAGTATCTTTTAATGATTCAGCTTTTATGGATATCCAGTTCTCAATTCATCTACCTTTTCTTGGGTGATAATAGCTACAAAGCCTAATACCAGCCTGTGTGCTTCGGAGGCAAAATAATGTCCATCTGTTTACCCTCACTCTCTATTTCCTCCTCTACACTATGTGAAATTCATGCCACTAGTACCAACTGCAAGTACTTCTGTGTAGAAAGGTGAAAACCTGGTAGGTGCAAGGGGCACTGGGAGCTCTGGTTGGGGTATCTGGTGTGCCAGGGTATACCTGTGGCGCTAAGATAGATCTGAGTATCAAATTAAGTCTCATTTAATCTCATTCTTCATTTGGATGAAGACATCTGATCTGACTGCAGAGTTTGAACCTTTCAGGACTAAACCCATGAATGTCCAGTGTTTGCATTGAGGAGGTAGCTCAGCTACGTGCTCTCTGCACTTGCAAAGGGAAGAGCAAAGTTTCTTCCCAGCCTCTAGGACCTGACTCTGCCTGAACTTTTGCACAAGTTGGAGAAGCAGACAGGAATCACTGGCTTTTCACACATCTGTGAATGTCAGAGTAACACACCTGAGAAAGACAGGGCCGTGATGTTTCTTAGGGCTTTATTCTTGGAGTCTGAACCATGTTTGGTGCATCTGAAAAGAGGTGATGGAGGTTGCTGGGTCCAGGGACTTTCTGAGCCTGTGGTATAAACCAAAGCAGCTTCCCAGCGGCTACAAATCAGATGTGCTGTCATGTTGTTTTGTGGGACTACCTCTGTGAGCAGGAGCCTGTCTGGAGCAGACCCCTGTCCGTCTCATCAGAGAGAACAGGAATTGCCATGCAGCTGTTTCCAAGGCCATTTCATGATGCCAGGATTTGATCTGCCATCCTGTTAACAGGCTTCCCAGAGCCAAAGCTTTGTTTGGGTGGTTACTGCCATATCAATGGCAGCTAAACATTATGTGTTTTAATGATGGGCTTATGCTTAGCAGTGGCAAAGGGAGTTTGCTGTTCCACACCACCATATACCAGTATTGCTGAACAGTTCTTTTTCATGTTTTGCAGTCTAGCTTAGACCCTCAGTGCATGGGGGTGGCTTGCCAAAAACTCCACTGGCACAAAATAAGCCAGTGCAACTGATCACAGGAGGATACCTGCAGAGCAAGGGAATCCCTGAGTGATATCATCCCAAATCGTTCTCTTATCCTTTGGGATTTGGTATGTGATAATGCTCAGCCTCAAAAAATGGCTTCTTGGTGTTTGGTAATTGTTACAACCTCAAGCAGTCCTGCAAAAAATATGCTCTCTAGGGATCACGAAACACAACGGTGGCTCCAAACCACCACTGCTTACAGGGACAAGCAGTGGTGAGCATTGCTCGAGCGTCAAGCTAGGATGTGTACTGGGCACTTTTCATCCTTCGATTCCTCCTCATGGCTGTATGGGAACCTTTGATCTTCTTTCTAGTTTTTGTGGTGCAGGGTGCACGCATTGCTCAAAAGCACAGAAAGTTCCAGAAGCTTTGTGTTCTCTCCTTATGGGTCCTATTGTAAATGTCTGAGTGGGTCCCTCGGCTAGTCCTGTAAGCAGTACAGTTCTTACAGCTGCTATGTCATGGTGTGTCATGGAGAGGGATGGAAGAGCAGAACCATCCCAAAAGCTCCAATTCCACTGTGGTTCAGAGGAGACAACTACCTGCCTGTCAAAACCTAAGAAAACTGGTTCTGAATGACAAAACAACCTCAAAGACTCCTCAATCAGTGCCATGCTGTGAAGGAGGTACCAAAGTTTGCTTGGAGGAGTAGCACACCCCAAGAGCTCACACCCAGCTCTGAAACCAACTTTGCCCATGGCCCTGGGTGAGTAACATAACTCCCTGTGGTTCACTGAACTGCAAAGGGGAGAGAATGATTCCTGCTTACCATGAGGTAGGTTGTGGCAGGATAAATTAGCTGTTGGCTTTTAAAGCACTTTAAAGATGTACTGCAAAGCATTAAGAGCACTTGTTTTTATGAAGACAGTATAGGTTAAATGATAATTCTGTGCTCTCGCTGAATTTGTTAGTTTTAAAGTGTGAGTGTTATGCTTCTACAATATGCTATTAATCCAAACAAATTACTAAGCCTTTGTGTGGTATGTGAGAAAGCTGATGAATTTACCTTTCTATGGCTGTAAATGCAATGGGAAGGATTTGAACTTCCCTTCTCACCTCAAAGCCTCTGGCAAACTGGTCACTGACATAATAAATATTCAGCATTTAATAATGCTTCACTTTTCCTCTTTAAACCATTAGTTGTTTCCTGCTTCACTAAGAAGAACTTCAAATTCGATTCATTAACATTTCTTTAAATAGCCTTCTTAACAATGCCTGTTTGCTTTCCTTGTTATGTTCTGTCACTAATAACGTTTTTTACTTGTAACCTGTTATTAATTAGAAATAAAGACTGGATCTCTTCATTTCTGAATTAGTTTTAATGCCTCTTTTCCTCTGAAGAGGATCCATGGTTTTTTCAAGCCTAGCACTTCACCTTATAGAATGGTTCCCAGGGTAAATAATTCAGCTGGTCAGAGACAGTGCACTTCACTCTGCCTGCAGCGGCTAGCCCGGCGGTGGGCAGCGAGGCATGCCAAATCCCAGGCAAAGAGGAGCACAGCAGCATGAAACTTTCATGAGGGCCATGGAGGTAAGAGCCTGCTTCTCCTTGGTGCTTTCGGTGTGACCTCCAGGGCTGGTCATGACCGCTGGAGCTGGAGGGGCACCACTCCACACTGCCTTAATGTCTGTACCATGAACAGGCACAGAGTGTCTCGGCCACCCTCATCTATTCTTTCCCGACTTCAAAGTGTTGCATCTCAGTCTGTAATTACCCTCGAGGTATTTCAGACTCGGAGCGACACTGGGGAAATTGCACTTCCCGATAATGGGAGTCCACAGTTGTGTTTAATCAATTATGGAGTTGGTCATGAGATTGCCTTTTTAGTTACAAGGATTTTAAGGCCAGCCCCTCATGCCCTTTAAGGCCAGCCCCCTAATGCCTTGGCTGAGGAGTGCAACACCACCGAATTAAAGAAACACTATCCATTTGATGTAGCTTAATCTAGGCTTTACCTGCTTAATTAAAACCATGCTGCCAATACCCACCACCCATGCTCTGAACAGCCGGTTGAATGCCATGCTGTAGTTTCCTAAGCAAAACTGCTTAAGTTAGGTGGAGCTGCAACACTAATTTTTACAGATATAAACAGATCCGCTCAGCAGCAGCGTCTCCAGATTTGTGGGAGCTGGTGGCAGTGCTGTAGTGCAGGGCTTGGAGGTGTGCAGATGCTGGAGAGGAAACACGAGCTGAGCTGGGAATTGCAAACACGCAGCCTCACTAACTCGCTTTGAAAGATACATGACAGCCAAAAGCTTTGCTCCTCAGAAGTAATGGAGTTGTCCAGGGTGCACGCGGGTGCAGAGGCTGAGGGACTTCCAGTGGAATAAATGCAGATGATGCTAGCTCACCAGATAGTCTAGTAGTTGGTGGTGGGAAGGTCTTGCTTTGGGGAGCTAGTAATGGTGCTTCAGGCCAGCCAAGGTTAAGTGATGGTGTATACCTGTCCTCACAAATTCAGTGTGGTAGGCTGTGATGATAAGCTGGCAACGTGGCTGTGCTGGGGCATTCAGGGTAAGGGAATTTATCCACAGGGCTTATGAAACCTGTCCTGTCTCATGCATTGAGCTCACAGAAGCTACGTGACTGAGCTGGCTTTCCCTGAATGTGGGATGACTCCCCTCTGTCTCCCAGTTTCCATGGCCTCACTCTCTCCTGCCATGGAGGAAAGAGCCCCTTCCTTCCTTCCCTCCCTCCCTCCCTCTGGGTGCCTGTTTGCAGGCAGGCAAGAAGAAGGACGTAGAGAGGTGCAATGGGACAGGCCATGGGTATGCTGGTGAGGAGCAGAGTTCGCTGCATTCACAAAGGTTTGTAGTAAGGTTGGGTACTTGCTGGTGTCTTTGAGGCTTTCAGCAACCTTTGCAAGGCTGAGGATGTTACCAGATGTTTGCCCTTCTATTTGGTTGAGTGTACATTGAATGACCACTGAACTACCCAAATGACCGCTGTCAGAAGAACATCCGTGCATTGTTTTGCCTTCTCTATCTTTCAGCCTGCTTTCCAACACACTGGATCCTTGTCTATCCAGTTTCTGCTTCCTACACAAATCTCCAGCTGCTTTTCAGCAATACTTACCAAGCTTCTTAATGCACTCTGCTTACCTGCTGCTTCTCTTTGGCAAGTCTCAGGAAACCTCAGTCATTGGTGGTTTTCATCAAGCATAAAGTACAGCTTTGATGCTATTTCAGATCTGCTTCACTTGAGGGAATGGAGATCCTTCAAAATGGAAAACATCTTACAAATTCATACATTACTTTGGTTCCTCCTGTGCCTGCCAGCTCTTTGCCTGTGATGCCAGTTTGTTGCAGAGATATTGTCTCTGAATTTAAGATGTCCAGGAGAGTTGATGATACGTGAGGAAGTATTGATTGATATATACATTTATACCTCTTTTACAAATTCTTCTTTCTCAGACAGCATTATAGATAACTAGATACATAGATAACTTCTGTCCCAGAAGAAGGCAGCTGTGACTATGTGATGTACTTACATGGCTACAAAAGGGATATCTGTAGTATGAAAGGTAGGTTATTCCTTAGGCCTTTTCTCTCTCCTCTAATTTTAAACTAGTGGCACTATGCAGGAGGAGTTTGTTGTTGCTACTCACACAAAGCTGTCTTGTTGGGAATCACTCGTTGCCCTAACCCAGTTTCAGTTATTCTATTAATATACCACTGGAGTCTGGCTGGAGTACAGAGTCCTCTGTGGACAGGCCAGTAGCAATGTCTCTCTCCTGGAGCAATTATAGAAGAAGTGGTACAGAGATGATAATTCAGATAAAAGTGATCAGAAGGGGACAGTCAAGAGAAAAAGAACCACTGGGGGAAAGTCAAGTTGGATCTCAGACCTGTATCCCCTGAGCTAATGGGGGCTCAGTGGATGATGTGATTCTTTTCTGAGAAATGTACCTCACCAGCACGCTCCAAGATTGTTCTTGGGAATAAAAATAGCCCTTATGGTAGCAAAATTGAACTTCTGAATCTCTTCTCACATCATTGACGTGTGAGCAGTCATGAGTCCTCCCTCTTGAGCGAAGGTTTAGTATTAACACTGAGGTAGTGGTGACTTTATAACAGTCTTGCAATACCTAAAGGGGGCCTACAAGAAATCTGGAGAGGGACTTTTGACAAGGGCATGTAGTGACAGGACAAAGGGGGAATAGTTTTAACCTGACAGAGACAGAGATTAGACATTCTTCACTATGAGGGTGCTGAGGCTCTGGCACAGGGTGCTCAGAGAAGCTGCAGCTCCCCCATCTCTGAGACTGTTCAAGGCCAGGTTGGACACAGGGGCTTGGAGCAAGCTGCTCTAGTGGAAGGTGCCTGTGCCTGTGGCAGGGGGTTGGAACTCGAAGAGCCTTAGGGTCCCTTCCAACACAAACCATTTTACATGATCCTAGGACTGTCTCTGCACCAATTGGGGTGCTTGCTGCTGCAGCATGCCCCAGGTCCAGGCATGGGGTTTGCCAGCATAAGCAGGTTGGTTTTAGACTGGATACTTTCCCTGATCATGTTCACCATATCGTTGCACACGTGCCTGTGCTGTGTTAATGCGCTCATGGAGCTCTGGTGTGTGTTGCTTCATTGCTGATTAGGCAGATGGGCTGATACGAGAGCGGTCCCTGGAGTGCTGCTTCCAAACCAGTGATTTAGCTGTGTAACTCTCTGTAATGAAACTTATTGAGGATGGCAGCCTGGGCTGTCCTGTGGAATTCAAGATATGTTATTTTTGTTCTGAGGACATTTCTAAAGGATTTTAATTATGTGCATGGTTAATAAATGTCATGCTATCCATCTTCAGTCATGCATACATATGCGGTGTGCTGCTCAGGTGCCCACTGGCCCAGAGTGAGGATGATGTGCAGCCATATTTGTGGCATATAATTACTTAGCTTGTTTTTGAGGTGAGCACAGGAAGAGATTGTTCCCACCACCCCAATAGTTCCTGTAGGATGGACAAATGCACAGAGTATGTGAATCTTTCATGTGTCTGCAGCTGAGAACGGAAGTGCCTGCTGCTCTCTGCAGTCGATTCTGTTGTCTTAATTTGCTCTGACATAAAGTTAGTTTCCCCCCGTCTTATTTCCTCATGCAAAGCAGGGATAGAGAATGTTACCATAGAAAATGAAGGTGTCTGAATGTAGGGTTTAGACCTAAAAGATGAGGGAATGGGATCATTCTCTTTTCCTGGGGTTTGCAAGGCTGTTTGTTTTACAAGCCATTTCCTGCTCATCCCAGATCTTGAGGTGGTGGCTCCTGAGGAGGCTCAGTGTGTTGAGGTGGAAGTGTACCTTCTTGGTTGTTCAGATTGCTGTGGGGAATAGCAGCTCCAGCAGGAGGTGAATCAGGGAGTCACAAAACCATCACTGCTTACTTTTGGGATCGCAGTTCTTCCTCCACTTAGGAAACAACCCTTTCCGTTGCACCCTACTTAGGGAACACGTCTTGGAGTGTGCTCCTCAGATTTGGCTTCAGGTTATGAACACAGTATGGCATCAGCCCAGAATTTCCTGTGCAAGTGCACAAGAGAGGTGTGATAATACATGTTTCTTCCCCTAAATTTGTATTTCTCTCCCTGTACTTTCTGTTTCAGCTTTTGGGTTGTTTTTTCTCCTCATTGACCACCGGCTATGACCATATGGCTTCTCTTCTGTTTTCCTCTGTGTCTTCTACCCCACTGCTCTGAACATATTACAATGTTCATGAGACATTTTGAAATCAGTTCTGGTCTTGCCTAGCAGCATAAAACATCTTGTGTATTTGCATTTTTTAGTTTAATCATTATCTTAATATTTTTTGGGCAGTAGCCACAGAATCTTTTTCTCTGTTTCATCTTTAAAGCAACAGTTTGTGCTTTTCCCTACCAAACCCCCACTATTACACTTGCTTTAAACCCATAGCTAAGCAGTGGTTTTGAAAGAGGAGATAACAATAAACCTGTCTGTAAGACACAAAACCATAGAATCACAGAATGGTTTGGGTTGTAAAGGACCTTAACATCATCCAGTTCCAACCCCCTGCCATGGGCAGGGACACCTCACACTAAACCATGGCACCCAAGGCTCTGTCCTACCTGGCCTTGAGCACTGCCAGGGGTGGAGAATTCACCACTTTCTTGGGCAGTCTGTTCCAGTGCCTTACAGTAAAGAACTTCTTCCTTATATCTAATGTTTCAGAAGCTCTTGTTAACGCTAGTCATCTTTGGAGCATGTCTTCAACATTGACATTCATTAGTCAGAAAGAGCTACCAGGCTCTAGCTAGGGACACCTAGAAATGTAACTTCTATGGAGGGATGGTGTTAAGCAAGTCCTGAAGATTAAAATAATCCTGGGAAGCCTTGAGTTACAGGAAAACCCTCCTTTTTGTGCATTCTTCCTACAGCAGACTCATTATTTCTTTTATTTAAGATCAGTTATATCTGAGGTGATACAGTCAAGAGATGAAGTGCTCCTATTACCAGAAACACCTTCTTTTTGTCTTAAATCCAGCTTGACTTTTCTAGTCTTGGGGTTAAATTCAGTCCTGATGCAACTGCTGTGAATTTAGGTGTAGTTGCATCAATTGTGCCTGGGCTGGGTTTGGTCCTGAATGTCAAACTCACTGTTAGCATCTTGGGATTACCTCATGATCTCCTTTGTAATCCTTTTACAAACATATTTTGTTTTCAGCTCATGACAAGCCTAATTAGTGGTGTTTTCAGTAAATATGAATACTTGTATTAAAAGTACTTTTTCAAATACAGATTTGCCATGACCTAGCATGAGGTTGACCTTCCATAGCATCCCTCAGCAATGTATTTTCCTTACATTGATTAATCAAACTTCATAGCATTTACCATGTAAGTAAAACTTTGTTATTCTAGGTCAGAAACAAAAAGATTGAAGTTCAGAAAATCTTTAGCAAAATCAGTAGAAGATTGGAAAATACAGCTAAGCTGTCCTAACTTTTCGACCTGTCTGTGTTTCCAAGGCTTTTTCCTTGGCATAGGTATTACCCAGATGCTTTCCTTACTGACATTCCTGTCCTCCAACACTCCATTCCCATTGTCTTTCCCTTTTTTGTCTTTCCTTAATCTTCAGCCTTAAATATTCCAAAGCATTTGCCTTTACTACCCTGCCAAAACCTGAGAAAGGGTGAAAACCATAGTCCCTGCCCCTGCTGTGCTGTTGGAAACGAGTGAGCATTCTGGAGCCTGAGGAAACACCTCAGTATGTCTACAATGGCCAAATCAGATATTCATTTAGAGAGGTCCTCTCCAGCAAAGGAAATGCCTCCCTCCACCTGGTTCTGCTCAGGCAAGAACATACATGTCTTTTCTTTGGAAACACCTTAGAAGTGCAAGAATAGGGCTAGGGAAGGAACCAGGTGATGTTTTCAGTGCTCTACATTAATGTAGTGTTTTTACCTCTGTTCACGAGAGATCTGAGCTGTAAAAGAGGAAGACAGCACAAGCAGTTGTCTCCACTGCATTCTGCTCAGCACCCAGCTGGCTGGGGCAAGCTGTAGAGCATAAACTTGCCTCTTCTTCCCCAGTGATGCCAGCGTCATGCAACACTGAGATTCAAAATAGCAGTACCAAAACTACTGCATCTTCTCATCTAATATTCCCTCACACTAAAATCTGTTGCAATAGCCACCAACTGCATTGAAACCTTCTTTTCCCTTTTAGCTGTTATTCACTGTTCTTCAGTGGTGAGTTCTTATTTAGACAGAGATCTGGCTTCAATTATTTAGATGAAGATGCTGGGTAGAATTCCATACCAGACAAGCTGGGCTGACTTGTCACAATCTTTTAGGATTGCCTTTCTTTTTGAGGAATCTCAAAGTCTTTTTTCCCCTCAGAGAAAATGATTCATAATCATAAATGAATACTTGGAAAATGTCACCTCAAGGTACTACAGATGAGGCCTTCCAGGCCTGTGAAGCTAGAGAGGAGTTAGCTAATGTGACATTCTTTTCTTTGCTCTTTTGTTTTCTATGTGGAACAAGGGCTCCTGCTTCACTCAGAAGGAGAGAAGAGCATTTTAACCAGCTATGTGGACAAAGTGGGACTGTTCAGTTGTGCTTAGAGATACCCTGTCTCTGGATTTTGTACGTGTTCCATGATAATCTACAATCAAAACAAAATTAAGACTTCTCTTTTACATATTTGAGGGTTTTTTCACCCCACATTTACCCTCTTTAACCTAAGCAAACCTCTCGTTCATATGACTGCATTATGAAAGATTCTTCTTCATGACTTATGAACTTGCTTTGAATTTCCTTTTCTGCAGTGCAATTCTAACTCCTCAGCTTGCTCCCCTGCCACTGAAAACTCTGATTTTGTACCTTTAGTGAAATACACTGAATTAGGAATGGTTTCTTTTTCTTATTTGTTTTTATTTCCATGTGCTGACAGTAATTGTTTTCTAAGGGATTGATTCAAAGGTTATATAAGTCAATTGAATCTGGACTGCAAATCATAGAAAACAGGACTGGAAGGGGGGATATGAAGAGATCAACTGATCCAAACAAGACCTATTGTATCTGTTTGGTTTCTGACATGCTTCTTTGAGATGTCTAGTCACTATTTTTACTCCTAAGAGAATTTCCAAGCACTCAACTGATTTTCCCTTTCTATCCATTGTTTCTTTTCCTGTCCACTATGGGCAGAGGGAACAAAGCAGTTCCCTTCCTCTTGGAAGGAGTCTCCTGTGCACTTGAGTTTTTTTAGCTCCCTCAGTTTCTCTTCTTGAGGATCAGCACCCCCATTTGTTCAGGTGTCCCCACATGGTTTATGTTTCTCTCATGTGGGTTCTAGAAGTTGGGTGCCTGTCTTTGACTCCTGGCACCCAAAAGTGTATGCAGAAGCCCACCTGGCACTTACCATCGCTGACTGTAGAGAAAGGTGCTGGTGGAAGCCACAGAAAGCATCTCTGGGGCATTGCTTCTTGGTTTACTCATAGCTGCTGCTTCAGATTAAGGCTCCTCTGAATTATTCCAGAAGCAATCAGTCACGTTAAAATATTCCAGAAGCCAAAGTCTGCCTGTGTGTGGGAAACCTAGACACATGCTTTATAGTGTTGGCCAAGGGAGATGGTATTAGGGTTTCTGACACCTAGGAATTAGCCTGTCGATTAGATCTTTCACTGGTGGTGCTCCCTCCACAATGTATTTTCTATAACTTAGTTGTTGATAGCTTGCAAATATCTCAGTGCTATCCCTTAAGCACTTCTGAGGGAATGTTCATCACCTGGTTTTCTTCAAATGACTTCAGAAAGACCAAAGGGAAGCTGACATAACAAATCATAGGGTAAAGCAGATTATTAGAAGCAAGAAGGCATCCTTCAAACTGCTGAAGTTGTGTGTTCAAGAAAGAAAAGGGAGGACAAGGCTCACAAATCTTTAGGAGCCCTTTGAAGGAGTCCCCAGGCAAATGAACAAAGAGATCTGGATGATATGCTCCTCAGGGAATGCACAAAGGCATTTGAAAAAGTGCTTCACCCAAGAGTCTTACAGGAAATAACCTCCATCAGTTTCTTGCATGGGTAAATAATTGTTTAAAAGATGGGAAACAATAAAGAGGAATAGAGAGGTGATTTCCATAGCAGAGCCTTGCAGAGGCCTGTGCTGCAGCCCACATTGTTTGGTGTTTTCATGAGTGCTCTGAAAAACCATGGCAAGCAATAAGACAAGAAGTTTGGAGGTGAATGCCAACTTATTCAAGATAATAAAGGCAAGGGCTGACTGCAAAGAACCGAGGAAGTGCCTTTTCATACTGCGTCCCTGAGCAGTAGAGTGGGAGATGAAATTCAGTGTGGATATAAGAGAGGAAGAGAGGTGGGGTGAAAGTCCCTAGCGCTGCATTGATGATGATGAGCATGGAATTGAATACTATCACTTGGGGAAAAAAGGATGTGATTATAACATTGTGCTTTGAAAGCATCACCTCAGTGCTTAGTATTTGTTAAAAAAAAAAAGCAGACTTACTGTTAGGAGCTATTAGTAAAGTAATACAAAACAAAAGAAGAGACACAAAAGAGGAGACTCTCTTCAGCACTTTAGACATCCATGCTTTGCCCACATCTTGAATACTTGGTTCAGTTCCAACACTTCAGACACAGCAGGAGTGGAAAAGGCATGGAAAATGAGTGATTAGAGTCAGAGAATAGCGGCTTTGTATGAAGAATCATAAAATAGTCTAGAATTCTTTAGCTTGGAAAAGAGATGAGGGGATATGACGGGGGGTGTAAAATGATAACTACCAGCATCGAGATGAAGAAGGGGAAATGATGGTTCATTGTTTCTCCTAACACAAGGTAGAGGAACATCAAAGCTATTGACTATGGCTTCAGAGCAAACAAAAAGTGTTGCTGCTCCACGGCACACGTAACACCCACAAGGAGCAACTTTCTGCAGGATGTTGTGGGTGCTGACAATTCTCAGATGTTTAAAAAGTGGCTGCTCAGATTTATGGGAGAAAAGATTTATCAGGGTCTGTTATTTGGAAAGACACAATCTCTGCCTCAGAAAATCTGTGCACTACAAACTGGTGGTGTCAGGAAGAGTGTTCAGGGAAGTATTATTGTATGGGCTGGTTCTGTTCTCCTTTTCCTTGGGTATCTGCTGTTTGTGACCATCAGAGACAAGTCACTCAGTTTGCCTTTGGTGTGATGCTGCTGCTATGTTCACTCTGTCATCCTTACAGATGTTCAGCCATTGTGGCTCTTACTAGTTTTAATGGATCGTTTTCAGTGGTCAAAGCCAGTTGTCCAGTCACTCTCAGAGAAATCCAGCCAGGATAGTGAGATCTGGCAATTTCAGGGCTGTAGCAATATAACCTAGAAGTAAAATACTAAAATACTGTTGGAAATGACTCAGTCCCCTTTAAAGGAGTAGTAGGAGGGAAAAAAAAATGCACCTAAACAGTCATATATCAGAGCAGCATGTAAAATGTCCAGCTGAGGAGTGTTATTAATGAAGTGGTGAACTTTAAGTCCATGCATAACATGCCTCCAGTAGGAAGGTTCTGATTTCCAGTGCCTGGGGTAATCTAGCAAAATCCGAGCCATATCTTTAATGAACAAGGTAGGTTATCAATCAACACGGAGGTGACACGAGCATTTCATACCTACCCAAAACCCAACACCTCCCCTCCCCAAAACCAAGGCCACTGCAATGCCTCCCAAGGCTGTCCGTCCTCGTCAGGCAGGCAGAGAGTCATGAATCTGCATGTGACTGTTAAAGGCAGAGCTGCTACTAAGTAGGTGGTAGTTATTTTTAGCAGGTAGTTTAAATTGTTCCGATATTGAATCTGCACCGTGCAGGGGTAACATCTTTAAAATGCAATTCTATGGTAGGTGGCAACAATCAAGCTGAATTACTGACAATGTAAGGAAATGAAAAGTCAAACTGCTGACCATGTGTATTTTATGGTATTTAATTAAAAGGAGATAACATAGTGTGAATGAACCACAAATCAGATAAAAATGGCAGTATATTCTCATATTTAACACATATTTGACTTGTGGTTGCTTGACAATTTACCAGAACAGGTCTATGACGGTCTCCAAATATAAAATCAGGAGTGTAATTAAAAATACTGCAGGGAAGAAGCAATATTCAGTTCAACCCTGAACTACGTTAATCACAGCCGCAGCTGTATCACTTACATTCCCTTTAACAAGAACCTCATTTCTTTCTTTTTTTTCCCTGTCTTTTTAATAAAAGAAGAAAAAAAACCCAAAACCCTGTCCAGGCTTTTGCTAAATCGGAGTGTCAGGTTTAAAAAGTTCAATGTGTGGTGTGTGGGGTGGGAAGGAGAAGAGGGTAGAAGAGGCAGAGCGCAGGGTAGTTGGTTGATGTGGAGCTGCCTCTGCTTGGGGCTCTGACTGTGGCTTCTCTTCTGCTTTTGGCATAGGCTTGTGCGGTGACCTTGAGAGGTTTATTTATTGCAGCCTGTGCCACAGCTCCTTCCCCCGTAAAGCAGAGCTATCCTTGCCTTGTCTCCTTGTTCCTGGGCTTGGCTAATAACCAGGAGAGCAGAGCCTTGATCTTAGCTGGCAGCTTCTGCAATAACCCCACTGTTTCAGGGGTATCTCCTCCCATACCAGCCTATACACATGTGCTGCCTTCTTGCTCCTGCCAGTCTACCACAAGCAAGTAAACACAAGTTGGACTTGTGCTCCCACCACTTTTTCTTCTGTTAATTCTCCCACTGAAAGTGTTGCAGCCCAAAATCTGTGAGGCTTTATTGGGCACACAGGGATTTTACTGCTGTGCCCTGTCCCATGGGGAGGTACCTCTCGCAGGGTGACAAAGAAGAGGTGAACCCATGTGTGTCTTTTCACTGCAACTTGGCTAAAAAGCCTCAAGTTCTTGCAACTCCAGCTGAAAAGACAGCTCTTAGGGAATGAGTGTTTAGTCTTCCCTTGTTTGATGTCTGTCAGCACAGCTCTCAGACAAAATAAATAACGATAGGCTCTCCATTCAAAGGGAGAAGAGGGCAAAAGGGAGTTCAAGCTTCCTGTCCTCACCTTTAGGATCCTCACAGGTAGTGCCTGCCAACTTCCCAGCTCCAGTCTCTGCCCCCCCCCCAACAAAATAGCTACAAAATGCTATTTTCTGCTGTTTGAAGCCCAAACTGTTTGGCTTTCCCCACCTCTCTGTGTTGTGGTCTTGTTTTCACCAGACTACATAAATGCGTTGCAGTGTGACCGACTTGAGGGAAGAACCTCCCCTACAGGTCAGTGTGAGGAGTTTTTCCAGGTGACTCCACCTCCTGGAACTCCTTAGGAACCAGGGTGTATAAACCAAGGAAAATGAATTCATCCACCTTCAATGTTTTGCTACTTCTTGCAACCTGACAGTTGAGTTTTGCATGTTTTGTTCAGTGTATCGTTGCACCACTGGGGCTCCCTATGGCATCCAGGGGGTTGAGCACGAAGGAGCTGCGTTTGGGAGAAGGACTAGATAACCTCTCTTTCAATGGAGAATTCATGAAAGGATTTCCATGTTGCAATTCCCATTTCTCCCTCTCTTTGGTGGGTTACAGCTGATTAGGAGAGAGTGGGATTTAGGTTCTGGTAGCAGGATCCTATTGTCTAAATCTCGCTGCTATTATATTTTACTGTGGGAAACATCAGTTGACATGCAATTGCAGTAATACCCTCTGAGTCTCCACAGACATTATTTATTCATTTGGAAAAGGCTGTTGTCTCCTTCAGTTTTGTGTAGAGTTTCAGCATTTCAAAGACCCTTTTGGTGAGATTTCCTTGTGCTGTGTCCAGTATAATTCAGTATTTGTTGTCCCTACAAAGCTAATTGCAGTTCTATTTGTTAATTCAGGAATTTGACTCTTTCTTATCTCTCTTTTTTAAATCAGGCTTTTTAGCTTATTCTTGACTTCTCTGTCTTGTAGCCTGAGTGAGCGTAATGCAACACAATGGACTTGCAGGTAATCAATAAAAGCTTTAGAGGTCAGAGATGGCATTTGACAAACTTACACTCATGATTAAATATTCTGCTGAAGGAAATACTGAGAGGGTTTTTCACAAGGCAAATTCAAAGTTGCCCTGATGATCCTGAGGTCAGTATTCTATGCTGCCCTGTAGAGAAACTGACTCTGGAGTCCCTTTTTGGGCCAACAGAGTCACTACTTGCACTACAGACTGCCTGCAGCCTGCTTCCATTGCTGTCAGTGGGATGCTCTTCTGAACTCCAGTGGGGCTAAGATCTCACTTAGTTTTAGGGATGTAGCCAAGCCACCTGGGTTAGGAGCTTTGGCACTCTTATGCACACAGTGGAGAGAAATTATTACAGGAAACCTTACAATGTCTTTCTTAAGAAATAGGTGGGTGCAAAGGGTTGCTGTGCCACCGCTATATGTATGCTATGTGTATATTATGTATGTATATGTATGCTATGACCAGCTATTATATATGTATATGTATGCTATGACCAGCAGTAGCAGGAATTAGGTGTGTACCTGGCGAACGACTGTTTTTCTGAGAGGAAACTGATTAATGAACACCCAGTGATGCTAAACCAAAACTGCCTTGTGCCACCAGTGAGGAAAATTGAGGGATTTGCTTCAAAGTTACACAACTGCTCTGAAACAAAAGGCTAAGTGCCAGTGCCCCTTCTGTCACTGCAGGGATGTAGTGTGGTCTCCTAACATCAAGGTGTCCTCATGTGCAGGTGTTGCTATCCCTGCTATTACTGCTACTGGTTTGCATGCTGCTGTTTAGTGGGAAGCTGGGAGATGCTTTCTCGTGTTGATAGCTTAGCTGAGAAGCTATAAATTGAATGTATTTGGCTTTAATTCTGTGGATAAGTAGTGCAACCATGAAGACACAGATTCTGCTGAAAGGGCAACAGATGCCTGATTAAGAAAGTGCTAGAGCAGTATCCAAGTGTTTGGTAAAGGGCACCTCCAAGAGTAATCATCATCTCACTGTCACTGTTGTCTGGCTGTGGACACATAGCTCATGCTTAGGAATGATGATGGTCTATGGGAATTCTTCCTAATGTCACTTAGACTTGTAGAGCGAAAATCCTTTGCAGAGTAGTTGGACCTCTGTGACATCTTTCACCCCTAAGGGTTCAAAGGCACAAAGAGAAGAGCTAGAAATAAGAAGGTTGTCTCCAAAGTACATGGCAGTGAATGAGGGAGCAGAGTGAGGTTGCTCAAGCAAGAAGCTGAACAGGACACGGGCACAGTAACAGTAATGGAGAAACGTGGTGTGGTAGCAAGAGTAGGAAGCAGTAGCAGGAGATGACATAGGCAGAACTTTCCCATTCTAGAAGTTAACTCCATGAATTTTCTGAAGCCAGTTGTAGCCACTTTTGGGAATTGATATTTGGGTGACAGCAGAACGAGTATATTTGTGGCCCAGCATCCCAGTATGCTACCGAGCAGCTTGTCTCAGTGGAAGTAAAATGTGAGAGGAGTACATCATTTTGCACTGAAAACATTTCAAAAGGACACGAGCCAACAGACTCATAAAACTTCTTTCTCTTTCCAGATGTTCTCCCCAGAGCCATTAAAATAGGTGGTCTTAATATTTACTTTTTGATCTTCACTGTGCTACCTTCCCCAAAGCCAGCAACAAAGTATGTGGTTAAATGTGAGCACAGACGAATCTTCGTGCTGGGGTAGCAGGTATGGGGGGCATACTGACACCTCATTTAGTTTGCCATTCCATTTCCCTCCAACAAAACTAGCAGGCTATGTCCCATGCCTTGTTTGCAGTCTGCATGCAGTAGAAGGCTTCAAAGCTCTTAAGGAATGCATTTCAAATGTTCTTCCTTTTACAGAGCATGCAGCTGGCACAGTCATCCAACCATGCTAGAGAAACGCATAATGGTGATAAACTGGTGTAAATCAGAAAATGATAATCAGTAAACCATAGAATCAGAATAGTTAGGGTTGGAAAGGGCCTTAAGATCATTCAGTTCCAACCCCCCAGCATGATAAATTGGTGTAAATCAAAAGGTGAGGGTGGCATCCTGAGCCTCACAAGCCCCACACAGGCTTCACTTGTACCATTTCCTTTCTAAGGCAGGAGGGTAACTCTGTAACATCTCCAATTTTTTTGCTGCTCTATTGAACCTACTCCATTGAGAGGAAAGAGTCGAGTGTACTGTACTCACGTTCTCTCAGGTATAATATACAAGATCCATAATAATTCAATAACATGAGAGCTCAGCTCTAGTGTTTGTTGAAAAGGATTTACTTTGCTTTCATTGGGATAATTACAACCAATTGTAATAAGCACAGATATAAACTCTTGATCTTTGCTCTGCTTTCAGAGCTGCAGGCTGCAGGTTACACACAAGTTGAAGGCAATTACAACTTAGTTCAAAGTCTGGAGACTTCACAAAAAAGCGTGGGGTGGTGACTCCATTTGGTAGATCATAATTTGACACTTTTTATTCACGTGCCCATTCACCCATTGCTTGTAATTGCTCTGAAAGTTGTACTTGCACAGACCATTTCTGAATTCCAAAGCAGGGCAAGTGCATTTTGCACCGTACGTTGTAAATCCCATCTTGGACTACCATGGCAAGGGTCGCGATGAGAGCTCACAGCACCTTCCTGCTGACCTGAATGCTGCTCAGTAGCTAAATTATGTGAACGTGTGTGAAGTTTCCAGACTTCTGTGCTAGACACCAGCCAGTCTATAGGCACATTGGGAATAGTTAACATGAGAAAGTTAAAGTTTTTGGCAAAAATGGGCACTCCCCAGGAGGCTGGGAACTAGCTGGGATTCAGGCATCTCCGTTATTGCATGGATGGAGCCTGGTATGACTTTTTGTGAGCAGCATAACTGCATTTGAACTGCAGCTCCAGGAGAGCAAAAGGCTCTTCCCTCTCCAGTGTCCTTTCAGCCACTTTGGCCCCCTGAAATGCTATGGTTTTCAAGAGCAATGACGTTCAGAAATCCTAGTATCCATGTCTGCCTTCTCACAGCCTCTTGCTTCTCGCTTCCCTGAATCAGTTGGGATATGGTATCCTCTGTTTTCCCTGACACTGCAAACAGGTTGAAATGATAGATGAAAGGGGAGCGGGACGGAGCTGTGAGTTAGTGCATTAGCCTTTCACTGCTGGAGGCTGAGGTTCAGAGTCTTCCTTTGAGCAGATGTGAAAATGGGTTTAATAGTTTCTAAATCCTCAGCGGACATTTGGCAATATCATAAAACCACTGCAAAATTCGGAAAAGAGAAGCCTGGGAGTCTGGAACAGGGAATGTTTCATGGAGGTGGGAGGCAGAGAGCCGTGGGGAAACATGCACAACACCTTCATTGAGGTATTTCTAATAAGCCTACGCTTGTTACACATTGAGTGCACCCACTAATTAAGGAACAAGAAGAAAGGAAAGATAGTTGAAAAGCCTGACTAGTTTTTTTTTTTCTCTGGGAAATGCATTAGACAATTGGAAAGTACACATAGTCCTATTATTCAAGTTAATTTACGCTCACTCTCCTAGTCCATCACAAGAATTTATGAACCTGGAAGAGCTCAAAGTCCCTTAACAAAGTAAACAAACAGTAACTCAGTGTTGTGTTCTTCCAGAGACCCACCACCTAAGGGTTTGGGTGGTTGGTTTTGGTTTTGGGCTTTTTCTTTAACTAAAAGTGAAGAGATGATTCAGAATTAGTGTTATGTCTCTTTTCTCAGGGGCAAACAATTCACGTTGCTGGAATTAGGCTTTTAGAATAGACTTCAAATGCACAGTGAACCTCGGCAAATAAAAGCCACCAGCCTTCAGCAATGACTTGTCTTTGCATGAGGAGTCTCAATGGAGAAGGGTGCACCAGCTTACAGTGCTCCCTGCAAGTGGCTCAGCCTCTTCCAAGTGGCAGTGTTGCTTCCCTCCCCCAGGCCTGCCAAATTCAGAGCAACAACAGCCAAATTAAGCAAGTGTAGCTAAAACTATTCCTGTGTCAAGCCCCCATTTTAATCTGCTCCATAGGATCTGAAGCAGACTCGTTAGTCCCTATAACACATCATCTCCTTCTGTATGTGTGAGGCACTTAAAGAAAGAAAGTTTTTCGCACCGTATACCAGACGACCTTGATGTGATAGACTGCAGGGTTTTGTGACACTGCACACTCAGTGCTATTCAACACTTTGCCTGAAAGGGAGGAAGGAATGGATTTATTGACTTGTGACTTTGACTCAGGCCTGTGTATCAGGACTGTTATTATGTGGAATGATTAGGCTGCAGTGTCAGGGACAAGTTAAACTAGAACAACAAAGGACCTCCTTAACCTTTACCTGGACACAAGGCCATTCATAATGACTTGCATGGTTTGGAAAACTAAGTATATCTTGCAGCACTCAATACTTCTGCAGCTACAGCAAATGAACAGAAATGGAAAAGATGGATTGCTGAAGGAGATGAAATGTAATTCAATTCTGCATAGTCCAGTTTAGAATACCAAGTTCAGGTCTGTGTCAAAAAAGTGGCAATGGCATCATCATTTTCTATGGAGTGAAGCAGGAATTTTTAAAGTGGATACAATAGATATCCACCCAGGAAACTTCTGTTTTTTCAGGTAGCTTGACAAATAATGCTCCCCAAGGAGCTTTCCTCATGCCAAGTGTACATGAAACCATTATTAATGCTGATCATGGCTAGGTGCCAAACATGAAGAGAAGGTCTTTGAACAGCAAGAGGATTCATTCCCACAAAGCTGATGGTGATTATGGTGACAATACTCACATATCTCTATTGCTTTGTGCAAGGAACTGCGTATCTCTTGTAGCTAATGCTCTGCATGAGACTCCCAATGTAGGAGTCTGTTTGCGGGTTTAGATTAGATTCAAAACACTGCTCTCCTTTTCTTAATAGTCATTTTCAGAGCACGTTATGAATGACTCAGTGGATTTTGGATGGCTGAGATCTCACCCCTGCTCAAGCTGAGGATAATTTGTGCCCCTGATTTCAGGAGGTGCCAAATCAGTGCTTGGCGTTTTGCAAGGCTGAGCGCTCATCTGTGTGCATTGCCTGGACCTTGCTGCTGGTCAGAGAGTGCTTGTGTCTCACAGGCTCCTCTGCTTCCTGACAGTGTTTATTGCTGATATCTGACTGTGGGATCCCAGGCAATTTCACATTTGTGAAACTGAAACAGGGGAGGTTCAGGTTGGAAGGAAGAAGTTCATTACTGTGAGGGTGGTGAGGCACTGGCACAGGATGCCCAAAGAAGTGGTGAATTCGCCATCCCTGGCAGTGTTCAAGGCCAGGTTGGACAGAGCCTTGGGTGACATGGTCTAGTGTGAGGTGTTCCTGCCTATGGCAGGGGGTTGCAACTGGATGATCTTAAGGTCCTTTCCAACCCAAACCATTCTATGATTCCATAAGGATGGCAGAGGCCCTCCTTCCAGGAAGCAGTTGTATAAGTGACTTTAGAAATGTCTGCAGGAGGAAATTAAAAAAAGCAGTATATGATGTGAGAGGTGAAGAAGTGATGCAAAATAAGTGGTGTTTCAATGGGGAAAGGAGCAAGCATGCTGCGTGGGGAAGGAGAGGCAAGTTTCTAATCAGATGCATTTGATCTTTCTGGTACTGTATGAACTTCTGAACTCAGTGCTCCCAAATGACCCTAAGTTGCAGAGAAACCATTAACTAGTGTCTTGTCTTTGCAACTGTCTAGTGCAGGCTCCCGAAAGCTACAGGGTGAAGAGAATTCTTCTTCTCTTCCTCCTTGATATCTATGATGAGCAGAAATTGGTGTTTCAAGTTAAACATACCTGCTAGGTTTGAAAGCAGCTGCAATATTGCATCTGACATCCTTTTAAGAGCTCAGTAGAGCACATTGTTTTCACGTGAGTGTAAACTGTTCTGCTGGCTTCTGTGTTTATAGTGAAGTTTGCACTTGGCTTGCTGCCCTGAAAAGCACCATTACCTCTGGTCTTCCTTTCTCTTCTACTCTCTAATGTCTCTCTGAGCAGAAAGAAGCCAAATGCCACCAAAAACCTTTAATCAGCCCAGTGCTGCTGAAGCTAAATCTCAGGGGCAAGGTCAACTCACCATGTTGCCTCCCCGGAAGATATCAGCTGCTGTCTCCAGTGTCCTGGTTAGCCTATTTTCTGCAGCCATCACTTATAGAATCATAGAATGGTTTGGGTTGAACAGGACCTTAAGGTCATCCAGTTCCAACCCCCTGCCATAGACAGGGAACATCTCACACTAGACCATGTCACCCAAGGCTCTGTTCAACCTGGAATGGACACTGGATCTGTTTTGGCTGTCAGCTAAGAAACAAACCCTATGCTGAAGCTCTTTGGGCAAATGGCTCTTCCTTTCACAGAAACATGTTGTGGTGACCCTATGACAGTTCCTCGTTTTGCTTCAGAGTTTGCTGGTTTGGGGTGGTTTTCCTCCTACTGAATTCCGTCAAACACAATTGCAGCATGTCTCCTGTTAAAAAGTGCTTGTCACATTTCATGGGTGTGAGTTAATGTAACAATAACTGCATTTCCCTGCTGCTATTACAAAATAACGCTAGTTTTTGTGGTGGCTGCATCAAAAGCCAGTCATGGATAGGAACACTCCATATGTGCTAGTAAGAACATCAACAAGAAGTGAAAGAATCTCTGGGTGAACCAGATTAATATTAGAGACACAAAAACCAGTATAGCTGAGGTTTGGTTTGAGTTTTCTACTGCTTACCTGAACCCAGGTCTTCCAAACTAGAAATAGTCTTTCTCTTCTGTCTGTTGGACTTTGCACTTGGTCCTGGTATCTACCTGTAGTTACTCTCAGAGGGGCTTTTTGACTCTTGTATTCATTCCTTTTTGCTACATAGGAGTTTACAGCTCCTTTTTATCACCCCTCAATTGGTTTGTTACAAATGCTACCATCGCACGCTTGTCTTTTGAGTTGGTTTTGTGCAGGTTCTCTAACACATGGAAAATACAAGGGTTTACTCTACAAGCTTTTATTAATTACTCAGTCCCTTGTTTAGCCTATGAATGACAAGTGAGTTTTCCTTTGTCGTTCTCTTGCTGCTTTCATTTTGTTCTATCAATATCACAGCGAATTAATTAACTCCTGTTCTTTTTCTGTTCATTCAAATCCAAGGGCAGGCTGTCCAGGATTTCTGTAGGAGACCAGAAGGAAGGGCACCCTTATTCTGCTCCCAACGCCAGGACTAACTCAGCATGCCTATAGGTAGAATCACCTGTAACAAATCTTGCCTTCTGTCTCCTAAGACGTGGGCTTCACATGAGAAGGTGTCTTTTAGTCAGAGGTAGGATTTGAAGGTGCTGGGTAGGAGATCACATGTAAGGGCACCACAGGCCCTCAGGTATGATAGATTTTTAGGAGCACTATTCTTGTTCTTGTTGCAAGATGCCAACAACTCGTCTTTTGTTCAAAACAGGGTAAAGGACATTTTATCTTGAACAATTACAGTTGCCTAAGATTACAGGGATCTGAAGGGAAAGTAGAACATAACAGGAACCGACAGGGCTGTTCAAAGAGGATGAGAGGTGCAACGTGTCCAAAATAACACTATAAAAGGAAGAATTTTAGAGGAAAGCTGCCAATTGTTTCTCTCATACAATGCATGGAATAGGCTGTTTTACTCAGAACCATAATACATTTATGCAGAGAAAGAGTTTAGTGTTTGCATCACTTTATTTTTTGTGTCTTTGTAAGTCCTGAAAATTGTAAAAGAACAAAGCTGCCTTAATATTTTGCAGGGAATGCTATTTTTATTGATAGCTCTTCAACTGCGATGATCTTAGAAGTTTTCCAGTGATGTAGTTGCCCTGCAAGAGATTGTAGCCGGCAGAGAGGGGAGTTCCTTTACAGTTTTGGTTCTGTTAGGATCCGGCATCTACTTCCAAAAGCTTACAGTCTCTGCAGGCACCGAAAGATCAGCAACCTCCAAATGATTTCAGACAAATCACTGTTTTGTGTCAGAAGAGGCTAGAGGGGATGTTCAGAGCAGCATATTAAATATAAAGCAGATAAAACATCCCGCACTTGCCAGGATTGGCAGATTCCTTTCTGCTATTTTGTTCCAGTTAAACGTTGCTTGTTTGTGACTTTGCCTCAAAGTGCACTGGACATACTTTTTGTTTAGAAGAGATTACTAAAAGAAGCCAACAGGGAGAAAGAAAGATGTAATCGAAGGAACTACTGAGAAAGCTGGAGAGGAGGAAAGTCAATACATAAGGAGAGAGATAGTGAAAAGAGCAAACATTATGAACCAAGAGAGATGCACAGGTACTGTGCTGCAGGTGCCTGGAGCTGCTTGGGTGGGAAAGGTGGTCCCTAACCTCCTTCACCAACCTTTGGGGTCCCCTGGTAGCCACAATCCTGGTTGCAAGTTGAACCTGCCTGAGGTTGTGCTGGCCACTAAAATCCTCAAATTCTGGCACCTAGCAATTAAAAGAGTACAAGGTTAGGAGTAAGGGTATAGGGTTGGTTCTGTGAGAGTTATACAACCAATGACACTACCTAGATAGAACACCAGCATAGCTCTTTCCAGGCTGCTCTGATAATAACTTAGTCTGGCTATACATTGAATCTGGTTGAACCCTAGGCTACAGATCAGGCTCACAGGGTATTAGGGCAGCAGAAGATGCTATCTTGAAAGCACCTCCTCTTTTGAACACCTAACGTAGGATACCAAGGTGGAAGGGGCCTCGGGGAAGGTCTTTGTACATACCCCTCCATGCTAAGGCAACATCTCCTCCACCTCTAGAAAGAGAAACTCCATATGGCTCTTGCCAATCTCTTACAGAGCTTCACTGTTCTTGCTGTTGGAAAGACTTTTCCTAACATGTGACTCAAATCTTCTTTGATAACAGCTTTCTCTTGTCCTTTTGGTCGTGGACATGGAAAACAGATTGCTCCCTTCCCCTTTGCTGCAGCTTTTTGTACACCGGATGACTGTTATCATGTCTCCACTCAGTCTTCTCTTTAGAGCAAACAATCCCACTGTGTTCAGTCTTTCCCCACAAGTCATGGTTTGTAGACCTCTGATTGTTCTCCTCCCTTTCTTCTGAACTCTGTCTGATTGGGCCATGCCTTTCGTGTAGCACGATGGCTGCAGGAGAACACAGTGCCCCAGGTGAGGCCTCCCAGGCACTCAGCGAAGTGCAAGTGTTGCTGTATGAGTCCTGCAGACTCTACTTCTGTTTAAACATCGCAGTGTGGCAGTAGCCTTTTTGTCAGCTGCATGCTATTGTCAGTGAAGGTTCAGCCTCTGATCCACAGGCCCTGGTCCTCTGGTTTCTTTTCTGCAGAGCTTCTATCCTGGCAATTGTTCCCTCTTCGCTGCTTGTGTGGGTTAATGCATGGGGTAGATGGAGCAAACACCAACTCTATTTCCCTCTGCCTCAAATCCACTTAATGTCAATTTTACACTTTTCCTACTTAATGTAGAGTTCGTGCATTGAGGGAGTGTTGAATATCAACTGAATGGGAAGAGGTCTTTATTAAAATAACAAGGATAGAATAACATGGCAGGAATACAGTAGCTGGCAGTAGTACACAGGTTTGGGGTTTAGGTAGTAAAACATTGGACTTTGCTCTCAATAATGGTTCTTCCATTGAAAATTGAAAGCACTTAAGCCACAGGAAAGCAAATGTAAACTCTCAGTTATTTGTTTAGCAATTCTGGGTGATTCCCTCAAGCTGGTGTCTCTCTTGCACTTTGTATTTTTGTCTTTTCAGAAATATAAGGCATATGAACTGGTTTTGGGGGGTTGGAGACTGCTTTCTGTGTGATGTGAGGAGGTCTGCTCCTCCCTGCTACTGGTCCATGACTGGTCAATACAGATGAAATGGGGAAAAGAACAATTTCATCAGGGACTGTAGTGCTAGGAAAAGGGGTGATGGGTTCAGACTTAGACAGGGGAAATTCAGGTTGGATATAAGAAAGTTCTTTACTGTGAGGGTGCTGAGGCACTGGAATGGGTTGCCCAGGGAGGTTGTGAATGCTCCATCCCTGGCAGTGTTCTAGGCCAGGCTGGACAGAGCCTTGGGTGACATGGTTTAGTGTGAGGTGTCCCTGCTTATGGCAGGGGGGTTGGTTCTGGATGATCTTAAGGTCCTTTCCAACCCAAACTATTCTATGATTCAATGATTATTTATCTGGAGGTTTTGACATAAATCATTACTGTCACTCCAAGCAGATCATTCCTTAGCTCCTTCTTAGTAGTTTTATCAAAATAGGTTATTTATCTCAAAATATCTCATGGAGCATGCTTGGAGGAAGCAGGAGATAAGCATAGGGATATATTTAAGAGGAAATGTCTTGTGCGTGCTCTCTAGCCACAGAACCTGAAGTTTCATCTTCACGGTGCCTGACTGAAGCAATGGCTCCTACCGGGGGAGTCAGCACATCAAAATGTTGCTTTCTCTGGCAGAATAATGGAGATCTGGTACAGCACCTTCTAATTTTTCAAGCAGCACAAAGTGCAATTCCAAATTAACCAGCACACCTCCACCTTCATTTTTCATTTTACTTAACCTGCCAGCGTCTCTTTCCCCATCTGTAAAACTGAGATAATACCTACCTACCTCACAGGGATGTTATGAGGATTAATTAATTGATGTTTGTACAGGGCTTTGAATATGCAAAGAGCTATATGTGCTAAGTATTCTTATTTAGTTTAAATGCAGCTGAACAGGGTTTGAATGCTGGGAGAGAGCTCTGTCACTGACACCAATCTATCACAATGTGCCTAATGACACAGCTTGGGGAGCCAGGCAGACTGTTTCCTTATTCTTTGCCATAATTAGCCAATATCAATGACAAAACCCCCCTCACCTTTGCAAGAACTCCGGGGATTGACCACCATGGGATCACTGAAGAAATCCCAATCCAAATACCTAAGAATGGGATCAACCAGTACTGAATGGATCATCCTCAAAAATCACCCAGCTCAGCTGGGAATTAAGAGTGTCTATAGGGCTGCAAAAACACTGTAGTGCCCTGTGGAAAAAGTAGAGCATTATCTGACTCCAGAGCATGAATAAATATGAACAGAGTAATTAGAGGGGGGTCTTTCTGTTCAGCTTTTGCAGATGTAGCCAAAAGCATCACCTGCCCCCCTGCATGCTTGTGAAAGCTCTCTAAGCTGCTATTTGTCTTGGTGTGTTAATAAGTGATGGTAGCCTGAGCAGCAAAGGGGAGTCTTTAACTGGAGGTACAAAAGTCTGGTTAAGAACTGGTAATGTGGGGTGTGTATATATGCACAGGGGGAGAGGAACTTCTCCCAAGAAATACAAGGAGATACTCTATTATTTTTCTCTTGGCTGCAGATTTATTTCAGTTTTAGTAGTTCTTATTCAAATTCATCAGGGGTAATTAATGAAAGATATAGGAAGGCCAGCACACACCTAGGATCCTCTGTTTGTAGCTTGAGTTATGTTGAGCTGTTTGGTCTATTGGTTCACTACCTCAAGCCTAGTGCAGTATTGTCATCCTTTGCTTTACAACACAGTCATTATATCCCTAAACCACATTGTGATACACTGTGGCTTCTGTTTACGACTCCCGAAACTCCCACTCCATATATCACCTGCCATAAAACCCATCAAACTGCTGCTAGTAAAATGGTGCACAGTGGTCTAAGTAGGAGCCAGGCAAATTGTGTGATACCCTACTGTGGTTAATGAGAGTGAAAATGTGGTTAGGATTTTATTCAGGCGATGTTCATTTGCAGGGCCATTGTAGTAAGGTGGCAAAGAAAAGAGTCTTTTGTTAACCTGAATGACAATATATTTTCTATTGTATGAAGTAGCTGAATGCAGAGTTTGCCAAGTTATACATCAATTGTAAATAAGTCAAACTGTGACCTTGAATGGCTACATTTTTATTGCTTGGGGTCTTGAAAACTAATTAATACACTGCGATGTTATAGCGACCATATGAAACCTGTTACGGGAATTAAAACCATTGTGGAGCAGCTCGGACCAGTCCTTGACAATTACAGAAATATATAGAAAGTAACCTAGAAGTGTGTGTCAGGAAGACTTTTTTGTCTCCTGTTTTCTGTTTGAGGGCTGGATGTGCCCTTCAGTTGTCTAGAGTTGAAGGGGAAGCAGGAATTCTGGCTGAAGTGTGGTCCGGGATGCAAATCCCAAAGGTGATGCTGAGCCCTGCTCCAGCTAGGTGGTGAAGGCTGCTCCTGATTTAAGCAACACTTTCAGCCCCTGAGGCCAAGGGCTCAGCTGCATCCCAGCACTGTTTTGGGCTGAATAGCGGTATAAACCTTCCCCCCTCTTCCTCTTCAATCCCTGTTTATTGAGGGAAAAGATCTGGATGTATGGGACCAGCTCATGATCAAAGTGGTTATGGGGATGCTGCAGTAGCTTGTGCCATGTGATGTAGACATGGCCACTGGGGCCGTAAGGAGAGCCAAAGCTGTGTGCCCTCCTGGAGCAAACAGGTACAAGTTTAGTTTCTCAATGCAAAGGGAGACTGTAATTTCACAAGGTGCTCAAGCACTTAGGCAACCTTAAATATGTTAACAGCAGCAAAAAAGCCAACTGCTGAGGCCAAGAGCACTTTTCAGATGCTGAAAGTTAATCGTGTGATAAAAACCCCCTCCCTGTTACATCACAAGAGGTGTCAAAGCAATTGTCAGCTGATTGGTTTCCACAGTCCTCGTCATGTTCCTGCTTGTAGCTGTCTCATTCATTAAAGTGCAATGTAGTTTTTTGTTTGCAGTTCGTTTCCTTTATTCCCCCACTATTTTTAATTACAAGACCACATCTTCCTTTATACAAAGCTTGAAGATGGAGGAGACGAGTTTGACTTTAGATTGACATTTTATATACAGTTTGCCTTGGGTAAAAAGTTGATTTTCCCCTCCCCAGCCAACAGAAAGTAAATTAAGGCAGGCATGTATAACAAACCCAGATTTCTGTAGCTGTGTTGTGTGTTTTTCTGACTGTTTCTGCTGCTGTACAAAAAAGAATTACATTAAATTAAAAAGGCCTATTTATAAAACAAACATTTTGTAGGCAAAAAGGAAATGCAACCATAATAAAATTGTCAGTCTCAGCGGAATGACTGCATTGTACTGGGCTTTCGAAGAAAATCAGGCTGGCTCCTTCCGAGGAAATCTGATTTCAATTTAAGAGTCTGATTGAGGAAAACAGCACCACAAAAGGGGAAATTAAACCATAAAAAGTGCATTAAGATAATGTTGAGGATCTAACTTACCACCACAAAAAAACAAAGCGGGCTGAAGTTGAGAGAGAAACTTTCTCCTTAGAGCATCCTCCTGGGTTGTGGTATCACAGATGCCACCAGAAGTAGTGGTAGGGGACAGGAGGTGTGTGCAAGCAGAACTGAGCTGTGCTGCAGCCTGGTTGAAGTTAAGAAAGAGACTACGTAAAAATGGCCTCTTCTCACTTCACGGGTCATCTCTGATGTGAATTTTGAGTCATAGGTGCTGAATCCATTAAATGAAATAAGTTTTTGGTGCTTCCCCCTCCCCAGCTATCTTAGTGGGACCTGTTCAGCCATAGGGAGGAAGCTGAATTATTCTGTGGCTCATGCACCACCAAGAGATTAGTTAATGAAAGCCCTGGTCTTGCAGTCCCTTCCATTGACTTGCAGTGATTAGGAGAAGCCGTTCAGCAGCAGGACTTCCTATCCATAGGTGTTAGGCTGAGAGCTCTCTTCCAGATTTCCAGGCTTTAAGCTGAATAGTGTGGAAATCTTAAAGAAACCAAGAGTCTTTAGAATTGCTAGTTTTATGCAGGTGTGGCTATAGGTGAGTATTGGGTGGTTCTAGATCATACGTATTCTGTTGAAGCACAAGCCCTAGACCAAATGTTAGCTATGGAGCAACAGTATTGATGGTCAGGTCTATGAGGAGTAATTTCTCTCCTCTTTCCCATCCTAGGGTAAGGTCCTTTCCAACCCAAACCATTCTATGATTCTGTGAAGGTGCCCTGTCCCTGTCTCCCATAGCATCACACTGTGCACAGTGCATGGGAACAGCAGCAGCAAACCTTCATGTTGGCTTTAGCTCTGCTCCTACTGATATCCCTGTGGTCTTGTTGGTTGCTTGTGGAAGTCCTTCCCCAGACATTTTTCATTGCAGATGAATGCTGCTTATCAGGGTCACATATGTTCATTATGTTCATTTTTTGACCCTCCCAACTGGCTTGCATAGGAAGGGTTATTTCCATTCTGTTATGAGAAGACCAAGGCATAGAGGGATCAGGTGGCATGAGATTGTGGGTTGCTGGGTATCCTTTAACTGCATGGACCAACTTAGCCTGCTACCTCAAAATGCTTGCTACAACTTGGGAAATACAAAAGTACCTTCATGAAACAGCTGTTGGAATGGGGTTAGGTGTCACTGTTTCTGCCGTGGGGCAGAGAAACAGATGGTGACTTTGTAAGATCTCTTTGTATTTCTAAAACGCTTTCACTAGGATTAGATTTTATCCAGGTTTTGTCCTGGACTATACCTGTCCTAGCTGGGTGTATCATATGTATTTCGTGTGGAAAAGAACACACGTATTTATATTGAGTAAAACAGACAAACTCAAATGAAGGCTCCATAGCTTTGGAGTTCAAGATGATGGGATGATTACTGATGGCTTCAGAATATTGTCCTTCATGTGATCTGGGAACTCTGATCTCATGCCTGTACCACCACTGATACAGCCTGTGTGTGTCAGTGGTCTCTCTTCCACGTGCTTCATGCAGGGGGAAGCTGGTGTCCTGTTCTGTCCTGTCCCAGCACGTTTGATTCCTGAAAATAGGGACCTGCAGCCTGGAGTCAGAGTTGGAATCAGACTCCCTTGATGTCAAGGGGACTTATGGCAGAGGGAAAACTGGAGATGTTGGTAGAAGATTTGTGCAGCGAGAAATTGGAGGAAGTTTTGAAGAGAGAAGAAGCATAAACAAAAATAAATAAAACATCAACATAACCCCCTAAACTGAAACATATTCATGCATTTACAATCATCAAAATCCCAGGTTAGGCAGATGAAAGAGATTTCAGTGTGCTACAAGTCACAGCAATAATAGCCTTGGGACACTGGCTGGGCTGTTCTATTATGTAAAAGGCTCGCAGCCTTGTAATGGTTCCACAGATTAAGAAGTGCTATGTACCAGCTCTAAATATTTCTTTAAATTAAGACTTTCTGCCTCTAACTGAAATCTCTGCTGAATATGATGCTATAATGGGGTGCCCTGTTCCATCTGTGTAAATAACACAGAGAGATTTTCTCTTGTCGAAATACCTGTGCTAAGGAAAAAAAAAAAGCAGCAATAACTTGAGACTTCAAAGGTCTAACTTCAAAAGATTTCTTGCATTCTGCTTGACGGGACAGCATCTTATGCACACATGCTTTTTCACTGCTAAATGCCTTAATAATGAGCTTGGGTTCAGATTTTGTGAATCAGAGCCAAGTTACTCTGTTTTATTATATTTGCTGGGAAATGAACTAGCTCTGGGTAATTAGGAAAGCAATTTTATTAGCATCTATTTCATAAAGATTGTTTTTTAATCAGAGTCAGAACTTACTAGAAATGATTCTTTGATTTTTATTGCACGGGGCTCTTGCATGGCGCAGCCTGCCATGGGTCTTAACCCATCGCGAGCTCCGCATACTGAAGGCAATGGTATCACTGTTAATCTGCAGCAATGTTATAAAATAACCCTAGGATGGTAATCCCCTAAGTAACACTGCAGAAGCTAATAATTACTGCAGTGTGGTTTACTGCACGATGCCACCCTAGGGCTAATTATAACTGTCCATGCATTTGTGGACTGTAAAGAAGGCAGGACACAAGGATCCTGCTTTCTCTGCATCTCAAGATGTGCTGTACAGATCTCAAGGCCACTTGGAGGACAAGTTATGAGCTGGGTAGAGGGCTACGCAGACAACAGAGGGACCAAGAGAGAGGATTTGGGGTCAATTCTATAGTTGGTTTTATTATATATAATATATGGTATATAGTTTCTTATCAGGAGGACTTGACATTAAATGAGTGATGGTGCTGGGAGAAGTGGTAATGTGAGGAAAGAGAAAGACAAACAGGGCACCTTTCCTCTTGATTGAAGTGCTTCCATAGAAAAGGGAAATGCCACAGTAACCAGCAAAGGGCAAATAACTGATGGTTTTGGTTGACTGGCCAAAACTGGGAGAAAGAAGAAGATAAATCAGGCTTAGAATAACCATGGTGGGAAAAGCTATAACAAAGCCTGTTTTCTCAGAGAAACAGGAAGAGAGATTTATCTTTATCTGAATGAAAAGTTTTGCTTTCATTTCAAAATCCTCTTTTATTATTTAAAGTTGGTGAATTTCTAAGCACAAAAGGTTATTTCATAATGAAAATTGAAACACTGCTTTTGAAATGTTTTCAGAAAACATTTTGAGTTTTCTGAATGTTTTGAGGTTGTTTTCAAAGTTATTTAATGAACTTTAACTGAAATTGTGAATATTTATGGTTCCTTGAAATTTGGTATTTTTTGGTGAATGAAAGAAGAATGACTTTAAAATGTGCCGAGCTGTGAGCATCTGCAGGTGGGTCTTCCAGTGCGTTTGGCTTGGAGCTCTGTGGTCGCTGCTTAGCAGGGAGGACTTGGCTGTGACTGGATGAAGCTGGAGAGGGACTCCTTATCAGGGATTGTAGTGATAGCACAAGGGGTGATGGGTTCAAACTGAAACAGGTGAAGTTCAGGTTAGATATAAGGAAGAAGTTCTTTATTGTGAAGGTGGTGAGGCACTGGCACAGGGTGCCCAAAGAAGTGGTGAATACTCCATCTCTAGCAGTGTTCAAGGCCAGGTTGGATGGGGCTTGGAGCAGCCTGGTCTAGTATGAAGTGTCCCTGCCCATGGCAGGAGGTTGGAACAGGATGAGGTCCTTTCTAACCCAAACCATTCTATAATTCTATGATTCTATGACAGATCCTGGTGCAGGGACTTATTCAGATCCAGGAGAGTAAGATAGGTGTCTTTTGAACAATTTATATCTGAACTTATGTTCTTATCTCTTAAACTCTGGATTAGAGGCAGTTGCAAGGGAAGATTTGGATTCATTCTTGCATCTGATTTTGTTTCTTGCAAGAATAAGTTCATACTAGATTAGTAGTAACAAGGGAATGGGGGATAATTCAATGAAAAGGGTGGGAGGATCTTTCATGCAAAAGAAAGAGTGGGCTGAACCTCCAGAGGTGCTCAGTGGGGCTACCCACATACCTGAGCCTGCCTGTTTGAAATAGCAGGCACCTTGGAATAGCTGCTTACCCCCCTACCTCCCTCATCACCAGGGGTTTGTGGGTGCAGGCATGAAGTTTCTATATCTGATCAGGTGTGGAGACTCTCTGCAAGAAGACAAGAGCTGGGAGGAAACCTCCTGAATGCGTGTTCAGCCCACTCCAGAGGAAAGCACCTGGGACCAAATCTGGAGCTTGACCTGAACTTGCTCACGTTTTGGAGGCCTTCGGGGGTTTTGTTTCAGGCCAAATTAAGATGAGATCAAGGAGAAAGTTTATATAAATTTTGAATTGCCTGAACAAAGCAAAAAGGTTTTAGGACTAAAAAGGGAGAAACATATGTTACACAGGAGAAAAACGTCTTATCAGGAGGAACATGAAGAGAGTGAACTGACTAACGATGAGGTTTCTGAGACTTTGCCACAGAAATGTTATCAAAGGAAGCTCCTGAAAACCTTTCAGATGGCTGTAGAGTGATCTCATTCTCCAGGCAGAGAGAGATTATAAAGGAAAGTCTATTTTCCAACTTTCTTTTCATTTATGCTTTACAAAGCTAATTTCATTTGGACAAAATAGTTAAAACCCACATTGCAAGGGAGCATTCAAGCCAAAGGCCTTAGGTAAAGTTGCCTTCACAGTCTGTATCCTCATCTGGTGGCACTCATAGTCCTCCATAATTGATGGTTGCAAACCTGTTGGGTGAAGGTGAAGGCCAGATGTTAGTAAGAAAAACGAAAGAAGCAAAAGAGCAAGCAAGTGAAAGGAAGAGGGAAGAAGCAAGTACCTCTTCCCAAGTGCACCCTGCAGGGACTGCTACTGCTGCCCGCTTCCCCCAGAGTTTGAGCGCTTAACTTTGCATCCCAAATACACCATTATTTTGGTTCACATATTCATACATACATGCATATATACAAATATATATATAGACACTCCCACACATGAAGAACAGCAATCAGTTTTATTCCTTTGCAGTCATCAGTAAATTTAGTATATTCATGTGAATAGTTTAAAGCACATGTCCTGTGATCTAAGGAAAAGGGAAAATATATCCACTAGATGATCCAGTGCGTGTAAAAATAAACCAGTTTGATTGCTCTTCTTTTGTGCAAGCAAAGAGAAATGCAGAGAAATTGCCACATTTCATCATGTAGGACAAGGGGGCCCAGGTGACACCCTGATCAGGTGTGCATGCATAATCATTCCCAAAATAATCACCCTTTTGAATAATTTCCCCCCAAATCTTGCAGCTTCAACTTATTCTCTACAACTGACTCATAAATCTTTACTGTGAATGTGAATCAAGTTTCAGAGCCACAGGCTCAGGAGCTTGTTGGATTTATTCAACTTTAGTCTTTATTTATAGACATAAAAGTGTATTATTGGTTGTAACATCCAAACAAAGGAAAACAGACTGTAAGCATCCATTAACATGTTCCCAAAAGGGAAATCTGGAGTTTCTCCTGGGTCTTTCAGTCTCTCCCTTGTAATATTAAGATGATGTCATAAACTCATAATTACTTTGTGATGCTCTTATGTACTCTGGAGTTGCTTGCTCCGAGATGGTTATTTATTTTCTGAACAGAAAAGAGAAACAATACAACCAGGTGGAAGGAAGCAGATCGCTCTTTGGTGGTTTAGGCTTTGAAGGACCCCAACGCTTTTATTTCACACTATTGCCATCATTTTCTCTGTTGTGCACAAGGACACAGGTGTTTTATGTAGTGTTATTAAGAAATGTTTCATTAATATTCAGCTATGGGATGCAAACATTTCATAAACACTTTGTAATGACTGGAGCAAAGAGCAATTTGGGGAGCAGTAATCTTCAGAAAGTGGAGTCTTTACTGCTGAATCGGTCCCTAACCTGTCCAGGTTCCTTCCACAAGAGTCTCTGTCTAAATTAGTGATGGACTTATGCTTTATTATTATGATGAGAATCCCAGATTGCAAAAAAAAAGATGTATGAGTGTACATATTTGAAAGGGAGAGAGGAATAAAGCAACCCATGAGTATGGTGGTGTTCAAGGCCAGGTTGGACAGAGCCTTGGGTGCCATGGTTTAGTGTGAAGTGTCCCTGCCCATGGCAGGGGGGTGGAACTGGATGACCTTAAGGCCCTTTCCAACCCAAACCATTCTGTGATTCGATGACCTCCCTGAATGTAGGACTTCCTTGGTACATCCATAATTACTCCTTGCTTGAGGGTAGGGCAGAAATTAGTTTCAGAGCTGTGTTTATCCTGCAACATTTTTGCCTTATAAAAGAGCCTGATGGAGCGCTGACTGAGTAACTTGAAATGAATAATTGATCTGGCTTTCTTTCGCCTTCTCATGCAATAGCTGTGAGCAGATTGTGATTTCCTCAGATTTATTTGTTATTCAGAAATATCTAATACATTTTTACAATTAGTGTTCTTTTTCCCCTAACTCCTTCAATTAGATTTCCCAGGCGTCTGAGCTTGGCTCAGTCAGTCTGGGCTTTGGGCAGCACAGCAGGGGATAAGCACAGTTTGAGGTTTAGAGGCTGGGATTGTGACTCCTCTGACGGTGTGAAGTGCGGTCCTTCCTCAGACACCAAGGTGGGACAGGTCCTTCAGCACATGTGTTAGGTAGATGGGATTAATCTGCCATGAATTAGCCACGGGGTTTTGCAAACCTTCCCAGGGCTAGAATTCTGGGAATTGGATCATAGATTCAACCAGGTTGGAAAAGCTCTTTAAGCTCATCCAGTCCAACCATTCCCCAGCACTGACAAGGCCATCACACACCCATGCCACTGAAGGCCTCATCTCCAATGCTGTGTGAACACTTGCAGGGATGGTGCCTGCAGCCCTGCCCTGGGCAGCCTGTTCCAATGCCTGAGCACCCTGTGGGCAAGGAATTGTTCCTCAGCTCCATCTAAACCTGCCCTGGGGCAGCTTGAGGCTCTCTTGTCCNGGTGCCTGCAGCCCTGCCCTGGGCAGCCTGTTCCAATGCCTGAGCACCCTGTGGGCAAGGAATTGTTCCTCAGCTCCACCTGAACCTGCCCTGGGGCAGCTTGAGGCCGGTTTCTCTTGTCCCATCCCTTGTTCCTTGGGAGCAGAGCCCAGCCCCTCCTGGCTCCATCCTCCTGTCAGGCACTTGGAGGGAGCCATCAAGTCCCCCCTGAGCCTTCTCTTCTCCATCTGAACCCCCCAGGTCCCTCAGGCATTCCCCATCGCACTTGGGCTCCAGGCCCTGCACCAGTTCCATTGCCCTTCCCTGTATCTGCTCCAGTACCTCAATGTCTGTCTTGTAGTGATGGCCCAGAATCAGCTGCAAGGGTGGGGAGGGCCGCATTTGAGGAAGGTCAAGACAACTGTAAGGTTGCATGCGATACCAGAGCTATCTCAAGGAGCATCAGATCTCTTCCTCCCTCCACATCCTTTCCTCTCATTCTTCTCTTTTCTGTAGACTCATCCCCAAAGCACTGCTACCCACACCCTTCTCTGGCCCTGCTCCAGCACCTCGATGTCTCTCTTGGAGTGAGGAGCCCAGAGATGAGCACAGGATTCGAGGTGCATCCTCACCAGTGCCCAGCACAGGGACACAGTCACTGCCCTGGCCCTGCTGCCACACTGGTGCTGGTACAGGCCAGGGTGCTGGTGCCTTCTCGGCTGCCTGGGCACAAGGTGACTCATGTTCAGCAGCTGTGTATCAGTTGCATTTCTTGGTGCAGTCAGTGGGATAAACCCTTTTTTACTGTATTCTGCCCTAGTCTGGAGGAAGGTACAAACATTTCCCATGCAGACGGGTCAGTCCCTCTCTCTGGGAGCTTACCTGTGTTTTGAGCAAAACTTTTCTGCAGGGTAGTTTGATCAGTGGAGGTGCACAGACAAAAGGAAACCCCATTTAAAAGCTGGTAAGAATATTCAGGAGGATATTTTGTTCCCAGTACTCAGTCCAAGCTGATTTGATGGAGGAGAAAAAAATCTCTTCCTTCCCCAGCAAGGAGCATAAATATCTATTTCAAACAATTCTTCAAGGACCTAAGGTTTCTTATTACTCCTTATGAACCATTTTAATTTCTGACCTCTTCTGCTTGACTAACTGCAGACCTTTTTGATGACCCTTTAGGATTCCAATGCTGTGATTTATGCCCTAGCCCAAATTTCTGTGAATTACTGGTGTACTGAGCCTCTGACAGGAATTGAAGCTGTGGCCTTTTTGTTTTCCCTATGCAGCTTTCCATACTGCTCCCTTCCTGGTGCTTCAGTTAGGCCCTATGGATATACTTTTCACTATTCTCTTCAGCTCCACACAGACATTTATAATAGTGTCTTACATAAACAGAACAGGACTCAGCTCTGTTGAGATTGTTTCATTTTTCCTAGGATTTCCTTATGGACCTCTGGCTTGACTGCAGTTTATCTTTTGGTTATGTAGTTGTTTCTTTTTTCAAGTGAGAAATATTACAGAGTATTTAAAAGTTGTCTTCCCTCATTCATCATGACTTAGTCTGCCTGCACAGAGAGTTAAGTTTTTCTTGTCTTTGTACATCACTTTGATACTGAGGATCACTTGGTTTTTGTTTGCCAGGAGTGGTCCAGGGTCCTGGCCAGGCTGGGGAGAGCAGACTCCACCTTCAGCTGAGCATGGACTTGAACTGTTCGACCTTCCAACTCCCAGTTAAACCCACATCACCAAAGACAGACCTGGCATGCACAAATGGGTGGGAGGGGATGTGTAAAAGCACCAGGAGTCCAGAAAAGCTTTGCTCAAATCAGGATTTCCCATTTCCTTTGCTGTCAATAGGCTCAGAAAGGTGGCCAGGGTTTGAGGAGGGGAAAGGGTGGCTTTGCTTGCCATCTCTCAGTGCCTCAAGCTCCTTTTATGCCAGGAACAAGGAAAGGGGAGAAAATGTAACTAATATTGCTGAACTGTTAATAGATTGCCCATCCAGATTCCTTACTGACATAAGACTTAGTCAGGGCATGTCTTACAGCTAAGATTGATTGCTTTGAGTTACTTCCATATACATCTATCTCTGTTTTCCCTCTTTTAATGTTACCTCACTTTTTTCCTTCTCTAGACCACTTTGTTTGCCAGGTACTACTGTCTGCTGCCACACTGGCTAGCCCTGATAGTAAATCTATTACACAGTTGTCCAGGACTCTCCCGGAACTTGTTGGGATTTTCTCTGCTATGGCTTCAATTCTGGGATTTATTCCCTGCTCCTGTCTGCAAGGACCTGTATTTGTTAGCATTCAGGTGTGGATGTGAGCCCGTCTGTTGCTGTCATTACAAAGAATGGAAATGGGCTTGGAAATACTAGCTTTGGAAAATGACTCTTCTGGAATTAGCACCTCCCCAGTTCTTTAGTAAACCTTTATCAAAACACTGTGTGTACAGAGCAGCAGTGACCTGGGAGCTGGGCACTGTATATTGTTCAGATCAGAATAGTGGTGCGTGTATGAGAGGATCTTTTTGTCACCGTGGTGATGTGCCAACCTTATAGATGCAGTTTTACTATCAGAGATTAAAAACTTACAGGTTCCGAGGAGGGATTTTGCTTCTCTGTGTTCATTTAAGATTTAGCCTGAAGTATTAATATAAAATTTGAAATTGTGTCCTTTCCACTGAAATCCAGTGTGGTTACAAGGTTCTAATAAATATTATGTCCTTCCATCATGCAATTAAAATTTTCCACCTCATTTCACAATGCAAAACACTCACACGTTGTCAATCATTTTGAAACATGATTTTTTGACATCATATAATTTCACTTCATTTTTTTCGACAGACATCACACCAGGAAATTATATAAGAAAGGATCCTATTATATCTTTATTTTTCCACCATATTTCACCTTCAAATACAGGCATTTGTGTACATTTCAGTAACTCTGACAATAAACTTTCAAGGAGAAGCGAATGGCATCGACAGAGCCGGGGATCAGCATCTGGAGTTTGCTGCTCTTCTGAGACTGCGGCTCTGACGCAGGCACCTGGTTTAGGAACCGCTGGTGTAGCCACGGGAAGTTTACAAGTCTTGATGCACGAAGTGAAAAGGTTGCTGCTTGGAACAGATACCACCTGGGAGGCAGGGAGGGAAACATATGCATGGTGTTGAACTCTCCTGTGTTGAACAGTTAGCAGGCACTAATGAATTGCCAAACAGCGCTGATTTAAAAGGTGGTAGTCAGAAGCAAGGCCACCCACTGCTTGTCAGGTAGCCCGCCTGATCAAGGAACCAAAGAGCCCCTGCCCTGTGCCAAGAAGAAAGCTGCTGCTTTTTCCAGCCTCTGCTCTGGTATCTCTGTGTGTGTCGTTGCGTTGCTTCATATCATGTGAGGCAGAAATCCAGCCTGCTATAGAATGTCTCAGGTTCATTATGGTAGCCAGGTATGAAGCAACTGGTTTTGATCCTACTTGCGTGTAAATATGGGGGAAATGCAGCCTGCAGGGTGCAGTTTGGGACCTGTAACTGTGATCTGATAGAGGCTGGCAAAGAGAGGAGCAAACCAGGCATGTGTAAACACCAGAATAAAACTTTTGGTTGTAGCTGGGTTACCTTTCAGGTACCTTCTCCTGATCTGTGATGTCCTTGGATATTCACATCTGGTCCAAAAACCTCCTTACTGCCTCAGAGGGCTCAGTTGGGAATGGTAGCACACTGCTAGATGATGTCTGAATCTTCTCCATCCTTCTAGATTTAAATGCTATGCTGGTGATGTTGTATCCAAGCAAAGTGATCCCGATATGTTCATCTAGAGCTCTGCTAGGTCACACAACCTGCAGCTGCTATTCTGCTAAGGGGATGTGCAAGCAGAGCTGCTGACCTACTGGTAAAGCTATTGCAGCTAGTTTAAGATCAAGTGTTCAAACTTCTGCTCATCGAAGGCAGTGCTAGAGAGCCTGGGTTTGGTCTTCAGAGACAGCTAAATCGTCCTGGGTAGCCAGAAGTGTGTGTGTTGTAAAGTGCTGCCTCTTAATCTACTGGGATTGAACTTGGCTTTAGGGTTTATGTAATGATTGCAGTGCTGAGCTTGGAAAGAAGAACACCAGCAGGGTCCGGACACTGTGCCCTGCTCTGCTCTCCCTTCCTGGCCTTATGGCTGCCATGTGAACACATGGGTATCACATATGAACACATCAGGCTTGTGCTTCATGACCAGAGGAGCTGGGTTTTGAGCATGATGCAGTGAACTGTTGAGAAGACATGAAGTTTGACTGGATAAACCATGTTGGTTGTAAGTGATGGAGGCTATTTAAGATGGTATCTATCTGATAGTCCTTCAGTGACCAAGGGTTTTGCTGGTGGAATTATTCCTGGGTATCGTGCAATTGTGCAGACTCAGTGAGCTAAAGGGGATCAGTTCATGCTTTATTTTCATCATCACTAAAGTTGTGATAGTGTATGGAATAATCCCATGGAAAAAATAAACCAGTAAAGCTTACTATAATGAGCATCTCGATAGAGAATAGGCTGTTACGATGGGGGAAGGAAGGTGGATTTTAGGGCAGCTGTGGTTGAAAAAGGAGAAAGCCCCAGAACACAACCCCAATATGATAAGTTGGTACTGAGTGATAATAGAGAGCTGGGGATGATGCTCTGGTTCCTCTCATCACTCAAGGTGGCCTTGTGAAAACTGGTAATGATCTTGTGGTAGAAGTGCAGGGAAAGCAAGCAAGCAGAAAATAATGAAGAACGAGAGAAGGTTGTTACCACCACTTCCTTCCTCAAACTGCAGAATAGCTTGGGGCTCAGATTCAATGGGAAGTTACTGCAGCAGAAAAAGCTCCCCCCATCAGCTGAGCTGTGCTCACCATTCACATATATCCTCTTAGCCTGCAACGCTTGTAAAGTAAAACAGTTTAGCTTAATTTCTTTTTCCTTTGAGGCTTAAACTCGTGATACCTTGCCCTCGGTGCGGGTTTGGTGGGTATGCAGGGCCCTAGCAGACACCTCATCTCGGCTGCAGTGATGTGCTGCGGGTCAGGGAACATGTTAGGATGGTGCATTTCCAGCCTGAAAATTAGCTGGGTTCTTATCTAGCATCAGCTCTCAGTGGTCAGATGGGTTTTGCTGCAGAGACATAGGGAAGTAAATATTCCAGCGTAAGCGTGATGCAAATGATTCCTCCTGGGCTGATCCTGAAATCAGTGGGGTGTGCCATACAAAAACATGTGAAAAATCAGCCTAATGGGCAATGAGAGAGATCTTTCAAGGGGTCCCTTATGAGTTTAACATGAAATGTGCTTTCCTTGGACGGGGGTGAGGGTGCTGAGCTCCTTGCAAAGTCACCCCCTCCCCATGAGCCTGCTCTCAAGGCATGAGCAGCATCTGGGGAGTCAGGTTCTAGTGCATGAGCAGAGCCCTGTGACTTGCAGGGGGGAGTGTGTTAATTCAGATCTGTCCTTCAAAGCAGGGAAATGATGAGGTAAGAAATCTTTCTGTATTTCAAATATATATATATATGTACACGCACATAAATATATATGAGATTATTCAAATGCAGCTTGAATATATTTTGCCTAATCCATACAGAGTTTTATCAATATTTCTTTGTTTATTCTCCTTCATGCCAGCTGCTTTCTTTATATATTTCCATTTTGTACATTTTTCAGAGTGATTGGATCATGTTGCACACACTTCTATTGAAATATTAAGTGTTTGCAATCCCCATTCATAGGCACCCGCTCCATTATTATGATCCATCATTTCAAAACCCACATATCTGAGAAAAGAGAGCTTAGCCCTTGAGCAGCGGAGAGCATTAGACCCAAGGAATCTCATCCATCTTGTCAATAATCTATGGATTAACACCACCAAACTGTTTGTTTCATTGGCATATCCTCTGTATATTTTTAAAAGAAACGAGCATATGGAAACCCCAGTGAGGTGAAGTCTGATGAAGGCTGGGTTTACTCTGGTGGGAGCAGGGAAACAGAGAACTTCTTATTGGTACCCAGCTCCTGGGGACCTCGTGGAGGTTATGGTTTGGATATTACTGATTACTGTTAATGGTCAGGGTGGGAGAAACTAACTTGGTGATGGCCAGGGCTTCTTGCACCTCACCTGGGGGCCAGGGCAGCTTGTCAGTGTTATCTAGGGGGGAGTTGCTTGGGGTTATTATTGCCAGCCAGCCTGCACAAGGACTCATCCTCGTCCATCACTCAGAATGGCTTTTGGTAAAAAGGCGCTTTCCCTCACATTCTGCATCCCAGTGGGCCGTGTGAAGGTGGAGAAGTGGTGAGTGAGCAGAAGGGTTACAATACAGGTGTAGCACCAACAGCCCTTATGCAAGAGGAACTCCTAACCTCATTTATGAGCATCTGAGATAAGGGCAGGCTCAGTGATAGCAGAGACCCTCGTGCTGACCAGGGTCTAATGATGGCTATGTGGAAATGGTTCATGAGCACCAGCTTTGAGCATCTGCACCACTGGCGGGTTCACCTGACCTGCCATGCCACTGTCAGTATCTTTTCAGATCAGCTCTATTCACTCCTTGGTCAAGTGTCACACCCTCCTTGGCTTTGCCATCATGACTAAAGCACTATGAGCCCCATTGGTGCCACACTGGCATCCTCTGGGTGGGTCAGTGAAGAACAAACCAACCCTCCTGCTGCCTTAATCCCACCCTGGCCTTTACATCCTGCCCTTTGTGCTGTTCCATGGCAGACCCCTTGGAGGGCGCAGGGGTTTCGGGATGGCTGTGGTGCCGGTGCGGTGCAGGGACCGCTTCCAGCAGGGCTCGGAGTGCCATTCATCACCAGTGACGGTCCATGCCGCGGCATCGTCACCTAGCAACAGCCCTGCCACAGCAGGCAGGACCGTGTTTTTTATTAACATCAAAATACGACAATAATTCAGAAATCTGCATTTTTATTTTAGCAAATGAGGATATTTTGGTGGCGGGGTTGGAATTCAAAGCTGAAGACTTTTTTGCTTTGAATCCCTGTGGCTCCAAGCGCTGGAGAGGTGGCTGCCTCAACGAGATGGAGCTATCCATTTCATGTGTACCAGGGTTTAAACTTGAGCCTGACATTGTGTGATTGCCATACTCTGGTTTTATTTTCTTCCTCCCCTCATATATGTTATAAAAATAATATTGTTAAATTACAGGGTGGGCTTTTTTAATGTGACTTCTACTTTGGCGGCTGAACTTTCAGGTCTAACTTTTCTTTAATCGGAGGGTTTTCTTCCCCAAAGAAGTTTCTAAGCTCAAATTATTCCTTACCCACTCTTTTAAAACACCTTTAAGATTGTAGAAGTCTTCTGAACTCTAGATTGGCAATTCATGGCCTGGCACCTCATTGCAAAATACGCTCATTCCTATTCACTGATTGAGTGTGCTGATTGTTAATGTGTATAAAAGTGCTATGTACTTTTGAAGTAATCTGTTAAAGGATTTGTAGGAAAGACTCTTTAAATGTCAGAGTGTTTCCGCTGTTGTTATGACAGTATTATTGAGTAAATAGTTTAATTTTAGTGCTTTAGTTAAAAAAAACCAATCTATAACTACCATCACATAAATTGCTTTATTTTTTTCATTTCTATATTTAGTTCCCTCCACACAGAGACTGGAGTTGAAAATAGGCTGGTACCTAAGACATGAATTCTGTTAAATATTAAAGAGATCTCATCAATGATTTTATTAGTCTTACTACTCAGTGAAGGCCACACTGACATCTGAAGTCTAATGATTTTTTTAATATATTTAAAGCCTTGTGCTGCACCTTAAAATATTGAACAATATTGAAAAATATAGGAGTACTTTTTTGTATATTAGCTTTAGGCAGAACTGTTGTATGATTTCCACTCCTTTCATGACATTGTAATGATGTTACCACATACAACTTTATCTTGCATGAAAAGGTGAAGTCATGAGTGATTTCTCCAATTTAAAAGCACTCAACCCTCACAGTGCTAGAAATGAATATTTTGCATATATTCATGCAACAATGATTCAATTTAAGATTTCTATTTTCAAACATTGCTTGAAACCTTCGGTATGTTAGTAGTAAAATTGCCAAAATGTGTAATAAGATTTATTACAGATGAGTAGCATTTTATTTAGTATTTCATGTTAACACGCTTTTAGGGTTACCCTGGTTTAGCAGAAGAATTCATCTTTCTTTTCTAATCAGAGCTAACACTTTATTGTATTATTAAGATACACTTACAGTGCAATTGTATATCACTGTAGGAGCATAGTGTTCTCTGCCTGCAAAGCTATACCTGTTTGATGCCTCCTTCACCCTCACCTCATCGCTCTGTACTGCACCATTCCCATTGTTTTCATTTTATTCTGCCTTCTAGTTTTCCTCCTACAAAAGAAACCAGGGTGAACAGCAGTTTTGGTTGTGGCTGGCTCTGCCCTTAGACCACTGACAGCATCTTTCGCTACTGAAGGCAAACCCTGTTCTGGGTTGATTCATGGCTTTGCCTATGGAAGTTCATTGTGACATTGAGACCATATGAACTCAATGGGACTTAGAGCAGCAGAGCAGATGCTTAACTTAAAGCAATCTGTGTTTTGTTTCCGTTCCATCACTGCTTCTTTCTGTTGTCTGAAGCAGGTTACATCCCTGTTGAAACAGCATCATAATGCATGCACAATTCTGATATTTTCATTGGTGATTCAGGAGTGGTTAAGACCAGGCCTGCAAGATTCCTGGCATGTTGATCCTCTGACCAAGGTTCAAATCCTGGTGCCTTTTTTGCCTCCAGTAATCCCTTCACACTTAGCCCCAGTGCAGCCACTTGCAGAATGAAATGGCACATCCCACAGGTAAGGGGCTCATCCTGTGGGGAAAACCGCTATTAGAATATAAGCATGAGGGATGTGCAGTGGTGCTGAAGTGACAAATATGTTTACATCTTTTAAAAGTTGTAACTCAGCATGGATGAGCTGACATCCCCCCTTTCCCATTCCCTTACCATTCACACACAGAAAGAGATGATCTACTATTAGGAAAGATTTCTCTTTGACTGGGGAGCTGGAGCTGGGAGTGAGAGTGGCTTTCATAGATGAAAATAATTGTACACTTTTTGTATTATTATTTTTGGCAAAGAGTTAGCGTTTCAGCTTTCCAGCGTATTACATCATTACATTGTATAATGCATCATAATGATAGAGTGAATGGAAACGAAGAAATGCCAGCTTCTGTTGCAAGTTTAAAGACAGACACACATTTTCAGCTGGGAAAGCTGCTGTTCAGCTAAGTGTTTTCCTAGATGAAACAAAGCTGCAATCCCACTTGGCATTCGCATTAATTGTGGACTTGCCAACAGGCCAGTTTCACTGGTGTATAAATTAGTGGAGAATTATTCAACTCATCTCAATAACTAAGAGAATATCCTCATAAAGCTTGCTGAGCTGTAAGACATTCCCCCTCCCCCCCACTTTCCAGTGTATTTTACACCCTATACTTAGAAAAAAATCACAGAATTTGCATGCTGTTCTAAAAAAGGAATAAAAAAACCCCAACTAAACCATACAAAGAAAGGCATCAAATGTACTGATAGCCCAGCAGAGCAATGTGGTGACTATCTGCATCAAACAGCGAGTTTGTATTGATCGGAATCTGTCCAAATTAAGAGGGAATTTTCTGGTTTGTTGTTTGAGTTTCAAGTTTGGGTGTTGGTTTGTTTTTTTTTTCACGTTGCAATTTAGATAAAAAGGCGATGGGAAAGCGCCTGTGACACATGGCTTGTGCCAGCATCCCGACATTTCATGTCTCTCCATTGAAACGGGAGCCCAGGAAGTGCAAACTTCCCTGAACTGTCCTGCCAATGGGCCTTTCTGACCTAAAGGGGGGATCACCTTTATAGTGACAGGATAATTTGATCTCTGTGCCATCTAATCCTTATTTTCTTTACGGAGGCTGCCAGCAAGGGTGCCAATTAGTGCCAATTGTGATGGTGGCTTTTGTGATGCAGACACCTGCCCACTAGGAATTGGACTGGTACCACCAACACACATATGCCACTAAACAGCTGTCAGATGGTAATGACTTTTTGGAGTAGAAGAAAAGGGCAGAATTTCATTTTGAGGCAATTTTCTGAGGAAAATTTTGCCATTTTCCACCTCTCCCTCGTCTCCCCCTCCTTTTGGGATCTGAATTCCAGGCTTCTAATGATGAAGCAAAATGTGACTTTTTTAAGTGTATAGCTCATAGCAACAACTTTGTACCAAAACCCATGTTGCCCAGATGAGAAAACATAGAGTGAGAAATTAGATTAATGGCATTCTTCTTATTCTAAATTGTATCTTAAACTTTTTTCCTGAAGTTTATTACTTATTTAGGTTTCTTATCTCAGCAACAGACAAATGCAACACCAGGGGTTTTTACCTCTTTTTAGCTTCTGTTTTCCTAACTAAATTAAAAGAATGAATTGGATGTAAATATCAAACAATTTTAGGAATTCATTCTCATTTTTATTCTGATGACAGTGAAGTGCTTTGCAGCACTTTTGCAGCTCATGCCATGACAGGCACAATAGTTCAGGATCTCTCTTATGCTTTTATTAAACTCTTTTCTAATCTTTGTTCAGATCAATAGTCCCTTCTTTGATGCCTAAGCGGGGGAAGTTTACAAGTGTGCTTTATCCGTAAGGAGTTATATGTGTATGCTTATATATGTATATGCTTATATAAATGTCTATATAGATGTTTGTCTATATAGACACATGCACCTTTAATTATAACTTTTTGGGTAATTCTGGTAGTATGATCTGGAGGAGGGCCACAAAAATGATCAGAGGGATGGAACACCTCTCCTATGAGCAAAGATTGAGAGAGCCGGGGCTGTTCAGCATAGAGAAGACTCCAGGGATATGTTATTGTGCCCTTTCAGTACTCAAAAGAGGCTATAAGAATGATGGGGGAAGACTTTTTAGCAGGTTCTGTCGTGATAGGATGAGGGGTGATGGTTTTAAACTAAAAGAGGGGAGATTCAGGCTGGACTTGAGGAAGAAATTCTTTACAATGAGGGTGGTAAAACACTGGCACAGGTTGCCCAGAGAGGTGGTGGATGTCACATCCATGGAAACACTCAAGGCCAAGCTGGATATAGTTCTGGGCAACCTGATCTAGTTGAAGATGTCCCTGCTCATTGCAGGTGGGTTGGACTAGATGAGCTTTGAAGGTCCCTTCCAACCCAAACTGTTCTATGATTCTATGTGTAAAGCTAGGAGCACTTTATTGGACTTCCTAAATGGCAGATAGCAATTTCTGTCGGGTGGTGAGGTTCCTCATACATCTGTAGGTAACGTGCTGAGCATCGCTCAGTGCTAGGGATGTAGGTGGGAAATGCGAGTAGTGTCTCACAGGAGATATTTGGCACTGCAAGAGAAGGGATCTTCAGAGCTGTAAGAGGATTCCTGTACCCTTTCCAAGCCTTGTGAATTGCTGCCCATCACCTGATAGTCCAGCCAAAGGCCAGACACTGGCAATTAGTATGATCCTTCAGTGCTCAGCCAACACACACTGCTGGGTCAGCCTTTGCTCTGGCAGGTGTCACACCTTGATTAGTGCAATTGCTTATTGGCATCAGCCGCTAAACATGGCTCCTGCTAGAGAGAGAAGGAAATAATCCTAAATAAACATGGCCAAGGTTGGTATGCAATGATGGAAACTGGCTAATGCTTTAAGGGAAATGATTGCACTGGGATTCCTATTGACCTTTAGTAAACACAGTCACATTTACAGTAGGACACCATTGCTATATGCATACACAATACGTATATAAAAAAAGTTTGCATGAAGGTTTTCAAGTGAAAACTAGAGCAACTGCATCAGGGTCATTGGTTTTTATTAGCATTTGTTGCTGAGGTCTGGGCCATCATTCCTTGTCACTGTTTCCAAGGAGTGTAAAGCTCTGTTACAGCTCGGACCAGCTCTCTTATTGCCTTCCTGTCTGTTTCCCTTCTACTTACTCATTCCTCAAACACTATTTTAATGCAGCTGTAACTGGCTGTGGCCTCTGCCACAGAGAGTTTGCAGATTGACTTGCAGCAGTTTCTGGGCTGGGTTGTGGACCTTCTCCCTATCTGCTGTGAGAGCTGTGACCCATAAGAAGCATTTCTGTTCTGTCACCAGAACATACTGTGAAATTCCACAGAATTGAAAGCAATGGCAATCAGGACAACCAGCACTCACAGGTTTGGGAGAGGTAACAGCAAATCTACAGGGGCTCAAACACCTGCTTTATTTTGTTGATAGCTTTTGGTCCTACTTTTCTCCACCAGTTTGAAATCCCACCAGGGATTTAAAAACATTTTCTCTACATCTTGGGGTTGCTTCAAGGCTTCTCAATTAGACAGGATAACAACAGGCCTCAGATTTTTGACATCTCAGCCTCTCTTCTGGCACTTGAGCTAAGAGTCATCTTCACCAAACCCACAAATCCCTTATGGTCAGATTTTACAAGGGCTCATCAGTTAGCTTTCTTTAATCATAGAATCACAGAATGATTAGGGTTGGAAAGGACCTTAAGATCATCCAGTTCCAACCCCCCTGCCGACACCTCACACTAAACCATGTCACCCAAGGCTCTGTCCAACCTGGACTTGAACACCGCCAGGGATGGAGCATTCACAGCTTCCTTGGGCAACCCATTCCAGTGCCTCACCACCCTCACAGGAAAGAATTTCTTCCTTAGATCCAATCTAAACCTCTCCTGTTACCCCTTGTCCTGTCACTACAGTCCCTAATGAAGAGTCCCTCCCCAGCATCCCTATAGGCCCCCTTCAGATACTGGAAGGCTGCTATGAGGTCTCCATGAAGCTTTCTTTTCTCCAGTCTGAACAGCCTCAACTTTCTCAGCACAAAACACACATGCACAAAACACAGTATTCTTGAGTATTAAAATGCTCTGCACTAGATTGTAATGCTGTTTTTTCAGTGGGTGAGTAGTTACATGCCCAGGTGAGCAGTGGGTGCAAAGTCCAGCCCATTATTCTATATGCTGTCCTCAAACGCAAGTCAAGGAATTCACTGAACTCAGAAGACCTTATCACTGGGACCGAAGTCAGAACCTATGTCACTAACAGGTACCCTTTGTTAGTGCTTTAAATGATGCAAACATGTTTTAAACAGCCCTATGCCATATCTCTTGAACATCCTAACACATGCACCTCCTAATGGACATGTAGCATGGTTTTTAGTACACACTAATCTTCAAAACATGTAATATTAAAGCAAACTGTGGTAATTCTTGAAACACCCTATCATTGTGAATTCATATCATACTCATTGTAATAGCATTGATCAAAATGAATTCATTTGGTATTCATGTAAATGTCACATGTACTTCCATAGGTGTTTCATTGTAAATTAGCATTTCTCAGAGGACACTTAAAATAAAGTGTTACTGAAAGTTCTCATTACACATATTGCTGAGATTAGTACATTAAGGATCATGTACTTACATAGTACTAATGCATTTCTGCCACTTAAAATGCTGCATTACCCATTTCTGATATCTAGCAAATATCTAAAGCAATTTTGAGGATTACTGACATCCTGAAGGAAGTGCTACTTTTGTGATTAAATTGGGTTTGTGTATTTCACTCTGATTTACAAATAAACCCTGCCAGATAGATTTAAATGGGTTTTTTTTTATTTAAATGACTTTACCATCTAAAAAAAAAAAAAAA
>NDXB01021960.1:27541-49820 GCA_002631895.1 Agapornis roseicollis | reverse complement strand
TAAATGGTTTTTTTTTTTTTTAAATAATTTTACATTTAAAAAAAAAAAAAAAAGAAGAGCCACATCTAATTAAAACAACAAAAACAATTGCTATGAATGCTGTTGGGTGTTCAAACTTGTCTCACGAAGCCAAATTAGGTGACTCTTTACTGCGGCACAAGCTTTCTGATGTATTTGCTTTCAGGTTATTAGCTCCTAAGAGAAAGAGGAAAAGTTTTGTGGTCTCAGGCAGATGCATTTCTGCCATCTTGAATTGTCCATTACAGCCTGTTTGGTCTGAAGTTGGTTTTGGAAAGCTGAAGTTAAAGAGAAGCATTTTATACATAAATAGATTCATAAATAGCTGACAAATGGTGTGTTGCAGTAACTGGAAGAGAGAGCATTGTTTGAGTCCTGGAATCATAGAATCATAGAATAGTTAGGGTTAGAAAGGACCTTAAGATCATCCACTTCCAACCCCCCTGCCATAAGCAGGGATACCTCACATTAAACCGTGCCACTCAAGGCTCTGTTCAACCTGGCCTTGAACACTGCCAGGGATGGAGCACTCACAGCCTCCCTGGCCAACCCATTCCACTGCCTCACCACCCTCACAGGAAAGAATTTCTTCCTTAGATCCAATCTAAACCTCTCCTGTTTAAGTTTGAACCCGTTACCCCTTGTCCTGTCACTACAGTCCCTAATGAAGAGCCCCTAACCCAGCATCCTTATAGGCCCCCTTCAGATACTGGAAGGCTGCTCTGAGGTCTCCATGCAGCCTTCTCTTTCCCAAGTTGAACAGCCCCAACTTTCCCAGCCTGTCTAAACCTGTCTGACAACATTGTGGATGTCATCTGGAAAGGATTGATGTAATTATTCTAAGGGGTTTTTTTTGTGCTATTATTAAAAAACTCTGAAGTTCAACAGTGGACCTGATCCTTGTAGATAGCTCTGGAAAATATGGGAAAATGACAACAGTTTGGTGTTTGTGTTGGAAGAGTTGGATTTGGCCATGAGGTGTTACAAAACTTATCCAATTAATACAGACTCTTAGCAAATATTTGCTGGCTCTTCTGGCTTCATCCACATGTGCCATGGTGTGCAGCATGGGCTTGAAGCAGGAGCCATTCCCAGAGCTGAAAGCACAAAGAAAATACTGTATTGTGGCTAAAACATCAGTTTGGGCTGTGGGAGATTTGGGTCCAGGCCTGGTAGTGTGCCAGTGTGTCACCTGTGCAAAAGAGTGGAGTGGGGAGACCAAGCTGCTTTCCTTCTGTCTCTTGTCCTGGCGTGGGTAGCAGTGCTTTGGGGATGAGTCTACAGAAAAGAGAGGAGAATGAGAGGAAAGGATGTGGAGGGAGGAAGAGATCTGATGCTCCTTGAGATAGCTCTGGTATCGCATGCAACCTTACAGTTGTCTTGACCTTCCTCAAATGTGGCCCTCCCCACCCTTGCAGCTGATTCTGGGCCATCACTACAAGAGAGACATTGAGGTACTGGAGCAGATACAGGGAAGGGCAATGGAGCTGGTGCAGGGCCTGGAGGCCAAGGATGATGGGGAATGGCTAAGGGACCGGGGGGGATTCAGATGGAGAAGAGAAGGCTCAGGGGGAACCTGATGGTTCCCTACAAGTGCCTGACAGGAGGATGGAGCCAGGAGGGGCTGGGCTCTGCTCCCAAGGAACAAGGGATGGGACAAGAGGAACTCAAGCTGCCCCAGGGCACGTTTAGATGGAGCTGAGGAACAATTCCTTGCCCACAGGGTGCTCAGGCATTGGAACAGGCTGCCCAGGGCAGGGCTGCAGTCACCATCCCTGCAAGTGTTCACACAGCGTAGAGATGAGGCCTTCAGTGGCATGGGTGAGTGATGGCCTTGTCAGTGCTGGGGAATAGTTGGACTGGATGAGCTTAAAGTGCTTTTCCAATGTGGCTGAATCTACAGTTCTATGATTTCCAACTTCCCTTGTTTCCTGTGTCTGCACCGAGTTGAGGCACATCTCCAGAATCTGTCAAATCTGGAAGTGGACACATCCACACCTGGGTGTGGGCTGTATGATAGTGCTCAGCTGTGTCTCTTGCCTTGCTTATTGTTCCAGAAGTTTTCAGGTCTGAAAGTATTTGCCTAGTTTATATTGGTTGCTGGATTGGTTTGGAAGTGTGCACTTTGGCAAACCACAGGATAAAGAATGTAATCTGGAAATCCATTTCAGGTTAGAACCACAATTAGCTAATGTAGGATAATAAATAGATACTAAAATCACATGAAAAATAGGATAGTGCTATAAAGCATGATTTTATAATCCTGCTCCTCCCCTTTTCTGCCTCCTCCTCCTCCTCTTCAGTGTAACAAGGACCCTAATAGGCTTCATGTATAAGTGCCTATTTTTATTAGTGACAAGTGTAATCTTTTGTAGTCCAAATGTCCCTATCATAAATGCTAACCGAGGAAAATATTAGGACTCATTTATTTATGAACCCGTTAATAATGAGGTGCAGTTATGAAAAAGGCTTCCTCAGCACAAAGCCTACTGAACAAACAATGCACACTGGGGAGAAAGAGCTAGTTAGCCTTCCTGACTTAGATAAAGCTATGGAGAAATGACAAGTGCCAGTAATTAGCAAAGCCTCTTCAACAAGATAACCCTATACATCTTTGTCTATTTCAATCACCAAAGACTCCGATTCAGTGTAAAATTAAAGCCGGGATGCCATCAATTTCTGTTAACCTCTTTATATTGTTCTGTGTTCATGCATATGTGATAGATAGTTTTTGTCATTTTATTAAATGGTGACATCTCGGTGTGCATGTGACTAAAACTGTTTTCTCCTTAGCAAAGTATTTTTAATCATCTCAGCATTGCCTTTATCAAGTCAGTTCTTCAGAGTCCTAATGGCTTTATTCTGCAGCCATTCCAGGGATGCAAATATTTGTGCCTACCCCTGTTATGAGCAGTACTTCTTGTGACAGAGAAGTCTGTGCCCTTTCTGGTGTTCATGTGAGTAGGTACAGTAGCTCTGTATGCATCTGCAGAGCATCCTACTTTGCTTTTACTGGAATAAGGCAAAATTTGTTGGTTACAGTGACAATCATTCACATGCACACCTCCGGTTTCCATGATTGTGGCCTTCCCTTTCCACACTTGCTCACATGGACTGTCCTCATTTGGTTTTGGTGGTGTAGCTGCTCTTCATCTTCTCAGGGCATGAACCAAAATCTCTCAAACTCAGCTGAAGGACTCCCATCAGTGTTGTGGTCCCTTGTCCATGGATGCAGTCTGTATCCAAACTGCTTTTTTTTCCCTTCTTCAATAGCAAACCCTGATTTTTTTCCCTGCAGGCTCCCAATATTTGTGAGCTCCTACTCCCTAATTTTCCCTGTGACTTTCGGATAAGTCAGAAAACACATTCACCTGAAGCTTTAAAGGGAAAAATAAAGGTGTAAATAACCCTGTTGCCTTGATGTGGGGCAGGTTTGTTCACAGAGTTAGCAGTGGGTGACCTGAGAAGTTGCGTGTGGCATTGTGTGTCATAACAAAAGCTCCTTCTAGCTCCATTCTCTTACTCCATAATGTCTTTTTACTTGTTTTAAGTACTCCAGGCCCTGACTTCTGAGGTTATTAATCTTCATCTGTGCTCTTTTTAAACTTTACTACTAGCACTTTTTTGCCTCAGATATGCTTTTATTCATTCTTTTCAGCAGCAATAACCCCTCATATTGGCCAAATTAGGAAATAATTGCAAATAATAGAGAATCCTTTTCCAGCACTACAATAAAGAATTATATATGTGCTGTGTGTGAGGGATGGCACAGAGTGTAAATACCAGAATAGGGACAAATAGGCAGAGAAGGAAAGTGCTGCTTGGCTTTCCCTCTGCATGTCTTTTGGCTCCGAGGTCGTTGTGTTCAGAGGCATGTTTGTCAGCCCATTGCAGAGGTGTGTCACGCGTGGTGGTTTGTGGAGGAGGAAGGGGAAAACAAGAGTTGATGTTGCAGGTCAGCTCGTGCCAGTCCCTGCAGGATCAATGCAGGTCACTCAGGAGAACGTGTGCAGGGTCTTTGAGTCTTCTGTGGTAGAAAGAGAGTTGTATGAATCGCATTTAAAGTCGCTTAAATTCTTTAAACTGGAACAGCGAATCTGTCTTGCTTTTATTCATGTGGCCACAGTAGCCATGGCTTGTTTCTGTTCAGTAGTAGGGACAAACTTTGCCAGTTCTGGGAATTCCACCCCACTTATCCTGTGTGTTTCATTTTGGGATCTTTATCCCTTGCTTTAAAATTCCCAGTTGTTCAGTCAAGTTGCTGAAAGCAAGAGCCTCTGTCTGACTTGTATCACAAGTCTCGCATCACAATTGGCTGATGATCCAACCCTGCTATCTGCAAGCAGCAAAACTGTTTAATTTGGCATCATGTTAATAATTAAGTTTAAGAATGAGTATGTATATCCGTAGGATTTTGGGATATGCTTGTGATACATAAAAACCCTTACTGTCAGGTGTCTAGCTACTCTCATACTTAGGCATTTTCAGGATCAAAGCTCATATGAATGTTATTCACAGCAAATAGTTCTATCAGCTCTTGGGAAGAAAATACAGAGAACATTCATGTAACGCTGCCATCTCAGATGGGGAACAAGGAAATATGTTGACTGTAGGAGAGAGCAAAGCTCTCTTGGTGCTCTCATCACATTAACGCTTATCTTCTTTCCAGTCAAAGTTCCCTGAGCGGCCGCTTTCCATTGTTTTTTATTATTCATTTGAATCAGAAAATAATATTTTTCCTCTCTAATTCAGGAAAAATTGTCATTGTCCACCTCCTGCTGAGGGAAGAAAGTGCCAGAGCCCATCCCCTGTGAGCTCCTTCTCACTTCAAATGAAGGCTGCAATGGCTCCTTTGGAAATGTAACAGGCTATTATAGAAATATGTATTTACACAGTATTTTAAGATGCACATTATCCACCTGATAGACCATAACAGCTCGCCATTACAGCCTATTGAATAAAGCCTTTTTACACCGTTTTTTTCCCCACTTTTTATGTGATAAATTGTGAATCTATTGCGTAAGAGTGCAAGTTCATCATGTAGGACTGGAGGCGGACACCATTTATCGTTAACCCACTGCAATGGGAACTTCTTGCTCTGACCCTGATCCATAGAAGGAATCATTCTGTCCAGAGAGATGAGAATAAAATAAAATGAGGAAAAAGCTATGAACATGAAAGGGAAATTTGCAACATCTGTTTAATGGACTGCGAGGGATTATAAAAGGCATCCTCCTGAATCCCCAGGAACCTGGGAGCATCCCAGCTCTTTAAGCAGTTCTCTTATACCAGTTTTGTCTCCCAGTATTAGGTCTTTTCTGCTGCAGAACATTTTCCTTCTTCCTTAGCTGGTCCTACTATTAAGAGGGTCCCTTCTATACTGAAAACCTCTGTTTGGCTTTCCTTCCCAAACTTCCTGAACTTGCTTGACTCACTCCAGCTGATCCCTACTTGAACGGCTTCTCTCTTCCAGGGATTTACATTAGAAACTGCACTGCCTTAGGTGCCATCTCCCTTTTGTCAGGGGATGCTCATTTTGAATAGATAATAATCAAAATTTAATAAGCCTCCTTTATTAGCCTGGAGCTAGGCAGAAGGACTTTTTTTGTCATCTCCTGCGAGCTCTAACTTAACAAGAGACAAAAGACAACAGAGAAGGCCACAAGACCCCAACATCAAAATGAAGCTTGCAGCTGAAGACACGGTGTCCTTATTATCAAACTGATGGGATAAGCTGCAAAGAGACAAGATCCCCAACTTGTTATAAGATGAAATAGAGCCTAGCCCCTGTTGTGAAACCATTTTGTCTTGCAGATGTTCATGATTGCATGGAAAATGTGGTGACTTTGAGGCTCTTTTCGTTCCCTGTCTTCAGGATGTCAAAACTGATTTCTTGGAAGAAACTCTTTACCAGTTACAGTTGACTCCTGAGAAGAGACTTGCATGTCTGGAACACAAAGAGACTTCCAGCCAGCTAAATAGCGTTGTCTTCTTCCTTCCCATCTTTCAAATTAAGCAAACACAACAGAAATACCAAACAGGCATGGGTTTTACATATCATGCCAATTCTGATCCAAACCAGTTTATTGATATAAATCACCTCCAAAAAAGGGAAGGATTTTATAGGGAAGAGAATCGCTGCCAACAAGACTTAGACACAGAGCCAGTGTCTAACACTAAACCTAGTGGAAATTATGTATTTCCACTCTTCATGAAGCAAAGCAGTGGGGAACCAGTGCTTTGAACCACGGATGGGACACTTGCTGTGAGTCCCCACTCGAAAGCATATGGTTTGAGGGGAAACAGAAGCACCATCCAAAAAAGTGCTGCTCTATAACCAGTAGGTCTGTAAATAATCTAAACCCATCCCTCACTTCACTTGCAAGAGGGGCCTGAAGGGCCCCGACTCCTCTTTATTATGCCTGTCCCTCACCACGATGTCAGCATGAGCTCTAGCCCCACTGAGATGACTCCTCTGCACCTCTCCAAACAGAAGAGAATGGTTTGGAGGGGCAGATATCACCCTGTGGATGCAGGGATGGCTGTTGGCCATGCCTTCATATGGCAGATGGCCATTGCTAGGGTGTTCACAGCACGAGTGTGTGCCCACCCTGCTCTGCCTCAGCCCACCTTTCTCTGTACACTTCTGGAGGGCTTTTGTGGTGTCAAGCCTACAGGTGGGAGCTGACCTTACATCTGTGGTATCATGTTGAGCATCTCCTCCTTTCCTCTTGACTCATTCATGAAGAAGAAGGACCAAGCAGTCAGAAGCTGTGATTTTCTGTATTTCCTAGGTGTGTTTGGGCAAAACCATCCTCACTTTTTAACTAGTGTATTCGGTTTAATTTTCATTATTTTTAGATGTTAAATTTTACATCAATACCGTCTGTCTCAAACTCCTGTATTAGAATGCTGCTTGACTCACTTCCAAATTGAAGACCTTTTAAAAAAATTGAAGCAGTCCAATAATTTTAAATCACTCTGCACTGTGCATTGCAATTTAAAATTATTGGAGTGCTTCAAATTTTTATAAGCCCTTGAATTTGGAAGTGATCGAGGTTCTGGGCATACTCAGTGTAGAGCAATTTAAAATTATAAGAGCTGTCAAATTTTTATATAAGCACTTGAGTTAGAAAAGGGATTTGGGTTCTGGGCATGTGCAAAGGGGAGCAATTTCAATTATTAAAGTGCTTCAATTTTTTTTTTCAAAGCACCTGGTTTTGGAAGGGGTTTGGTTTGTGCAGCCGAAAATGACAACTTCCTTGGAGAGTTTCTTGTTCAAAAGAATTTCAATCTTGCAAACTAAAGTATTCTTTAAAATGGGAATTCACTGAGACTTTAAAAACCGATTTGCATAGAGATTTGCATTGTGGTGCCCAGGACATCAATTTTTTTTCCCCACTCATTTTATCATTTCACTCTTTAAGGGACAAATTGATGGTATAGAAAGAGAAGCCTCTTTGGATTTTCTTTTTTTCTCCCAACTGTTGCACTCATGGTGCAAAAAAAGAGTGGGAATACGACAAATTTGATGAGGAGCAATGAATGGGTTCTTTTTTTTTCCATGAACTATCCTGCCTGGCCAACAGATCTTACAAGGGATGCAAAATTGAAACAATTTGTTATTAAATCTCATTATAGTGTCTCTCAACACTAGAAATGAAAGCCATGTGATAGCTGACTGAGACTGAAGGAAGTTGGAAAGCAGCTTTATTTGCACACTTGTGCTCCCTAGTGAAGTGATTCCTGCCAGGAGCTGTGCCAGGATTGTTGCCTTCGCCTCGAATCCTGCCCTGTGCCTTGGCTTTCTAAGAGCAGGGCAGCAGGAAAAGCAGCAATGGAGAGGGGAGGATGACTCCTTTCCTTTCCCACAGCCATGGAGGCATGTACTGGGCAAGAATTAAGGCTCGGTGAGCACATTCGATTTGGTGTTCTGCAGGGGGAATACAACTCACCCACCAAATCTCAAATCTATTGCAGCAGCACAGATGCAAAAGGAATCTGACATAGTTGATCTGGAGATCACTGTGTCTGAATGTTGAATGACCATGGGCAAGATGTGACTAAGGGACACTCTTAGTGACCTGACAGAGGAAGCAGATAGAGAGGTGAGTGCGCTGGACTTTCAGTTCACACTTCTCCCTTCTTTCTCACCTTAAAGACAGGGATTAGCTATATAGGGTGGGCATCAGGGAAATTAGTTAATATATAGAGGGCACCCTGCACCTTAAACCATGTGTATCAGGAGTATATGTGAGTATATGTGGAGTGGAATGGAGCAGTTCATCAAACACCAATTTAGTATTTTCTTCCCCTTGACTGCTCCTTTCACTTGTTACCATGGAGGTGATAGGTGACCATTTGTAGTTGTTTTTTCCTTGGAAAATGAAGTTTTTGAATAAAAGCCAGTGATCAAATTAAATAGGGGCAAAGAAATGGCAGAGGTGAAATTCAAAAGATAATATGTAATAATTGGTTTTAAACCAGATTAATCATATAGTCAGGAACAAACGAAAGAATTCCTGAAAGCCTGTTGCGTTTTCCCTTGGAGGTAAAAGGTAAAAGTACAAAAAGGGTTTTTTTACTGTTCCTGCTATTAACTACATCACCCTCTTGGGATGTGAAAACCAGAGGCAGTTCTGTGCCAGAAGGATGAGGAATGGGAGACAAAACGTATTTTTTGCTTGGTATAAATTGGTTTGGACTGTGCTTTCATTGAATCCTTCTGGAATCTTATGCCTGGTGCTGGATGACCTCTGCTTAGCCACGCTCCTGGAAGAGATGGGAGCAGCAGAGATGGGGTGTGCTGGGGCTCAGTGTGGCCAGAACTGTCATGTGTGGTTGTGTCAGCATCAAGGAAAGGGTTTCGGGTAGGGTTTGGTAGATGTGAGCTCTCTGTCCAACCCTTCTCTTTCTGTCCAGCATGTGAGTGTGGGTATCAAATGGATTAAATCTGTTCTAGCAGAAGAGTCATTGGGGCAGGTCTATGAGGAGGCAGCCAGCCGGTCCATGCAGTGATGACAGTGTGTGTTACATGAACACACATGGATGTAGGTGCGTGCAAGGGCAGAGGGGTATCAAGCTGGCTGTTAAACACAGAGAAAAACCCTGGCCCTGCCTGTCTGAATCCTGATTCTGGTACAAAATAAGGAGGGAATCATCCCCAAGCCACCGCCTCGCACAAGCACACACGTACAAGCACCGAGGCTGCCTTAAAGTTCCCGTCTCACTGATTCACTTCAGACGCTGCGCGCTCGAACCCCGCTTTTGGGCTCTATTCATGCTAATGTTGACAGTTTTTTCCTCCTTTGTTACATTGTGCAAACCAAATAGGAAGTGAGGTGAGCTTGTCTGAGCAGATGAAAGATGGCAAGAAATTGGCGCTTGGGGACCAGTGTCTTGGTGACATCGACTCTGCAGTCCTTTTTTTCTCTCTCTCCCCGGCTTCCCCTCTCCCTCTCATTCTCTCTGAAATGGTCTGTGCCTCCAGTAATTTACATAATACTCTTCTGACACCTTTACTTTAGTCATCAATCACGGTACCTTCTCTCAGTCTATCTTTTGTCTGAGCATGTCTCTTCTTTATCAGGCCATGCACAAAAGATTAATTTCACAGTTTTTCTCCCTTCTTTCTTTCCTTGCAAGATACAAAGCTCATGAAATGACAGAAGCAAGATAATGAAAACAACAATGCAAGCAATTTTTTTTTTTGTTCTTGCTGGTTGGATCTCAAGATACTTTTTTTAACCTCATTGTGTGCCATCTGTCTTAGAAAAGGTCTGCTCTGTATTTTTTTAATGCAACTCGGATGCTGCTCTGAACACTACCTGGGAAGGGGGTGGGGGGGAACCCCAACCCCACAACATATTTTAATCAGGCCATAGGCACCAATTTAATAAATAAAATAGAATTTGCTGAACGATTAAAGCATGGGGTCCATTTCTAATGGTNCCCACCCGGGGGAGGGGGGGGGGGGGGAACCCCAACCCCACAACATATTTTAATCAGGCCATAGGCACCAATTTAATAAATAAAATAGAATTTGCTGAACGATTAAAGCATGGGGTCCATTTCTAATGGTGGCATGGGCTACTGCACAGTGCCCATGCCCCAATTAATATTAATGATCTCTTGCGCATAGCAAATTTATGGCATTTGATTGACTCACACAACTACACTTCAATCTGTCATGTAAAGTGAAATATATGGGCAGCGTGGCCTAATTTGCATATGCATATGTTCTTAATATTAATTAGTCTAATGGATCTAAGGACCTGAAGATAATTTGAGTACTGGGAGAAGAGAAGCAAACAAATAAAGCAGAACTCAGTGTAAAGTGCTCTAGTATGGGTTGGTCCTACAGGCAAAATAACTCTTCCCCAAATGCAGAATAATTGGCATGGATTTCTCCTCCTTCCCTGTGTCTCTCCCAGGACCAGCTGAATTAAAATCTTATCCTGTGTAATGCATTGTTTTGGCTCTGACCCTGACACTTTTTGATTTGAAATATTTAACATGCCAAATAGACTACAGATTTCTATACAGACAAGTGCGGGTAAAGGCTTATGGGGGTAGGTCAGGGCTATGAGATTTGCAGCCCTGCGAGGGGGCTGCTTCCCAATGTGTCTGTGTTCTTTCCATTAATATTAATGGGATCTATGTGAGTTTACTGGGGGGAAGTTGGTCTCCCCAGCTTAGCGTTGTGCTTGCATTGTGTGGGAATGTTCGCACGGAATTCCAAAGGAAACAGGCACTTTTGGTCATGGGGTGCTGGTATTCCAAAGTCAGAGCAAATTCAGGTTTTTTCAGTATTCCAGGGAGCAAGAGGTGCCAGAGTACAAAAGGAAGAAGACATCAGAATGCTTCTTTCTGTTTGACCTTTGTCATGCATGGGATTGTTTCATATGCATGGCAATAAGGCCATCAGAAGCTCTCCTGACTGTGCCCAGTTCTCTCTTACACGTGTGGCAAGAGGAATTAGTGGAGTTTTACCCTCTTCGATGTTGAAGCAATCCTTCAAACCAGCAAACCTACCCCTCCTGAAATAAGGCTTTAGGACAATTCCCTGCACAGCTGGTGGTGCTGCTCCCAGCACACTTGTGTGTTAACATGGTGCTGTTGACTTCAGGACACGTTGATAGTTGTCTTTTTGTGGGTACCTCCTGAGACACATCCAGCGTTACAATGCATTGTGTGAACTGAGGAGTACTTTCGGGTGAGGAGGAGGCTGACAGTGGGACCTAAGTCCTTCCAGGATTGCAAAGTGATGGAGGGAGCCAGTGAAGGAAGGGAGGGATGCTCTTGGTGCCCCAGCAAATAGGCTAAAGGCAGGAGGAGGTGATTATCACCCTATGCAGCTGTATAGGAATAGTCTGATGATCCCAATGGAAAAGGAGAGTTGGTTCAGCCCTCCAGCACTTCCCAGCCTGCTGAAAGCCCTGTGGGATAGACAGTGGTTCCCTGTGCAGTGTTCTGCATGAAGGGAACTGGGAAAGATGCCTGGGATATATCTGCCTGTGGTTTTCTTATGGCTGAGGTGGTGGCTGTGAGGCTGCTTTTGTGCCAGTGGGGAGGGGGCAGAGGAGTCACAGCACCTCCAGCATCTCTGTCACCAGGGGAGCTCCTGCATGGGCAGCTTCAGTGAGGCTTGGGCAGCCAGCCGAGGAGCTGGAGCTCCAGCTCCAGCACAACCCCTTCATGGGCAATCTGCAGGGAGCAAAGCTCCACTTGCAGCAGGGAGGGATGAAAACCCTAAAGAAAGAACTTAACAGAGGCTCCCTGGACGCAGGGGTGTTTCAGAGCTGGGAAACTGGTTAACACCATTCCCAACCTCAGGAGGATGCAGGGGCCTCATCCCAGGATCCTGTGCCTGACTCACCTGGGTTGTTCCCTGTAACATAGAGAACACCTCACTCTGCTTCAGCTCTTTAACATCCTGCAAAGCTGTAATGAATCTGCAAGTTGCTGATTGCCTTTATGAGGTGCTAAGCACCGATGGCTGCCTGATACCAGGTAGGAGAGGGTTGGATCTTGGCTGGATCAGGTCTACAGTGAGTTGGTCTACAGAAAAAAAATGACTTTCCTGTATGAAGGCATCACTTATATACTGAATATATATAGCAAAACCTGGAAAGCCTCTAGTCACTCATTTTAGCTGCTAAAATGCCCTCAGGCCAACATTCCTGCTGTGAAAGGGGTTATGGACATGTCATATGGGGGTCATCAGTGAAAAATATACCCAACTTTTGTTATTCTTAAGTCTAAATCAAAAACCTCTTTTCACAATCCACTAAGGGACGATTTACTAGAGAGTAGAATGTGGTATCAATTATTTCTGTGGGCATCCTTTTTGTTATAAGAAGCAAAGAGGATTGCTTGAGAGTCAATAGCATGACTCCATCTCAGATTACTAAATAATGAAATGCTAAACTTGGCCTAGAGTAAGGACTATTGCTGTCTCAAAGGGACCAGAGGCTTCAATTAAATCAGAGGACAGTGTTCAATGAATGAGAAAAGGATGCTTAAGGTACGATGACATATTACCGGCTTTTACATTTAATTGCAGTGCTTTGTTCTTTTAATAAAAGCACAAGAGCACTGGGTCTCCGTTATGGTCATCTGGTGGCATTGTTCACTGTGGACAGTGTTTTTGTAATTTATTGGCTATGTTTAATCCCTCTTTTTTTTCACAGAAATGAACCCTGTCTGCTTTATTTTATGAATTTTCTTTGCTTGAAAAAAAAAAATGAAATAGCACCTAGTGGTTATTTACACACAAAAGAGCTTTGCCACTGAAATACTCAACAGTGCAAGAAAGAAGCAGCCTGGTATGAAACTGGAGTGAAAGCCAGTGCTTTGGCTCAGAGGGGTGTAATTCTGTGTCACCCAAGCACGTATTGACACTTGCAGAGCAATGCAACTGCACCATGGCAGCATCTTGTGCAGCCTCAGGGGCTTTGAAGGGGTGCAAGCTCCCAAGACATCGCACAAAGAAGGTAAATGTAAAGACGGGGAGCTATGGTCCTGACCTGTTCCCCTCAAAACATCCTCATTTGTGTTGTGGGGCTTGATGCTGCTGAGCTTTTCCATGCTTGGGCCAGGCTGGAGCTCAAAGTGGACACAGGGGCCCACGCATGGAGCAGCTTTCTGGATTTCTGGTCTAGGAGAAACTGGCTTAGGAATTCCCTGCCCCCAGAGGTGGGTTTCAGCCTCTCTGCTTGGTGCCCAGGGATAACGTACAACACATGGTGGTAGTTTAGCTGGAAAACCACAGGAGCATGTGTATGTGATTATACATATGTGTGTGCACACATGCATGCATGTATAGATGTATTTATAGCTTTCTGTTTGCATATGTAATTACACGTATTTATTTTAAAATGCAAATTTATAAGTGTCTTTGAATGATTGTTGGGCAAATTCCTCCTTTTTGACATTTTTTGCTGTGACACATCGTTGTTGTGACTCGTCTCGTCTGATCACACCAATCGTATCCCATTATACAAATGATGAAATCATCAGTGATTTAGCTAACATAACCTGATGCAGCAAGGCAACACTGTCAGCTTACGAAGGGAAAAGTTGAGAGTCCTAAAAAACTCAGATCCTTGTCTCTGTTTTTTGAGGGTAGTTTGGTTGGTTTTTGTTTCCCTCTTATGTTTTCCTTTTCATTACAAGGTCCTTGTGCAGGGGAAGGACTCTTAAATCAGCTGGAATACAGCATGCATCAAGCACAGGCAGGGGAGGCAGCTCCTGTTCAGCCCTGGCCAGCGTGTGTCTGGTTTTGGGGCAACATCCTCCCTGTAGCAGGGTCACAGCGAGCAGTTCACTTTCCTGTTTGAACAGGTTGGGTGTCTTTCTTTCGTTTCCTCCTTGTTTCAGCTCACCTTGTGCCAGAGCCTGTCTCTGGGAACGTGGCAGTTCAATGAGGACAGGGGGATGAGGCACAAATCGAATAGCAGCCAACCCTGCTGAAGCTGCCAGTGAGGTTTCTAACCAGAGGACAGTTGTGAGCTGCGTTATCTGCTGGGGAGAAATGGTTCTATCTGGAGGTGGGGTTTTTTGGTGGGTTTCTTGTCAACGAATGTGCTTTTAACAGCCTGCAGCATCTAATTTTTATAGCATCATTTAGCCATGTGACAGCACCAGGGTAATGAATTCAGGAAGTGTGCGGGGAGGATTGTCTGTTCAAGAGGGTACAGGCAGTACTTAACTCTCTATCGATTGCAGTGAGCAACTGATAAGTGACTGCCTCCTGACCAACCCCAAAAGGTGCTGCGGGTCCCACACAAGGGGCTGTTCAGGTGTGGGACTGGCACCATGAAACGCAATCACAGCCTTTCAGCACCTGGAGGTTGCTTTTGCTCTTGCTGGGGTGGTCCCATTCAAGGGTGACGGTGCCAGAGAACTCCTTCCTGGGTGGCTGCACCTCCAGGGCTGGGCTGTGTTCATGCGTAGGACCAAGCAGGAAGCATAAGTGCCACTTGTGTATGTGGCACTGCGTGCCAGCCCCCTTGGCATGAAGTCCTGTGCTACGTGGGGGAGAAGTATAGCTGTGAACTGGGCAGTCAGTTCAGCAAGCACACTGTGCTCATCATAGCTTCTCCTTCCGGGGGCTAATGCAGTGTGCCTCTGCAGTATGCATGTCTATAAATTACCATATGATGAATACGGGGCTGTACTATGGCAAACCCTTCCTCTTGACAAAGTGCTGTGCCTATTCCCAGTTCTCCCTGGCCTCTGTTTTTGTTAATTTTACACTGAAGGATCAACATGCCCAGGATGCACGCCTGCATCCATCTCTCTCCCTCTCAAAGGAAATTAGTGCCTTCCTGTCACTGCAGGTGATATGAGAAGGGGAGGAAGTACACCAACTGATTTATCTGGAGCTGTCAGATGTTTTGAGGATGTTGACTACTAAGGGTGTCAGCTCCTCCTCAGTAGTTGGCTGACTCTGAAGAAGACCCCATTCCTCATTAAAAGAGCACTGAGCTGCACTTGAAAGTGACTTTCCCACTTGTTCTCCTCTCACAAACATCACAATAACAGATTCGCTGTTTAAAGTGGCATGATCTTCATGCCAGGCCCAGGCAGCTTTGTAAAACACACCTCTGCAGCACTTGGTAGCATCGGCACCATCCATGCAAAATTCATTTGAGGTATAAACTGGAGACTATCATCACAGATGACAGTTATGGCAAATCAGCACGCTGTATACAGTTTCATCCTTTATTCACATTATGTATCATAATAAATGTCGTCCTAGCAACAGAGTTTGTTGGGAGTCAAGCACAATATCCCACAATGGCTTGCCACGGATGGATGTGAGGAATCGTCACTGGAAGAGCCTGGTACATCTTGAGAAAGAGTCAATGCTTCTTTCCATTGTTTTAGAGGATTCTTTCCTTCTCCCACAACAGCTTTTTTTGAGAGATGCAGGAAGGGAGCCTGCATGGACAGGGTGTCCCTTCCTGCGTGCTGATCCACGTGGGAGCAAAGTGGGATGTTAACACCACTGGGAACTGGATCAGAATGAATAAACCAGAAGGCTTGAGGAGAAAGAGGAGGGTCTATCGCATGGTTAAATTGAGCAATATTGGGGAAGAAGTATTACTGAGGTATGAGACTATATCTTCCTTCTTTTTAATAACTGCTTAGTGAAAAAGCACTGCCAAGGTATTGGAAGTGGAAAGAAAAAGAAATCCTAATTTAAAAATATATGTCTCTGGTCTAGAAATGCACTCAGAGCTGAGAGAGATGTTTCCTGAGTGGAGCCAGGAAATTCATATATGAATCGGTGTGATTCATATAACATTTTGCCAGCCCCTGGGGAATGTCATCCTCTTCTGATGTCTCCATTTGCAGGAAAGGCTTCATTGCAAGTACAGCACCAGGCTCCCACACCAAAGGGCTGAGTTCACTTTCAGCCCCTGACATGCACTTGCTCTGTGAGATATGAAGCCCATTTTCTCTAATCCTTGCCCTGAGACCCGCTAAAGCATGTGCTTTTCCTTATCCCTGGTCATGATAGCCCTTGCTCACATGCTCCCTGTTAGGGAGAGGCTGCTGCCTACCTGGTGTGGGACTGCTGGTTCCTTAACACTGAATCCCTCCCATGGGACCAGTGTTCCCCATCTCAAATGCACATTATGTGTTTCCACTGCTGGAAACACATAAGAGATGCTCCGGCTCCTGTCTGTGCCCTCTGATAGAGGTCATGCCCATGGATTCTCTGCGTGGAGCAAAGCTTTTGCAGGATGAAGCACTTTCTTCAAAGGACCCTGATTGTGTTTTTTCTTCTCCTACTATTTTGAACCAAATTGTCACTTGATGTCTCCCTGAGATAGAAATATCTTAATCAATAGGCTGCTAGAAGTGAAGAAACATCTTGGAAAATCATCCTAAGTGTTGCTAAGATGCACCCATTTCTGAATGAGCATTGAGCCACTCTGACAATGAAGCTGATCCAGTGTGCAGTTCTGCAGTTTAAAAGTACTAGAGCCAGTGAGATGGGAATGCTAAAGGAGGTAAAGTCAACCTTTCCCTGCACAAATCTCCCAGGAGAGGAGGTAACACAGGTATCATAGGAGTTTAGCCTTCACATGAAGCAAAGCATAGCGCTAAGCAGAGGCCTGAAACTTTAAAGTCTGGACCTGAGTCAGGAACAAAGCCCCTGTAACCTATGGGGAGGTTTACATCCTGCCTGGGTGTGCCATAAAGTAGGACCATCCATCACCCTTAAGTTTATATCTGGGTGCACAAGCTAAATACATAAAAGTCTAGATGCAGAGGTGGGTTTGGGGCTCAACCCTTCATAATTCATTGCTCATAACTGGGTCTGTTCAAGTGGGAGAAGAGAAGCTGTGTGGAAACCTCAAAGCAGCTTCCAGTATCTGAAGGGGGCTACAAGGATGCTGGAGAGGGATTGTAGTGATAAGGGGTGATGGGTTAAAACTTAAACAGGGAGATTTAGGTTAGATACAAGGAAGAAGTTCTTTACTGTGAGGATGGTGAGGCACTGGAATGGTTTGCCCAGGGAAGTGGCAAATGCCCCATCCCTGGCAGTGTTCAAGGCCAGGCTGGGCAGAGCCTTGGGTGACATGGTTTAGTGCGAGGTGTGCATACCCATGGCAGGGGGAGCTTAAGGTCCTTTCCAACTCAAACCATTCTGTGATTTTATGATCTCCTTTTTTAAGGTATATCCCGGCTTTGGTGTTACAAAGGACAATTGGGATCCTATGGGCAGGAACTCAGAGAAACCCTGAAAAAAAGAGGAACAGCCATTCTGGTTATTGATCAGAATTCTGTATACTTTTCAATTCACTTCTCCAGGACTGATTCCACTGCACAATAATTAAACAGAACCCGTGGTGACTGTGGTGCCCCCCCCATCCATGGAGCGGTGCCTGGCTGATCCCATTGTCTGCACCCTGAATGCTGAGCCTACAGTTAATAATTAGTTAGCAGTGCTTAAATGAAATCACACAACCGATTCTCCGGTACACTGGCAGAGGCGGCGGCAGAGCCAGCCAGGACTTTGTCATCTTGGCAGGGGGAAGGAGAGCTCGCTGCCATCCTGAAGCCAACGTGCCATGCAGGGGAGCTGGCACAGCCAGGGTGGCGTGGTTGGCAGCAGGCTGAGCCCAGCAAAGAGGCGCAGACAGGAGGGGAAGGGAATGGTTTTGGAATGGTTTTGCCATCTTCTAAGCAGAAAAAAAAAGGGAAAAGGGACTCATTTTTGGTAGGGAGGCTTCCCGGAGATGTCTCTCAGGTTCATATTTATTGTTTATTGCCCGTAAAACTGTGTTTCTATGCTTCACAAAGCCATCATTTCGATGTAGTCTGCCTAGCCTGAAATGATAAATGAAAGCAATGAAGGGAGAAGAAGGGTGTTCTGGTGATTAAAACTCCAGATTTGACTTGAGAAAGTAGGTTTCAGCTCCATCTCTGACAACAACTTTGGGGTGACTTTTGACCAATCGTTTAATCTCTTTGGGTTTATGTGAGATAGGGAAAACAGTGATTTCTCCCTTTTGTGTGTGTTCTTTTATTTTTTCCTATAGGCTGCCCATGTCTTCCCATTGGGAATCCTTTTTATTATGTGAAATGTGACCAAAATGGGGTGCCACTATAATTTAAACTCTTATTCCCAGTATTTTAACAATGGATATACAGAGAGACTATAGTACAGTAATTAGAAAGAATGTGAATGATAACAGTGTGAACGGTGGTGAACTTCAGAGAAATCCTTTTCTGACTGGTGCAGGTCTATTTCCCTTAGTGGTGATTGAAATTAATATGGGCTGTTATTTTATGGAGGTACTCATAAACTGGAGGAAGTGTGATGGCCTCTAGATGTAAAAGGTCAGATCAGACGATCTAATAGTCTTTTTTAGCCTTAAAACTATGAAGAAAAATGAAGGCTTTTAAAATTTATTCTCTTACCACAGTTAGTCAGGAAATGGAAATATGGGATGGCAAAGCTAACCCCCAAACTCAGACACTACATATCCCAGTCCCTTTGTTCGTTCCTGTGCCGGTAGGTTTCCATCTGGGCCACATGGCCTGGAGGGTCTCTGAGCACCTCTCTAAAGGGTGCCTGACCAAAAAAAGCCCATTGTAAGGAGACTTTAGCTCACTATTACAGGTGATTGCCTCTCTGTGGAAGTGTAAGGGTCCATAAACCAAGAAATGGTTGAACACTTGCGCTCTGATCTTTGTCAGCAGTTAAAGACAGCTTGCTTCAGCCACATCTCGATTTTCCATGGCCCTTCCTACTGCACAGGACTGCATGGAGCAGTTCTTGCCACCATTGTCAAGCCAGCCTGTGGCTCTCTTTTAATTTCCTCCTTTTCTACTTACCCTGCAATTAAATATCCCTAAAGTGACAAATACACAAAGAGCTTAATATACAGCACCGTTGCATACCAGATACACAAGTGCACCTTGGTATGAGTCCTTTAGAGACAAAGAAACATAATCACTCATCAGTGCTATTGTTTTTGCTGCATGTGTGGTCTGGATCAAGGGCTCATCATGCATTTGGCAGTGGAGTGGTTCTTTTAGGGCTCTAGGGTTACTGATCCAACCAGGACCTCTCCTTGGCCACTTCCCTCAGCATCTCCAAGCAGACCCAACAGGAGAGGACATCCCATGAGAAGCCCACATCTGCCTGTGGTATAGTGCCATGTGTTTGGGACTTGAGCAACCTGGTCTAGTGTGAGGTGTCCCTGCCCATGGCAGGGGAGCTGGAACTAGATGATCTTAAGGTCCTTTCCAACCCAACCATTCTATGATTCTATGGACATCCTCCCTTTGCAAAGGGGATGTTACATTCCCATTATGACTCTGCATCAGGACAGACTTGCATGAATAGGGACCTCTCCCCTCCATAGCCAAATAGCATGTTAGGGACTTTGTGGATTGTGGTGCCTGGCGGTTCCCTGTAGACCTCTACTGTAAATTCGTCTAATCACATTTTAAATCCATTTATATCCTTGGGTTCCACAGCATGCTGTGCAGTAGGTTTCCTAATTGAGTTATTCTTTGTAAAAGTGTTTCTTATGGGTTGTTTCAAACCCACCGCCTTGTACTTGGGTGCACCCCAGTTCTTATGCTCGGAGAAATAATGACTAATTCTTTTCTATTTGCTTTCCCTATACTGTTCATAATTTTATAGACTTTATTGTGTGTTGTCTGATTTTCCTCTATCATTTTGTAGCTTCGAGGGCTACATTTCTTACAAAAGTCAGCACAATGGGAGATAAGTAGAGAATTTGGTGGGTTATTGCAGATCCTGAAATGTAGAAGAAAAATTAATCATCGGATGAACCAAAAATGAAATTTTAGACTTTTTCTGATTAAAAAGAATATGGGTAACCACCCCCCAACCTTTAAAAGGCCAGTTTGGCATTCAACATTGGTTTCAGAGTTTCATGTCAATGTTGAGTCCTTTTGTTTTGATGCAAGCTGACAGTTAAAGAATATAAAGCTTCAAGAGATTTCATACAAAAGGCTTGGGATGGTTTTTGTTTTGAGAGTTGCAAAATGTTTGCATCCTTCTCTGGTCTTTCCCTCCTCAACCTGTCCATTCAGTCACATCAAAATCTAAGCTAGCAGATTGTTCACCTCAAAAGCTAGGTTTTACCCAGGTATAAAGAGAAGTCGGCTTGAGCTATACAATCTAAACCACGCATTTTTGACCACGTATAAAGACTCTCCCCACACAAAGCCGTCGAAGATCTCGTGCCAGAGAGATTTCCCATGGATTTGATTTTATGTGTGCTAAACACTCCACAGAACAAAGCCCATCCAGAAACATGAATCCGAGGGCTGTTTAACACTGGAGATTTTCCCCTTGTATAACAATTATGTAAACGCACATGCTAATTGACATCGGATGCGACCCTGTGAGTGTATGAATGGTGCTCAATAGCCATCATCATTTCACATTTTACTGCCTTTGGTTGCGTAGGCCAGTAGTTGCACCTAGTAGGACAGAATACAAACCATACAGAGTATATACTAGAGCCAAACTACCTGAGGATTATTGCTTTTCCCTACTGGCAAAGTGTGCTGGGGTTTTTCTCACTTTTTGGAGCTCAGGTCTTTGTTTCTTTATTTATGCTTCATAAGAGGAAGAAAGCAATTAATCTCTTTCCCAAAGAAACACAGGTGTGTGCTTGTTCCTACCTGAATTTTGCTGAGGGTGAATTCCTCACCATGGTGGTTTTGAGTCCTTGGAAGAGAATAGGAATAAGGCTGCCTGCTCCTGATGTCTGCTGGAGCTGGTCTGTCTGTCTGTCCTGACAGCCTTTTGGGGACCTTATTGGTGGGTGGTTTGCACCTTGGGTGTCAATTGGACCCATGGGTGCCAGGAAGATTTCTCCTCCACAGCATAGATATCGTCTAAGACAATTGTATATTGACTGTGATGGCACATGATAGTTGTAGCTACTCTAAGCCAGATTTTGTTTCCTTCTCATCATGGCAGTGTTGGATTCAGTCTTAGTCTCTGTATTATGACTCTGCCTAAAACCCGATTTTTAGTCATAAGAGGAGGAAGTTATTTAAAAATTGATTCAAAACAAATACAGACATTGCTGCAATATGCAATATCCAGTAGGAAATGCCCTATATTGTACTCTGGGTTTACTTAAAGTAAATCTAGTAAGATGAAGCCACATTTTAATATACAAATTATGTTTGTTTTTAAGCTACAGCATTCTAGCCTGCTTCCATTTTTCTAACCATTACTTTTGCTTTCTTGCCCCTAATTCTTTCTTTGCTACAATGAGCTTTCACTATGTGTGTGTGTGGGGAGGGAAAACCCTATTAGATTATAACATTTTATGAGTTGTCAACGATATAATGACATTAGCCACCTGACTGAGAAGTAAAAACCTTTGTGGTGTCACATAACAGGTTAGAATGGGCTGGGAAGCCCTTGTGAAATAAACAAGGTAAAAAAAAGAGTGAAATCCTCCACAAATATATATTTAAATGGGTGGCTATAGCCCCTCCCTGCTTATTAGACCACCGAGGGCACATTAAATATTTTATACGAAGGTGTCTTTCCTTCTCTATAGAATAGGCAGAGATAGACACACACACATACATACACACATGCCTAGACACACAAGGCTTTCGAAATCAGAAAGGTCTCAAATTTAATTGGAATGGAAAATGCTAACTAATTGGCATCCAAATTTGATTTACTGTAGAAACCTCATATTTGTTTGAAACACAACACTGTGTCTTGGAACACAAGCCCAGTCCTTCAAAAATCATACACGAGAACTGTGGAAGAATCAATTAAAGTTGATTTGGCAGATCTGCTTTTGACAAATATAAAGAAATCTCTGATTAGGCTGAGAAGAAAAGAATCCCTCTTTCGTGCTCTCTCTATTCTCTCCCTCTTTAAAGGCAGTAGATGTCAGAAGGGGGTGGGTAGTGATATGCAAAACATGGCCTCCATAACCAAAGTAGCCTGCAAAATTAGGTGTCAGCATGCAAAGCTTATTGATGTATGAATGCGGAAAATGAAAGCCGGCAGTAGACAGACGGGGCTAAAGGTGAGACAGCCACAGTGAAAGCAGCTGTACATCTACGTCAAGGTGTTGCTATATGAGCCTGCTTTTTTCTGGAGGGCCACAGCCTAACAAGCTGTGCCTGGCCATAAAATGATGAAACAATACAATGTAGGCACACACAGTGTGAATACCAAATAAATTGACTCGGACCCCCCCCCCCCCCCCCCCCC
>NDXB01021960.1:0-27442 GCA_002631895.1 Agapornis roseicollis | reverse complement strand
CCCCCCCCCCCCCCCATATCCCTTCAAAGTAGGCCTGTGTGTTCATTAATAAATTCATATTCTGAGTTTTCAATAAAAGAAGAAAATGCAGTGTAAACTGGAGTTACTTAGTGACACCCAGCTCATTGCTTTTTATTGTTGCTTGCAGCTACGAAGCCTTCGCTGTGCACTAGTAGAATTTATTACTGTCTGTCTTTGTGGCAAGTTGGAGAAGTGAGCCTTTTGAAGAAAATTGACCCACACTTCATGAATATGATGAAAAATGCCAATAACTCTACAAAGACAAAGCTCTTGACATTAGTGTGCAAAGAACTAAGAGACGGTAATGAAAATATTGCAATTACAAATCATATCCCTCCTCCCTGGCCGAGGGGCGCGGGTATGAGGATGCTGCTGAGGAGCATCAAGACCCTGCTGGATGTGGGCTGGGACACACACACGGGTGCTGTTTCACCACCTGGCCCCCTCCCCATCCTCCTTGCTTTGAAGGAGGAAAGGGGTGAGAAAAGGAAAGCAAGTGAAGTGCTTAATCCAACAAGGATTTCCCTCCCAGAAGGTTGCCCCTTCTTTTCTCTGAGCCTGCGTTCAGAAGGAGAGTGGTCTGGTTGCTAAGGCACAAGATGAGGAGCTGTGGGGTCCAGCTTGAGCTTGCCCTTCTTCCATGCTCTTCCTGTTAGCTCCTGGACACAAATCACTGTAAGATTCTGTGCCTCAATGTCCCCCTCTGCAGAGTATGTTTTTTCCTTCTATGCCTTATGAATGCAGCCTATTTTGACTGCATGCTCTGAGCTAACCTTGTTCTGCTTGTGCACATGCACCCCTCCTCTCATTTGGCATTGCAGTAGTCGTGATAGCTTAAATTAGCATTTTGCAAGCAGGAAGGTCTGTCCTGTAGGCTCTGTCCCAGTGATGTGAAAGAGCAAAGAAGCCATGTGACATGTGAAAGTTTTCCATTTAATTCTTGCCTTGGTGATAAGCAACTTGATCAGTGGAAATAAGTAAGGAACAAAGAGGACAGCCTTTTTCTCCCTCCCAGCAGCTGATGGAGCATTAGAACAAAGCAACTTCAAGACAAGAAATATGAAGGCTAATAGAAACTGAGCTAAAAAAGAATTAAAAGAATATTAAACCCAGCAGTGAATGGTTATTTAGGCCTATGTTAAATATTTGCCACTTTCTGAACTTATCATTCATCAATCAGATTTTCCATCCCCAAGATAAGCTGTAAGTGCCAGGCACCTTGTTTATGCATTCTGCTCTTTTATTTATTGTGGTGAGACCTGCTAAAAATCAAATAAAAGGCAAGCATGCTATCTACTAAATTTGTATGTGACAATCAGAGGTATATCTTGCCATGTTGGAATACTGGTGCCAGAACAAATCAGTTCAGTTTTGCCGTTCTCATGCTCCTCTTTCCATCTGTAGGAGGTGACACTTGTAAATTAAGGCAAACTATGACTGTTTTCCTCTGTGAGGTGTGGCCATTGATGAGGTAATTATGAAGTCAACCGGAGAGACTCTGTGGGTCTGTATGAACTAATGGGTACCCAAATACAGGCTACCTGGGAACTGCACTTCCATCTGACTGCGTCAGACATGTGCTACTTGTGGATATGCTATGTAGTATGAAGATCCAGATAAAGCCCCGAATCACTCAAACCTCTGAATGCATGTCAAGGTATCTTCAGCATCATTTTGACCACCTCTTTTCTCATTTGGTTTCATTTCTCTCTTCTGATCATGAGAAAGACACACCACATCTAAGGAGTCAAAGTGGCTGTACCAGTGCTTGCTGTGTGGCCAAATCCGTCCATGGAGCATCCTCTTTAGAGGCAGCATGAACCCAGTAGGAGGAAATGACTACTTTAGGAAGCCTCAAATGGATGTGGTACTGTTTTCCATGTTTTATACATCACTTAAAGTTTTACAGAAAAAAGTAAATGGAAAAGGAAAGTGAGCAAAGAAGCATCCACACAGGAGGAGCAGCTACTGTATTACAGGTGAAAAAATAGCAAAATGGACTGATGATGTCTGAACATCCATCCTTCCGAGGCAACTGCAGGTTAGAAATCATTGCCTGTGTTCTTTGGCTTTGAAAACAAGGCTGATGCAGAAAGCTCAAGAGGAAAAAGGGAGACCACCACATAGATCAGAATGATACCAGTGCAAAGAACAAATAAAAAGGACAGAGCCAGAGTAAGCGAGCAGATTGCCCAGCTATAAAAGGCAGCGTTGAAATCCAGGGGAAAGTTTCATCAAAGGCTGGCTTAAGTGCAAAGGTTCAGACCTGACTAAGGAGCAGCTCATTTTTTGTTGCTCTGGAGCAAGACCTGTCTCCTAAGATCTGAGAGAGCGAATGAATGTTGTTCTCTTGCTCAGCTGAATGAGCACAGTCTGGCCACAGATGGGGAATCTCACAAGTAAAGACAAAGCCATTAGATAACATATTGGAGTGACTCCGCTAAGCAGGCTGGATGCTGCTCAGTGAAAAAGAAGAGAGGAGACAACACTGTGTAATTACACAGCCATCCAGTTCTATCTTCTCATTCCTTGTCTCTGTGGCCATCAATATTGGGCTTCTATGCTCCTTTTCAGAGGACTTTGTAGCTCGTCTCACTTATGAGAGTTGTCTCATATACATTAAATAACCTTCCATATGAAGCTACAGGCTTCACACTGTGGGACAAATGCTGGGGCATCACTTCCTATTGCTGTAAATGGGGACCAGCCTTTTGATGAGCTGATCCCCAGGTCAAAAACGTTTGTTCATCTTGTCCCTATAGCTTATAAAAAGTGACAACAGGTAACAGGACAATTTATTTATCATAATTGATTATGGCTAATGATGACTGGAAATCCAGTTGTGACACTGCTGGATTTACCTGTGCTTTAGACTGGGACACAGTTTCCAGATCTTGGCATGTTTAGCATTTTGGGATGAACAATTTATCTACCTGGGTTCATTTGCTGCCCCCAGAACAGACTGTGGACTACCATGCCTCATGAAAATCATGTGTGACATTCCTCTTACCTCTATATATTGAAAAGAAATGAAACTGGGGCTAAAAAGCCCTTTGAAGTCAGTGGGAATGTCTCCCATCAGCTTCAGTATAAACATATGAACATAGAAATACAGGATTGGAAAGGACCTCTTGGGTCACTGAGTCAGTTCCCTGCTGTCCCCCTCACTCCTCTCTATAATCCCTTCTCCATTGGTTGTTTCTCTTTAGTCTGCCTGTGGGCTGATGATGTGCTCAGCATATTGCTGAGCATTACAAGTAACCATTCCAGGTCAGGCTGGATGTGGTTCTGGGCAACCTGACCTAATTGAAGATGTCCCTGCTCCTTTTAGGGGGGTTGGACTAGATGAGCTTTGAAAGTCCCTCCGAACCTGAACTATTCAGTGATTCTATGTTTCCTGTGTGTTTGATTTGCCACCTCTTACAGGTATGAGCAATTCCCAGCACATCATCTTAAATATGTAGCTGGGAGAATGGATGCAGGTATCTGAAAGACTGTAAGTGGGACAGGGTTATCCATATTCAGTCTATGTGTTTGTCAAAACTCTGGATCTTACAGTTTCCAGTAAGTAGCGGATGGGATCCTTCAGTGATCCTGGCAGCAAACAGTGGGGACTGAACACAACAGTGGGGACTGAACACAACAGAATGAAACGGACCCAGTTTTGTGGCAACGTTTCTGGTCCTTAAGAGTTAAAAATGATAGGTAAAGGGGGCCCTGGCTCTTTGGCTTATTATTTTTGTGTACAGGATTGTAAATACTAAAAGTGAAAAGAAATTATTGAAAGGTATGACTGGGAAGATTTTATGCAATGTGATTCCATGCCAATTATTTCCAGAGAAGATAGTGGAGAGGGCTGGGAAGGGTTAAAATTAAAAGCTGTTTCTAAAGCCTGCAATAATACAATAGACTGGTGGTAGCCACAGGCAGAATTTACTGTCCTTGGTCTAGTGAACCAGTATTAACCCTTCAAGTGTCCTGGCTGGCTCTGTGCACAGTGTCACTTTCTGCTCCAGTGTATGGATGTATGCTTTCTGTCAGATTGCTCAATTAATTATAATTGTCCTACCTTTAAAGGGATGGCCCTGGGCATACTAGGGGGTGTGGCCCTCATGGGGGTTTATTTCAAGCCATCTCCTACTGTCTCCAACTCAGTCAATGAATCTTACTCATCAATATTTAATGACACAAGTATACCTTCAATTTTTTTCTCCCTTTAAATTATTCTTCTAGGCAGCTAGACAGGTGCATTGTCTTCCCATTATGTTTTGGCGACAGAGAAGATGCTGCCTGGCTCTGTGTTAGCATCTAAGAAAGAGGTGGGTAGAGCCACCAAAAAACGGGCATCGCGGACCTCTTGTTCTGCCTCTGACATGTGACAATAGGCACCTCTCTACAGCTTCATTACTGAGCAGGTATTCATCAGCTTCAAAGCAGCTTTTATCAACTGTGTAGCATACAGGAAGAAATTGGTTTTAAGGAACAGGGCAGGGGAGACATCTCAAAGACTCTTCTTGTTTCATTCTTTTAGTGCAACCTCTGCTGCTCTAAAAGCTACCGGTGACACATTTTGTGCTGTTCACACCTTTGCATACTCTTGGACAAGGAGCACATTGTGTGTATTATTGATATTTTATGACAAAGTAAAGCAATTTTAAAACATCAGGCTGCCCATCTGCTGTGAACTACTTTTCACAATATTCAAAATAGATGTGTTTCCCTTTCCTGTTTTCATATGAGTGAAATGCAGACCACAGTTAGGTTATGAGGCTGGGGGCCAGGAATTTTTCTACTTTTAATCCTGTCTTTGACATTGATTCCTTCATTAGCCTTGGGCAAGTCATTTCACTTGGATATATTCGAATCACCACATCTATGAAATGGAGATGCAGTGAGGTGTCATGGAGATTTATTAGGCTATGTCTGCAGCATACTTTGAAGAAGTCATACCGTATACACCTGTTAATGAATGGTATTTTAAGATACGAATGAAAACGTTTTCTCCTTTTGGGAGCCCAAGTTCTGACCAAGTGTCCTGCAGACCTGAGACTACCAATGCAGTCAGTGGTATAATCACTGGGTAAACTCATCAAAGCAAAATTAGCTGAAAGTTAACGTCATGGAAGCTTAATGCCAGTTTTCCAGTCAGAAAATGTTGTTGCTGGACATCATCTTGTTCCTATGAAATGAAAAAGAAGCTGGTTTGCAGTTACAGAATTTTCCAAGAAGGATTTGGAGGGTTGGGGCTCTGGGATGAGTAGATATATAGGGAAATCAGATTCCTGCATAATTTGATCACTATGGAGTCAAGCGCAAGTCTTGTGTGTGTTTTGCTACCAGCCTTGATGAAGCCAAGATCTCATCCAACTTCCCAGTAAGCTGTGGTAAAAAAACTTGGAGGATTTGCTATTTGAATCCTGGAGAAAGACTTGAAGTCTTTCATGCACCAGTGACTTGGTCTGGTGAAGGTTAATAACCAGTGGAAGTCTCTTTAGCATCTGGCCTGTAGATGAGATCAGTAGCATGAGATGAGTTGGTCCCATTCTATACTGCCTGCATTGGCTGTGCTAAAGTTCTGGTCTCAGCAGAAAGGCATGTGGCCTTATCTGCCTCACCAATCTGAGCTGTAAACCTGGGTATGAGACATAACTCACCTTTGGCACTGGTCAGAACCAATACCATCTGGTGCCAAACTCACATTGTCCTTACTCATGCTGGACTTTCTGTAGACAGGAATAACTCTCCTCCATGACTAAGCTGCGCATGACTCACCAACTGTAGCACAATACAACCCTCAGAGAGCTGTGGGAAACAAGGTGCACTGAGGTGTGTTTAAAATGAACACTGACCCACGCAGCAGTGAGGCTCACACAGAACCTCAGTGCAGGAGACGGTTTCTACAGAGATGGGGCTGCTTGAGCACAGTGTGGTCCCCAGCCCTGCAGCTGCCCCTCTACTTGGTTGCTTATCAGAGGCTGCCAGCTACCAAACAGTTATTGTTGTTAGTGTCCCTGCCCAAAGATGCTAAACGCTTTCCCTCCTGTTGCATGTGTGCAGCCGTGCAGGGGTTTTGAGGAGACCTCATGAAGCAGTGGTCCTTTGGGGAATGGGAGCAGATGATACTGAGCATAGTCTAAAGAGAGGATGATACCTGAATTAGGTAACAGATGGGATTGGGGTGCAGTGTTACAAGGAGATAGAACAATGGGAAGGATTGTTCTCCTACAGGCCATAAAGTAACCCTAAAAAGTCATGGAGCAATAATGAGATCAGGTTCATTTTAGTCATCCAAAGCAGTTTGAATTCATCTCTTCCCTGCCCAGACACTGTTTTAATCACACATGAGTCAGACTGCACACAGATGATGACCTTGTGCTGGTTCATAGTGCACTCTCACACCATGGTGGAAAAAATGACCAAGAGGACAATGTAAGGCCTCATGCTGCAGGGCATGGTGCTGTATTAGCCAAGGGAAGCAACGAGCAGGAGCCTGATCCTGTCCCTCAAGCCATGCACTCTAAAGCATTGCACCAAAAGGCTCTTCAACCAGATCTGATTTACCTTCCAGAACACAATGGAGAAATTGGTCTTCAGTAGCTGAGGAAGGGGCACATCCATGAGAGATATGTTCCTTTTTTTGGGGACAGTCTCTGACCTCTGCAGCCTGGCATATGATCCAACATAGAGGGCTCAGCTGTGGCTGTTTCCTATGTGGCTGACAGCTTGTTTCTCCAGCCCCTGCTAAACTTGGTAGGCACAACTGAACCCATAATTTCTCCTCACATGTAATGTTACGAAAATGATGCTTAAAAAGTCAAGGTTTTTCCAGCATGGCCTAGTTGTAATATGTTTTTAAAAGCCTATGATGGGGCCTTGGTACCCTCTGAGCACAAAGCAGCTGGGAGTGTTGCAGAGGGAGCTGGCTTAGCCCTGGGGGAATGGGTAAAGAGGGTGTTTCATGTGAGTTGTTTGCAAACCCCTGTGGCTGTTTCGAGGAGAGGCTCCAGGGATTTTGCACAGTCAGGTATCTATCCCTTCTGACTTGGAAAGATGGGATTCTGGCAAGGGTTTGGCTAAAAAAAAAAGAGGCGGTGCCACGATCAAAGCATGAGCTTTACTGGTTTAGAAGTAAAATGCAGCTAATGAAATCACCATTTACTACCTCCTTCCAATGCTCTTCTGCCCATCCCTACCTTCAATGAGGAAGCTGTAGAACGAATGCAAATGTACCTTAAGTTTGTTGGGAACCAGAGCAGTAAGTGCAGACCCTTTGTAATATGAGAGCACCAGGATCCAAAGGCACCTGGAAATGCAGATAAGATCAGATCAGGTCAAAGAGGGAGCCCTGGCAGCTATGGTCCATGGAGCGTGGTGAACTCCAGCCCAGCTTACCATCACTGCTCTTTGGTTCTGCACACAGTCAGTGAGGTGCCAGGTCCTTTCCCTGGGACACCACAGCCTGTAAAGGAGGGAAATCACACAAACAGGAGAGGATGTTTCCGTTTTCCTTAGTACCCTGCATTGCCCCAAGTTGCTGCTTGCTTGCTAGGCTTCAGGGTGTTTGTTTTTTCCCTTATGGATTTGGTGGTGTCATTTTTACACTGGAAGCCTGTTTCACCGCGCTCCTGGCAACCCCCATTGGTTAGACTTGTTTTACCACATCATGATCTTTTTATGTAACCTACATCTGCCAGGAAAACTTTGTCATTCATCATCTTCCTTTCCATCACGTTCATTTTCAGCTGGGCACAAAATGTCCTTTTATGTCAAAAGGAATGCAAAACCTCCTGGCTCGATGGGCAGAGAGGAAGGGATAGATGGTATGTAGTACCTACACCATGACACGTAAACAGTGTTTAAAAGTGGGGACAAGGAGGAAAAAAGAAGATGCTCAGCATACACAAAGTAGGCTGTGGGACTTTCACTCCCTTTCTCCATGGCATTCCTTCAAGAGACCTGTGCCCTAGGCAACTCTAAGTTTGCCTATGTCTACTGCTGGCTGGTTCTGGTAGAAAGGAGCTTTCCCTCAGGAGCAGTCCCATGTTTGCAACTTTTCAGGGCTGTGTTCTTCCTCCTTTTTCCTATTACTCATCCCATCATGGATGAGAACCATGCTGGTGCTAGCAACTGTGTTTAAACATGGGCAGCTGTGTTTTGGTCACAGTGTTTCTATATCCACAGTGGAAGTGTTCCAGAAATACATAATAATACATATAAAGTTGTTTAGCTGCTGTTAACAAGGTGGCATTCATGGGTAATTCATGGGTACTTTGCACGAGGAGGAGCAAAAGTCCCTCTGAGGGTGGTTTTGTTGCACTCTTTTAGTTACACCTAAAAGAGTTTGGAGAAGGTTCATGGGATTTTCCAGCAAACTTATTTGGGTGAACCTGGGATGGCTAGCAGTTGTGGTAGAAAGTTATTGCTCAGTCACGCCTTCACACACAGCTCAGAGGACCAGTGGTTGTAGCTATTCCTTGCTTGAAGAGCTGAAATCATTTCCTAGGCACAGAACATCGTGACCATCTCTGTTTTCCAAAACACTTGAGCGTAGATGGGCCATGGTGAGCATTTAATATGTGAGCAACAGGTATGTTGCTGTTGTCTGAAGGAGAAGGATTTGGATTCCTAATCGTAAGTACCCACTTTTGATGTTTTTGTAGTGTGAATGCCTTGAAAGTTATGAGCACATTCCCTTTGGTTTACATGGGTTCCAGAGGAGAAACTCCACTGAGTGAGTGAAGAGCCAGATGTGGAAGGCAGTGTTCTGCTATTTGCAACTGGAGTCTGTCTCCCTCCTCTGTATCTCGCTTGTACAGAGACAAATATAAATGCAGGGACTTGTGCCACACTTTCTTCATAATGCATGTGTACAAATATTTGCATGCAGCAGTGGTTCAAAGGAGCCTGGAGATACTATCTTAACTGTGGTGCTTTCCCAGACCATTGCTGTTCCTTGCCTTTGTGAATAAAGGCAGTAGTGTCTGCAGTCAGGAGATCTCTCATATAGATTTAATCTGGCTGTTTTCCTCCCTAGGGAGCAGAGTTGAGGATAGCGAAGTTCAAGGTAGCATGTGTTCGAGTTTTGTAAGCAGAATAGACATGGAAATTTGAAGCCTAAATTGCACATTCCAGTCTTCTTATGGAAATGGTGAGCAAAGAGGAAGCGGAGCCTTTAGTACTGAACATGCGCCAGCTTTTAAATACCGATACAGATCTAGAAGATTTATTTATAAACACCGTGTGTGTATATGTGCACACACGCACACACATGCTTATACATATACATGCCTATGTGTGATGTTTATAAACAGCACATAGCATATCTCTCCGCTTATAGATTCTATTGATGATTGCTTTATTCATCTTGTGGCAGACCCATTTAAATGAAAATATGTTCCCCATTTCCTTGCCACTATAAATTCTGTGCTGTTGGGGAAGTAGCGAAGTGCACTAGCTATACATCCATGGAGAAATGCCCTGTTGAGAAGAGGAGTATTATACAGGGAACAATTGACAGCCCTTCACTTCAGTGGGTACATTTCTCTGTACAGCTGCATCACCACTAATGATAAATGAGTAATGTTTGATAGCTGGCTCCGTTGCCTGACAGCTACAGTTTTGGCCAGAGGGCCACGACAGGCTTTAGACTTCTGTTCAAAATGAGTTAAACATATTAGGTATTACGAAGCCACAGAAGCCTCGAGAATGAGTGCTGAAATGAGTTATCAAGGTATGCTCCTGGGTACACAACTTGCAAAGCAGATGTCATTCTAATAATGTGTGATATAGAACATGTCTGGCCTAAACCCTGCTGGATGAAATATGAAGCCCCGTTGGTGATATTTAATACCATTTTATGAGGTGCCATCTTATAAAGACAATGCCCGCCTTATGTGGAATGCTTAAGGTATTTTGCCAAAGGCACTGGGAGGTATCTGAACTAAGTAGAATTTTTATTATTTTATAAGCCTTTACTTTGTAATATTTCTGTTTCTACATTATTGTGGTACTAGCTGCACTAACCCTTTGTCTAGTGAACCTCATGAGTGGTTTACTGATAGATTGACTGATAGCCACGGCTGCCTGTGGATGGAAAGGCCAGTTCCTACCTAAATATATTCTTAGCAAGAAAATAAAGTAGAAAGCAGACTTCAAAAGGAAATAAAGCTTTACAGGAGGCACTCTTGGAAGAAAGGTCCTTGAAGCTATGAGAGCCAGAGGTTTGGGTGGTTTTTAAAGGAGGGAGGCCTGGAAAGGTTGTGAGTTTGTGTATTACAGCTGCAGCCCTTCGTTTCGCCTTGAATTCCTGTTGTAAACTTTGACTTCCCGTTGAGATTTCTGGATCCCTTTGCTGATATCCCAAGGACATGCGCTGAAGTTGCTTGGTTTAAGGAAGATGACGAGTGTTTTCACTCTCCAGTTCTTTCTTTATTTACATATTTTCATTTAACAGTGCTTTTGTGGAACAAAATTGCCTCCCTGTTCAGGTCTGTTGCAAAGCGAAGGCAGAGTGAGCGCAAGTGGTTATTCTGAGCAAATTAGGTATCTCCTTCCTGGGATGCAAAGACCGTGCTGACAGCGCTGCTGAGTTAAAGACCCCAGTGGGGGTAATACTTACATTGCAGTGATGCTGAGTCGGTGCAAATTGGCTCAGTGCTGAGATCCCATCGCCACTGCTGAAGGATCTGGTCCAGTGCAGCAAGGCAGTAGTTTTCTCATCTTCCTCCTATATTGTTCCGTATTTCAGGGTCCTTCCTGTCTTCCATGTTTCTTCATTTTGCTTTTCCTGAGCAAATAGTGCCCATGACCTGGAGAGAAGCCATTCCCCAGGGTACTCATTGGGGAAGGCTGTTGTGCCCCAGCAGCCACTTTTGCTCAGTGGGATGATGCAAAGGGGTGTCTCTTGCAGGGCAGGCCGGGCTCTACATTTCTTCTCCCTCACCAATCTGCTCAGTCATGATCTGACTTTATGGACCCCATAGCACTGGGTCCCTGTGACTACCTCTGCCAACCTGCTTGTCCAAATAAACACTGGTGGTAAAGGAATTGCCCAGCTTGGTGTGCCAGTGACCACCGCATACAATTTCCATCTTGGAATACATCCCTGTGCTAAAGTATGTGGCGGTTCTTACTCTTAATGCTCTTCTTCTGTCTCCCCAGCCAAGTGATCTCTTAATGTGTGGCAGTGCAGCCTGATGTGAGGAGGTGTTAGGTTAATTCCCTTTGATAAAACCCTACCAACTTTTTTTTTTTGCCCTTGAAGAACTCGCTTTCCCTTCCAAATGCATCATCCTGTGAGCCCAAGGTTTGCGGATATTCAGATTCATCTTCCTTTATACCATAAACATGCCAGACATATATAATCCATTTGGACACTGGCAAGTGATGACTATCAGAGGCAGAATGGGTACTGAGGGGCCCATAGTTATACAGTAACATCGGCTTGGCAGCAGCTTATTCATCGTACTAGATGATCTGTCCATCTCCCTGCCTGTGGCTTGTAGCACATAAAATACAGACAAAAAGTCAGAGCAAATATTTCGTGTGCAATGCTCTTTGCATCTTAGCCCAGCTTTTCTAGCCTCAGTTTTAAATGCACTCGTGGTCCAGCTGTCTGCTTGAGACACTGCTCTTTGAGAGAAACATGTCTTAGAAATTCCTGAAAGTCTCTGCTCAGTGTATGACATGTCAGGTTACATCTGCTGTGTCACGAGACATCAGCATGTTGCAGAAGACCGTAATGAGAGGTGACAAGAGATGCTGTAAACAGTTTCAGTTGATGTTTTTGTTTATCCCAGAGCGAATTCCGTGAGGTATCATGATCTTATGGAGAGTTCAGTTTCTGTTTTGTCACTCTGTGGTGATCAGCCAACTGACCATGCTCATAGCAGCCTTCCAGTATCTGAAGGGGGCTTATAAAGATGCTGGGGAGAGACTCTTCATTAGGGACTGTAGTGATAGGACAAGGAGTAAAGAGTTCAAGCTTAAACAGGGGAGGTTTAGATTGGATATAAGGAAGAAATTCTTTCCTGTGAGGGTGCTGAGGCACTGGAATGGGTTACCCAAGGAAGTTGTGAATGCTCCATCCCTGGCAGTGCTCAAGTCCAGGTTGGACAGAGCCTTGGGTGACATGATTTAGTGTGGGGTGTCCCTGCTTATGGCAAGGGGGTTGGAACTGGATGATCTTGAGGTCCTTTCCAACCCAAACCATTCCGTGATTCTATGATTTTTGGGGTGAAGGTAGGTCAGCCTTCAAGCTAATGCTCTTGGGAGCACTGTCCCTGCCCTAGCACATGTCGTGGTGAGTCTGTTCTTGGGCACACCCTGGGCATTTCCCCTCCAGTCCCAGCTGTGTCCCACCACCCACAGATGTACTCAATGAGGAATTTCCCCCTTGTCCCCCAGCACCCATGTGTCTGTGCACGTGGCTCCTTGAAAGGACCTATGCGGTATAAGTCAGGGTTCCCACAGTGTGCTGGGGGATTATTGCCTCTCAGAGCTCTAACCATGTTTGCAAATCCTCCGTTTGAGCTGTGCAGGTGGCTCATGTTTATCGAGGTTTTCTACTTGGAGCTCATTTCCTTAAAATCTGTCCTTATGTTTGCTAAAATCCACACGGTCCCTGTTCCAAGCTGCGCGAGGCTTTTAGCTCCTTTTCCCTCTAAGCAGTTTCTTTTTTGCCTACTTTGTGGCAGGAGTTGAATAGGGAAATGCACCGAGCTGGGAGATTAAAGATGTAAATTTTATAAACAGAAATCAAAGGTCCTAAATCCTGAGCAAAGAAAAGCCAACATGAGTATGAACATTAAAAAACATACATAAATAGTACTTCAAGGCTGAATGTGTTAAATTATTCAACAGTTAAGTCATAAGTGTTCTTAAACTTAAGTATAAAAATGCCCTTGACAATATTTCATAGCTGTGCATTTCTTTAAAATATTTAGCATTCTCATTAAAGAGAATGACTTTATTTTATATATTAGTTACACTCCTGCTTGTTAATATGAAGGAATTTAGTAGCAAAGAGCATTCTTATGTATATAAGCTGAAGACAATTTACATATAAAGTTGGACGACTATTCACTTTTTATTTATTCCTGGATCATCTGCATCCACGCATAGCTATAGAGCATTTAAACAAATTTGTTCCTTAATGTGTAGTATTAATATCTCCTGCCCCAAAATATCATTTGCTAATGCCATTGCAAAGACAGGTTCATTCAAAGCTACATGGAAGTTCTTGCCTTTGAAAGACTTAATGAACCTTACATTTTTGGTATACTGCACAGTGTAATGCCTATTACATATTCATTGCCCGAATGGAAGATTTCCTTTAACTCTGAGCTTCCTGGTCTAGTTCACTGTAAAACATTGTCAAAAGTCACAAGAGACTTTCGCTGAAAATTGTGACTCTTGATAGCAGGATGTAATGGGGAGGTTTAGAATAGAAGAACCAGTGGTATATGGGCCCAGGGGGAATCGTTCTGACAGACAAATGGATGGATAATACAGTTTTTGACATAATGGGATGAAAAAGTTTATGCCAGAAAGAACTGAATTAAAGTTATTACTTTAAGGAAATTCTGAAGTTCTCGAGACCAGTGGCATTACCTGCGTGCATTTTGTTTTACTGCATCTCTGCATAACAGCTTTTTAAACAGGGTTGCTTTTGAACTGATTTATCAGCTTGCTAACAAATCCGCAATAAAAAATGGAGTTACTTTCTTGGAAGTAACCCCAGTAACATCCTTTTACAGGGTGGTTATTTTGGGGAGCAGGAGTCTTTGGTATGTCTGGTTTTTAAAGTCCTGCATAATCAGTTTGCCTCTGAACTCCCTTTTGTAACAACAGCAAAACAAAAAAGGGCTGCTATTCCAAGTGTTCCTCTATAGTAGGATATTGCACATTGGAATAGTAGGGGATTGCACAGAGCTATGTTATTTTTTTATACGTTTCTTTTTCTGCCTGTTTTGTGAACTTTGGGAATCAGCAGCTCTGTGATCCCAAAGCCCTGGCGAGGCATAGAAATGGGCTGATGCAGAACCCACTGGAAAATCAAGGCCTTTAGTTAATCAAGGCCATCCAAAAAGGACTGGACATTTCCCTACTTGTTATTTTTAGGTGATCACAGGGCTGACTTGTCAATCAGACACATTTTTAGGGGTCTGGGCACATACGCATGTGTGCACCCAAGGGTTTGACTGCAGGCCTCTGAGGGGATAGTGCAATAACAGCCTCTCCACCCCGGATCCTCTATTGAAGCTATGTCTCATTTTAGCTGGCAGTGACTAAACCAACAGCTACAATGCAGAAATAAGGACAGCAAAGAGAGGCCTCGTAATGGCAATGATGAAAAATGTGTTAGTGCAGAACAATGAAGTGATGGCAAATCTAAGATGTAGGCACCAGTCACCACTTGTACCATGCTGTTGTCAGAAGGGTGTTGAGATAGCTGGGAGAGCAGGCTGAGAAAGGGAAGCTAATTATACCACATTATTCACTTCTGCTCATTAGGTATAGTACAAAGGCCCTGCTTTTTATGTATGTATTGAAGTGCTGAGGACTACAGGATTAGATAACTTAATGTTTCTTTTGTCTCACGAGTGGATCAGTTCAGACAGAAAAATCATGTTTTCACAGACCTGCAACTTTCCATCCTCCAGAATTAGGGATTTCCTCCTGTGCCACCCTAGCAAACAGAAGAAGGGAACTCCTTCCCCCCCAGCAAAGCCAAACTAAACTAAAGCAAAGCTGTGCCCCATGGTTATTCCTCACCCAGTGCCTGTGCAAGGGTGTGCAAGACAATTTCTGCCTTCTCACCTTTGCTCAGCACAGGCACCTGTGTTGATAAGAAAGCTCTTCCTACTTAATCCCTCTGCCCCACATACCCTCAATAGCTCCAGGGACAATTTGACAGCCACAGCCTACCCCACTGCTGACACTCATCCCTGGGTCATGCTGTCTCCTCATGCTGCCACTTGTCCCTCCGTCATGCTGAGATCACAGATAACCACCACTGAGCTTCCAATGAGTGTCAATGAAATGAACTTAGCTGTTTGATAAACTTTGAGGTATAATGTGTTCCCACTTAGACGTTTTACCTGCCTCGCAGTCCTTGTGTTGTGTTAGGATCTGTAAATGAACTGTTAGGAAACGATGAATGGGAAGGCAGAGGATTAGTTTATTGGAATTATTTATATATGAGAAATACCCAACTTTCAAAATTCATGTCTCTTTAATGCTCACATCACAGAGAACATAAAATCTGAGAGGAGAGGGCCAGATATTGTACTTCCACACTAAGGTGAATTAAATCAAATTTGGGCATTGAAATCTACCCTTCTCCGTGATGAAAATTGCCTTGCTCTTGTAATTACAAGCATCACAAAAGTCCCTGCTTCAGTGAAATACCCTGCAGCTACACAAAAGGATAGACTGGAGAAGCGCACATCTACCAATAAGTGGCACTGAGCATCTACTCCATTTCTCACACAGGTTGGCATATCTCTCAGTGGTCCATCTGGTAGAATTGGATGGCATTTATCAGGAAATAATCCAATTGTGGCATGCCAAAACCTGAACATGAAAAGTACTTGTGCCTAGTGTCAATCATTCACCCTCTGACAGTTCAATAAACATCCTTTCTGTGATGGTTTTCAGGAACACTGACACCCAAAATGCTGGAAACAATGCCAGAGATGGAAATGACAATGCTTCTGTGAAACATCAAAAGGGACCGACACAACCTGGCATGGATTTTGCCAAGTGTTGCTTAGCAATACAGTGCACTTGTGGGCCGCTGGCGTGTCGGGATTAGCTGTGAAGGGAGCGATATTCACACCTTCGCTGGGAACGCATCCTTCCCAAATAAAAGAGCACAAAGTAGGGAAGTGCAGCATCAGCAGGAGCAGGGAATGCCGTAATTATAGGCTTCCAAAAAGCCATATGCCCTCCCTAGTTGTCTTCCTCAGGCATGGAAAAATAAAGTGGCTCATCCCAGCATCACGAGAACACGGTTCTGTCCTGCTCAGCTCAAGGTATTGGAGGGTATGAGGAGCTTTCGTGGTCATTTCATCTCGGGGCTGGAATCAGAGGGGTCAAACTTTGCTACCATCTCTTGCAGGCAGAATTTGAGCCAGACTGGGTTGGCTCTGACACTCCGGGGGTGGTGTCAACAGCAAGGAAGAAAGCCTGAACCTGGAACTGGGAGGAGAATACCCAATATCCCTCCTAACGAAGTGTAAAATAGGGCAGGATTTTAACAGCATAATTGGTGGTAGTAGTTAGAGGGTGTAAGGAGGTCTTGGTAACAACACATTTGTTCACTTACTGGGTTTCCCAAGTGAGCCCCTCTCCCCAGGTGCCTGGATGCAGCTGCCTCCACCCCATCCCATGAGGGATCCTGAAGGATGAAAGAAGCATTTCCAGAAAAACCACAAGTGCTGGGTGGCTGGAGGGAAAACCAACCATTCCATACTGCAAACACCACTTTGCCACCGAGGAGGAAACTGAACTGGGGGGAAGTGAAATAACTTGCCTGAAGCCACCGACAGACCTGGGAACTAAGCTCTGGCCTCCTTCATGTGCCAGATCCTGGAGCAGAGGCTCACGAGGTCTAACCAAATTGCCTTTTATCTGTGTGCCTGGTAAACGGGAGTGGGAGGAACGTCTGCATATCAAATAAGGGGGTTTTGTCCGTCTCGAAATTCCAGGTTTTTGGATCCAGGAATAAGCTCATGCCTGCAGCATATGACCTGCCTTTTTGGTGTGGCGAGGACAGACCTGCAGGTCCAAACGCAGATGTGCCAGCCAAGCCTGTCCAAACAAAGGTGCTAGGAATTGCTGCTCTTCCAGAGCTTGGAGGGAAGGAACTACCTGGGGAGGCACTTGCGGGGCAGCATGGGTTCACCTCTACCCCCTTTGGCTCAGGGCTGTCTGGTCTGTAGGCACTGTGGTGGTGGTGAGGCTGCAGATATCATGGAGAAGGTGCTTTTGAAGAGGCACAGTGCTCCGAGCAGAAATCCTGAGGTGAGCAGGTTCTTATATATACTTATGACAGTTTTCCAGGGAGAAGTGCAAGCTAACTCCATCAGTGCCTTTGAGCCTTGACTTGTTAATTGGCATTACTTCTAATTCCCAGCTATATTTTAAGGTATGAACCTAAGGAATTTTAAAGTCATTATGTGGGTGAGGGACTGATAAAAATAAATCCTTCAGGTTTGAAAGTGGCAGAGAGGGAATAAAAGGTGTTAAGAAATCCAGGAGTTTTCAGCCAATTGGTTCAAAAAAGCATCCAGGTGGACTGCAGCTCCTGGAGAAAGGTCACTGATACTACTCTGGGTACCTCTTTTTATGAACTTTATGCATCACATAAAATAAATTTAAAGCAGTTTAATTTAACAGTCTAATTAGTCATGGCTTTTTCATTTTGTCTATTTAACTATACACAGAACAAAGAGAAAGACACAGGGCCAAATTCAGAGCTGGCACAATGAGCCCTGCAAGTCAAGGAAGCTGTTCCTGCTCATCCAGCACCGAATGCGGGTGCCAGTGGCCAAATTCATCCCTGGGGATAACACCCCTAATGTCTGCAAATGAATTTGGCTGCCAGGAATTAACTCTCTGCTGAGCAGATCTTTGGGTCTTGGTGTTCAGAGCTTGAGCCAGGCGAGCTGAAACACTCAGGAGATATGGTTTAAAGATTCGAGATGGTTTGGAACAAAACTCCTCTGTGTGCTGGCTTCGCAAAGACTCCTGCAAGCGTTTCCCTTGCTTCAGCCCACTTAATTTACATCCCCTTTTGCTTTAAATTTCAGTGTTCATACAATCTCAGGATCTCAGGCAAGCAGCAGTTACAGGAGTGCACCCTGCACTGGAAATGAGAGTCTCCCTGCTGGCTTTGATGTGGTTACACTGGTGAGACCATTATCCTCATTCTTCAGCTCATGTTCACAAACCCACAACATTAAGCAGGTCTTGGTGCAGGAACACGAATGGATTCACATTTATGAAGGTGATGTTTCTGAGCAGATTTCCAGCTCATAAAGTCTTAGACCAGCTAAAACCTACACCTCTAAGTCCATAGATTCTGGTATTTGGGAGGGTTGTGATCCCTCTGCCAGTTTTCATTAATAGAACCATTTATTCATCAAGTGTTGTATATTCTAGAGAGATCTTGTATATTCTAGCAGAACTCACCTTCTATGGGTTGAGGCACAGTTCTTATTTATTTTGTGATGTCCTTTTGCAAGTGTGTACTACACACAGGTTGCCATCTGATACTGGAGGGACACACCAGGGTGGTCCAGCCATGTGTCACCCCAACCATGAGTGACACAAGCATCCATTCCAAATGGCTCTTCTCAAAGTTCCTGCAAGTCGCTCTTTCCCAACTAAAATTAACTACAACAACAAACAACATAAGCACAATGAAAACCCTCAAATTTATCTTAAACCACCTAATAATTAACTGTGTTCAATTAGTCTCCAGGGTGCTCTGTGCTGCTGTGTGGTCTCCCTGGAGGCACCTCCAGCACCACTGCGGTGAGTTAATGAGTTTTGGTTGTGTCTTGTCCACAGCTTCATCTGCCCCACCACAGTCCTCTGGCCCTGTGTTCCTAGGAAGAGCACCACCTTCTCAGGACTTTCTCCCTTTCCCCCCTGTAACACATTTCCAAGCTAATGTGGGGCTTAGCATGGTGCTACCCATGTCCCCTTCCTGGGCACCCTGACTGAGCAGTGTGCAGGTCCCTGTATCTGCCACGTAAAGCCCAGGTCTCTGACTTCATCCTCTTTCTGGGGTTCTGTAGACATCAGTGCATCTGTTTAAGTTACGCCCGTTTCTTCTGAAGCTTGGTGTCACCAGGCCATCGGGCCCTTTTGCACATCTTTTTCTTACCTTAAATTCATAATCCATTTCTCTTCTGCACAGCAATAGCCTTCCCAAAAGTTTCTTGTAGTGCTGATTATACTTTTATCCTTCTTTTGTTCAGGTTCAGTCAGCATTTGTGCAGACCCTGGACCTCTAGATCATCAAGAAATTGCTTTTTCCCGTGAAATGCTGGCAATCCAAACAGCAAAACTCCCCAGGGCGAGGCCTGAGTGTGAATGAAACAGACCCTGTGGACGCATCCAGCACAGGAATATCCTCGGCATTAACCCAGCTTCCAAACACATCTCTGCAGGTAATGGGAAACATTCTCTTTTTATACCTCTACAGAAATACCTATATGACGGGATGAGGGGCTCTATCGGCTCCTTCAGCCCTGCTCTGCTGGGATCTTCCCTACTTCTTGGAACTTCTTTGGGGTTTCCTTTCCCGCCCTACTGGTGAGTGTCCTGTGTGCACTTGCCAGACATCCTTAGCTGCCATCTTTTGAGATTTAACTTTTAATTTACTTGTTGCCCCTGGGGTTATTTTCCCCCTAATACCAATGGGGTTGTCCCCACGCTGACTTGCGCACTGTTGCACTAAACCCCTCTTCTTCCTCTCCAGGCTGGTGCCAGCAGGACCTCAGAGCTGGTGCTTGGCTTTCCCTATGCCCCATCATGTCATCCCTCTTCTCCTGTCAAGTTTCCCACACAGTAGACAGTTTAACACACCGTTTCCTGCAGATTCCAACCTTCACAGCTTTGTGCCTTCCTGCCTTGGGACCGGTTCCTTGCAGTACTTTGATGAGGTGTCTCACAGTGCTGCTTTCCAGGAACACTGTTCCGGACACAGTTAATTCCTTTGTGTGGCAAAACTTAATTGTTTTATCAAGGGTTTCTTTTCTGAGTTTCCCAGTCTCTTTCCCCAGTGTTTTGCCTCAAATCCCAGCCATAATATGTTCCCTCTAATAAGAGACTCACACCTGAAAACTGTGGGATTAGAATCAAACCCTCACATTACTAACAGCCCTTTTTTGGTTTCAACTGGAGTTTGTAACAGGTTATTTTCTTCTATTGGAAAATTAGATACTGACATACTGCATGTCTCAAGGGAGTGGAGACTGAGAGTGCGAGGCCAGGAGAGGGAAGCTCAGTCAGTGGAAGGCTAAGGGAATGGAGGCTGAAAGATTGGAGGTCCTGAGAGTGGGGGGCTGGAAGAACGGGAGGCTCAGTGAGTGGAGGTTGAGAGACTGAATGCTGAGAGAGGGGGAGGCCAACAATGGGAGGCTAAGAAGATAGAGTGGTTGCTCTGAGAGAGTAGATGCTGAGTCGAAGGTCCAAAGAGGAGAAGGTGAGAGAATTGAGTCCAGTACTGACAGGAACTGAGAGGGTGAGAGAATTGAGTCCAGAACTGACAGTATGGAAGCTGAAAGAGTTGGAAGCAAAGAGCAGGAGGCCAAGAGAGTGGAGGCACAGAGTAGGAGGTCCAATGAGTATAGGAGGCTGAGAGTATGGGAGGCCAAGTGAGTAAAGGCTCTCTGAATAGGTCTAAAGAATTGAGGCTGAGAGACTGGGAAGCCGAGAGAGTAAAGACCCAGTGATTGGGAGGCTGAGATAGTGAAGCATGAGAGAGTGAGAGGCACAGAGTGTGGAGGTGAGAGGATGGGAGGTCAGCAGTGACGTGCCAGGAGAGTGGATGCCCAGCTTGTGTAATGCCCAGTGTTTGATTAGGAGGCACAGACAGTGAAGGCTCAAAAGAGTACAATGTCAAGAGTATAGTCCCAGAGGCTAAGAATGCTGGAGGCCCCATAAGTGGAAAGTAAAGATAGGGGAATGCCAGTAATTAAAGCCCCATGGGTGGAAGGGTGGTGGTGGGAGGCTGGGAGACTTGAAGCTGCAATGTGACTGCAGCAAGTGCCTCCCGAGGGTGTTGTAAGCTGCTCCTCAGCTTTGCTCTTGCTGTTTTCTTCCCTCAATACTCAACTCCCCACTCAGTGCCCTCTGGCTCCCACACGTGTGTGATCCTTGATGGAGGGGCAGGGTCTGCCTCAGCCCACTCGCTGCAGCTCCAGCCTTGGAGCAGGTTTGCTTGGCTCCAAAAGGCTCAACCAGAGTTGTGTCTAATCAGGCAGCATCTGAGATTAATTGCGAGGGCTTTTCTCTAGCCACCCACAGAGATAAATGCAGAGGAGCCAATTTGGTAATTGCCCTGAGTCTGGTGCACTTCTGAGCTGTTCCTGGGCCAGGATAAGGCTGGGTGAGGGAATATTGGCTGAGATGTGGATGGAATGATTACTGTTCCCCCAGCTGCTAGAGACACCAAGGTGCCTTTAATGGGGCAGAGCCAGGGGAAAGGGCATTAGAAAGAGACCAGGTGAGAGAGTTTGCCTGGGAAGGCATCAGAAGGGTTATCATAGGTGAGCACAATGATGTTATAAATACAGAGGGGAAACACCCACCTCATCTTTGCTTTGATTCCCTCCTGCTTTCAAACAGCTTTGAACTTGCTGCTGGGATTTCCCACTGCTTCCCTCATGCCAGAAAGAAGGAGAAACCATTTCAATCACCACCCTTGAACCAGCTACACCTCAGATGCAATATCATGTCAGTGACCCATCTGATGAGGCCATTACCCAAAGGTGATGTGCTTTGGTTTGGTTTTGTACCCTACAGCGTAGTCAGGTTGGTGTGGGACATATGTTGTTGTGTCACTGAAGATGCTGTGGTGTAAACAGAAAGAAAGGACTGGGAAGGAGCAGAGATGCCCTTTGAAATGCTTTGGAGCTTTACTGGCTTTGGAGAAGTGGAGAGGGGAAAAGCAGCCTTGGCACCTGTTAGTGGCCATTAGATACTCCCATGTTCTGCTAATCTGTGCTCGTAAAAAGGCCATCTGCTAATGCTCAAAGGTCATTAAGTTACCAGTCCTGTTTACTCCTCCTGCACTGCTGGGCCAAGTCTTTCTGAGCAAAGAGGGCTTAAATGGTTATTATGGTGGCGCCTGCTCAGGCTGCTGCACGGTTAAAGGGTCTGTCAGTGTTTTCATTAGAAACCCAGACTTTCGGGGCTTTTTAAACTTGGCCATTAAAGTGCCTGCTTCTCCCTGCCTGAGCAGGCTCTGGTGCAGCCTGGCAGGTTCCAGGGACACAGGGAGTTCTTGCTTTAAGAAATCAATCCAGCTTCTCTTTTAATTTGAGGAGTTGAGAAGTTCAGAAAGATTCGATCCTGGGTGCTCTGCTTTAACTCAGCCATGGCTGTGCTTCGGAGAGGGAGGTTTTGGGTTGGTTTGGGTTATGGTGAAATTGCTTTGATGTGAAAAAATGAAGCAAAGAACGAAAAAGTGTATAAAATATAAGACCATTTTATGTGCAGCTCTAAGGGATGCTTCTTTCCTGGAGTGTGGGGCTGTACTGGGTGTTACAGGAGTTAAGCAGTATGGTCTGCCTGTATATATGGCACTGTCCTCAAGCAGGCAGCATTTGTATCTTGCACAGTTTGGGCATTATGGGTGGAGGAAGAAGCTGAGGCCTGAACTCTGAATTGCCTTGATTTCAAGGGTTTAAGCCAAACCTTTAAGGTTACATTAACGTAGTTTTCTTGTGGTTAAATGGAGCTATCAAAAACTTTGATAATTCTTTTCCTTCAGAGGCTTCCCAGTGATAAAATGACATGTAGCTCCTCAAGTTTTCATCCTTCATTTCTGATAATGACAGCGTCTGTCTCATAAAAACCTGCCTTTTATCTTCCCCAATTAGCTGAGTTGCTGCACCCTTGTGCTGTGAAGTTCTGAGCGTGCTGCAGCCTCTTCAAGAGCTCAGTCAAAATGCCCTCTCCTACTTCCCTAAGGCCAAACTGTCCACAGCACCCACACTCCAATCTCTGCTCCCATTGGCACTGGTTTAATCTTTTGCTTTCTATATAACATAAAGGAGAAACCTGAGTCAATGAATAATGAAAGCTTACTCAAAACCTGGACTCTTACAGTTTGGTCTCTGCTGCCTTTCATTTTAAGTGGAGCTTCATATCTGGTTTTATTTTTTCTTTGGTTAATGCATTCAGACATTTCCCCTTGTGGATTTCATGGGTTTTTTTATCCAGATTTAGGAGAAGTTCACACTGATGTCTGCGATTCACTTGTTCTTCAGGTTGTTTGTATTTCTGTTCTGACTGTGCTCCAAGGTTAGCCAGAGCCAGGATGCTCTTGTGCTGGCCACTATGTATAAATAAGGAGTATGGAGTGCACCAGAGAGCTGAGAGTCATAAAAGGGCATGCAAAACGGAGGGAAGGGGTGTATCTCTGCTAAACCAGCCTTTCCAAACTATGAAGTAGAACTTAAAACCCAAAGCCTCCCTAACTCAGCAGAGATGTTTTTGCCAGAACCCTCTTCTTACCAGCCAGTGTTTCTTAAATCTATAACAACCCAACAGGTAGTTAAAATAACCCTGGCTAATTGTAACCAGGACTTCTGGCTTCTTCCGAGCTATTGTTCTGATTAAGTACCACAGCCAAAAGCTTCAGGAGGTATATAGACCAAGTAGTCAGTGTAAGAACTCAAAACAAGAACAACTACAGGCCTGGCTTTTTTCTTTATTTTCTTGATTTTAATTTTTATTAAACAGCAATAAAAGCAGACCCTGGGTCTCTGCTGCAGATGTGCCTGCCATGGGCCACATGATCGGTTGGTCTAAGTCAGCATGGCTCTGTTGACTTCATGAGAAGACTGAATTACAGCACGTGTTACAAGTGGAGGTTTTAATTCAGGTTTTCTTGAAGCACATAGAAGTGATACAGTTTGTAGAGCCTCATGTCGCTATTCTATAGCCTACTGTTTCAGGAAGGGTCTTCATTTTAACACCAGTCTTTAAAAGAAAACACCTCTTCTTCAATGGGCATGTGGTACAGCAGCTGGACATGCTAAGACAGAGGGGGTGTAGCATAGAGCATAACATCCTCCCATCCTATAATAGCATAGGAAGCCAAGCCTGGGACTGTCTGGGACAAGAGACTATTGTCCTGTGATGGATACAGTAAGGCATTTAGAAAGGCAGGGACCAGACATTCTCAACACTGGAGTGGTGGTAAATGCCATTTTCCTGCCCCCTTTATCCCTCTGTTTGAACCAAGCACTAAAAAAGGTGTTTCATATTTTTGCAGTAGTCAGTACTCAAAATATTCTGGTTCCTTATAGGTACTGACACAGTCTGCTCTGGTAATACACAGGAAAGCAAATGAGGAAAGAGAAAGAAAGCACAGGCGGTTCCTGGGATGTCCAGTTTAGCTGAGGCTATAAAGGGGAGGGGGCAGTGATTGCTTGGGATTCTTGCTCAGATCACACAGCCAAATTGTTGGTGAGTTTTGGAGCTGACAGCAAAGATATTTAGCCTGGAATGGGGTGTGGGATTTCTCTTTGCAGATACACTTCTGTTTAACTGAATTTATGTATTTGTCTATCTCTTGCTTAGGAGTGTTGGGCAGGTCTGCTTCATAGGATTAAATCATATCCCAAACCTTCCTGGCTTTGTGACAATACAAACATTATTGGATTTAGTTCCCGTCTGCTTATCCACCTCCCGTCTTCCAAGATCCCCATTATTATTATGATAATACCCACACAACTCCTGCTCTGAGATCAGAGAGGTTTTCAAGTGCCAAAGCAATCAACAAAACATACCTGGTCCTTTTAATCTCCTTTAATCCCGCCATGTGGGACTATCCCGATAAATGATCACGTATCCAAAAATGCTTTCTGTGTAATGACATTTGATATTTCAGCTCCCAGTTTTCATGAAACTGTCTCAGATATGAAAGAAGATGTACTGGGACCTTCTTATGCCATCAATAAAATAAAAGTTGGGGTTGAAAAATTATCTTCTGGAATAAACCAGAATAACAAAAATCCATCATTATCTGGGTTTCAGAAAAGGATTGTGTTTTGTTTAGCATTTTAGTTAGAAATGATGTATGACTACATCATAAAACACTTATATTAAAAAGATCTTCTCACCCTGAATTCAAAATATATATTGTACTCTCTTATCATCCAGTCATTTTAGAGTGAAAGTTAAAAATGCCCATCCTGTGGTAGTAAGTCGCTGGTATTCTATCTTACAGCTGATATATTCCTCCAATACTTTTACTTAAAAGGCCTATTACTTGGGGCTTGTGAGTGTAGGCATTTGTTTTCTTATTGAAAATGGTAATGCTGTGGATAATGGTTTTGTGTTTAGATGGGCATTCATGAATCTCCCCTGGGCTGTTGAAGGTCAGCCCAACTCACTCTCTGGAAGTTTGGGTTGTGTCTGTGTACCTCGTTGAAGAGGGGAAAGTCTTTCCATAGAGTACAAAGTAGCGGAGAACAGGAGCTTAGTGTTATTTTGCCAAGACATGGTCTACGTTTTCTATTGGGTTTTTTTTGTGCATATGTTGAAAAACATCCAATATTAAAGAAAATCAAGCATTAGCAGAATAAAGGGTGGCCCATGCCATGGTTCAAAGTCTTGAGGGCTTGAGCCATCCAGGAGTTTTCACAGAAATCCCTGCATTGGGAACAGGCAATATGACACAAAGCAGGACTCTGCGACATCCTGGTTTGATGTTGAAGAGATGAAAAGTTTCTCCTGCCTGAGGCATAAATTTTGGCTTGAATGAGAGAGCCTAACCCTAAGGTGAAGGCGTTGGGACCCAGATTCCTGTTACCGGTTTGAACCATGCAGAGCAGAGGCTTATAACTGACTTTATCATGTCCTAAGCGAATGCCCTCACTGCTACAAAAGTGACTATTGTAAGGGGGAAAAAAGGAAAGGGCATTTTTTTTCTGGTGGTAGGTTTTTTGTTTTGTTTCATTTTGGCTTTTCTCCTAAAGAACCTGGATCCACGCGGAACATCAGCATCTCTGAAGATTCAAAGTTTCACAAGGATGGAAGAAAAAAAAAAACCCCTTTTCCTATGCATTTGATAAGAGGTTTTGATTCATGTCATAGGAGAATGTAAGGCAGAGTTAGGTAAAATCAGGCCAGTTGCTTTTGTGGGAAAATGGATGTTGGCAGATGAGCGCAGTGTGCAAAGTAACTAACCTGAGCACTCCTCTGGTCTGCAGAACAATTTACTGAAGGGGTGGTTAAATAGCACAGATTAAGCTCATTAATGGTTCAGATATTTGCTTGGTTTACACAAGGCTGTCCAGCAAATTATATTGATGCTTGACAGAATTATTGTCATTATTTATTTTGCTATAAGCCAGATTTATAGATATTTGTAGCTTTTGTAAGACTAAACATAAGAAACATTAATAGCTTTACTAATTATATCACTGCTTTAGAGATATAAATAGTGATAAAAATGCCAAGTAAAGTGAGCTTGTAAAACATTTTAAAGAGAATTTTAAAGTGAGTTACTGATTGATGATCCCTTGGGTGAGTCTTAACTTTTGAATGTGAGAGTGGCGCTTCCTACTAGGGCATGAGTGCTTTTTCCCTCCATCAACTCGTCAGGGAGAGACGAGGAAGAACAATGGTTGTATTGAATGGCTGATTATTAAATCAGATTGCATAATCTGAAAAATATTGAAATCCTATAATAGCATAAACTGAGGTTGAACTTATTACAGCACAACAGGGTTTTTTTCCCCACCTTTACCTTGTCCTCAACCCCCTCCTCCCTCCTGAATGGTTTATCTGCACTTCTTTGTCTCTTACAACATGCTAAAATTGAAACCTCTTCAGAGCAGGAGGTGCTTTCTCCTTCTGTCTTATTACAGGCATATACAGGCCCCTGCACAGCACATCGCTGATGAGGAATTTGGAGTCCTAAATGATGCGAATATTAATTTCATGGCTGTTACAAGCAAAAAGAAATCTTTATTTGGTAAACAGTGTCTGTACAAGGCTCTATGGAAATTTAAGGTCTGTTTTTCACACAGCCATCAAACAAAAACTCTTTTTCTACCTATTGATCCCGGTTTTGCTGAGAGCACCCTTTTAAGGAGGGAGATAATGAGTGAGAAAAGAGTTAATAAATGTTCAGCCCTTGGTGCAAGCATGAATGGAAATCCATCATGGGTTTAAGTGCTGGATGGGCTCAGGAAGATAATCCAAGACTGTCTGACCATGATCGGTGCCACTGTGAAGAAACCTGCAGGGCCTAGGAGCTGTGGTCCTTAGGGATGGTGTGTGGTTCCCTGCTTGTCTCTGATATATGCCACTGCAAATCCCTGGGTTTTATTTTTCACAGAGTTTAGTAATGACCTGGTTGAAACTCCCTTGAAGCTTGCAGGAAAGATTGGCAGTCTCTAATGGCCTTTGGATCAGAATTGTTGTGGTGCTTCCTTGGAATTTCCAGTAGGAAACTTCTCCCACGTGGGGGAGAAAACAATTTTCTTTATTTTCCTTGCAGTTTCTGATTAATTGGTCTTCCTAATACTATTGTGAATAGCATATGGTGGAGGTGGATGGTCTTCAGAGGAGAAAGTTAGGAACATGAGCTGGCTGCAGGGTGCGCTTGCAGCCCAGAAAGCAACTGTATCCTGGGCTGCATCCAAAGGAGTGTGACCAGCAG
>NDXB01021959.1:239768-251326 GCA_002631895.1 Agapornis roseicollis | reverse complement strand
AGGTGTCCCTGCTTATGGCAGGGGGGTTGGAATTAGATGATCTTGAGGTCCCTTCCAACCCTACCTATTCTATGATTCTATGTGCTGAGCTGCTCAAGAACTAAGCCTGACTCACGCATCTCTGTCCAAGGCAGGGGAGGAGTTTATTTGCTGGCATAGATATCTAACTATTGGGAGTTCGTTTCAACATTTTTACTTTCAACTGAAATTCAAAATGGGTTCCTGAGATGTGTCCTTTTAGCTTAAAAGAGCCCAACCCACAAACAAAATTCAGAAGCTCCCCAGGCTCTGAGGCATCAGCTCCACTTCACTGTTCTGCTGCTGTAAAGGCCCTGAAGAAAGCTGGAACTGAGCAGCTCAGACATGTGGTCTCCACTGGGGTTAGTAAAGGCCAGAGCAGGATGACTCTTGTGCTATACAGAACATACTGGGACCCATTGGAGGGGGCCTTAGAGGCAGTCTGCAGCTGGTGAGGGTCAGAGCATCTCTGGCAGCCATAATCTTATTTAAAGACTTTTAAACCAACTTGCCTTTCTGGCTAGAACTGTACAGATAATGGATTTCTTGGTTCACTGCCAATTGGAAAAAAACATTTTGAAATACTTTTTGAATATCCTGAAAAGATTTTTGAGGGATACTTTTAAGATTTATGGAATATCAAAGAGTAGGGAAATATTTAAAATTTTAAGTCAAATTAATGACATAATTTCACAATCTAAAATGTTGCACTCAAGCAAATGAGGGGTTTTGTCAGTGACACTGAGATGCTAAGACTGCATCAGCACAGGGGGACGCTAAGACTGTTTAAAGCTGCAAGAGTAAGTAAACTTCTACTTGACTGTCAAAAACAACCATTAATTTGGGGTCAAACCCAGCATTTCTCTCACCCAAACCAAAACTTTTCAATTCTGAACATTTCTTTTAGAGCTCTTGAATTTGCATAAAACTCTAAAGAGGAGAAAACTGGAAGCTTTATTGAGACTTAATTTTCATTTTTAATTCAGCCGAGCAGCAATAAGTCTGTGATATAATTTTATATATATATAATTTTTTTCAACCTTCATTTTCTACCAGAATTTGCGCTCGTTAGAAGTATGAAGTGGCACAGCAGAGGGGAATGTTCCAACAGTTTCCTTTTCTTTTAAATTGTTGCCTCATCCTATCCCTCTTTCCACTCAGGCTCTGTCTGGGCCTTTCTGCTGCATGGACTCCGACCACCCTGTGGATGGACCTCCTTCTTGGTCAGCATTTGTAGATCACCAGTCCAAATGAAGCCCTGAAGCCTAGGTGTTTCTGGGCACTACCATATCATATGAGTAGGTAAGGCATGGTGGAGTGCTCAAAAGCCCAAGTAACATGGCACGTAAATGCAGTATTAGCTTGGAAATGGCATGTAAGGGTCTCAAAGCACACACAAAAAAAAAGATCTCAGTAGAAATCCATGCACCCTGAGGTGTAAGGGATAAATATTGGTGATGTGAATGGTGCAAATATCTGAGTGAGGGCAGATGCACACATGGAGGGAGTGCAGGAGTGTCATGCAAAACTGAACTCCATGGAGATGCTACTGACCTGCATCATGTGCAAAAGACCTCCTACCCTTTACAGTGAGCTTCCAAGCAAGCCCTGTGGCAGGCAGGAGAACTGCTGTGGTTCTGTGGAGATTTTTGTTTTATTCCTAATCCTCAACATGGATTCTGTATATGCACTGGCAATTTGCATGTGGTCAGAAGAGCCACAACCTTCTCCAGAGCAGCACAGAGCATAATCCTTCCCATTCTGCCTTAATGCCTGCACTAAACTAAGCTCAAATTAACCCAGCCAGAAAGGCAGGCTTTGGGATCAATTTGAGTAAGTGGCAGGAGGAAAGTACAGACACAATTACACAAGCAAGGCAAGCAATTCAAAGTGGAACATACCAAATTAGCAGCTGTGAGGTGTTTACCGAGTCATTTGTATGTTGTCACGCCAATGGTAGTCATACCCATGTGCAAAAGCCAAGGGCACATTCAGATGGAAGCGTCATGACCAGGGAACCTGTCCCCTAGAGCTGTGGGTTTCTTGACACTCTTCTGTTGGCATCATCTGTATTTGTGCTTGCTTACTTCTGTTAATGTTGAATACCTTTACTGGGCTTGAGTGTTCAGATCGACTGTGAAACCAGCTAATCTGGTGTAAAGGCAGTATACCACAGCAGGAACTCAAGTTCCCATCCATTTAATAGTCGGGTGGGGTTTTTATTTGGCAATAACCCCAAATACTCAACTCCTATTATGTCAAGAGGCACTTATTCAGACTGAAGAATTGATTTCTGTGAGTAAAGAAGCCAAAGACATGACTGTTAAGTTAGTGACTGTCAAGGTAGTGACTGTTAAGTTTTAGTCTTGCCTGCACTTGTTATCATCAATACAGATGCTAAAACTGCTGACTGCAAACAAGAGTAATGGTTTCGTCTCTGCAGAGCCATCCCTGCATGTTTTTGAATGCTTTGTTTTCCCACCCTCTTAAATTCCAGAAAATGATGTGAGAATGATCTGGACACTACTCACTCTAGGGTCACCTGAGCCACAGCATCCATTGAACTGTATCCGTTCTCCATGAAGATCTCCGTGTATCGGCCCATTTTGATGGCTTCCAGCCACTCACCCACCGACCTGTAGGCGCCGCTCCCAACTGGACTGTGTTCTACCAACAGATTTGATACTCTAAAAACAAGTGAAAATATAAAAGCAAATGGAATCAGTACTGAGATGTACGCAACGTGACTCAGTTGCTCACATTTTTATATGGTAAAGATAACACTTTTGTTATGGGTTCAGTGGTTGCTAAAGCCTAAATTCTCCCAGCAGGCTTGATATGCTGTGTTTCAAACATCCTGTAACTTCACACACTTTAGAGTCTGTTCCTGCCATTTCTGGCCCTCACTGCAAACAGAAAATGGAGAGGACTAACATCTATCCCCGTTACCTCTCACTAACAAGCAGGCTTACTCTTACTTCAAAGTCTTCCATTTCACTCTTCCTGCTCTGTTTTCCTCATCCTTCTCCTTTAAAGCTCATAATTAACTTAAGATAGGCCAGAGCCTAGAAGCTGTAAGCCAAATTACATTTCCCAGCAGTGGCCATCAATGGCAGGCTGCTGTTAACACTTCAGGGACTGCTTTGGCGAAGTTGGGTGGGGATGTCAGATACAGGCAGCATTCAGTGAGCCCTGCAGAGAGCAGCAGTGCTCCAACCATAAATCCAGAGGTAGACGCCTGCTCCTGAACCCTTGCTTAAGGCCTCTCTACTGCAATTGTAACCTGCTCAGTGATGCCATGCACGGAAGAAGCAATTCAGGCAAATAATAACCCTTCACTGAGCAGAAACACCGATACAGTACCTGGTACAAGCGACCAGTGCCGTGTACAGGTCCACCACCCTACTAATGATGTGCAGAGAGGAAAGAGGGCTTGTCCAAGGTCAGCCAGGAAAGAAACTAGATTTGTCCCTTGCTTTGTAAACCAGGACATACAGCTAATGTAAGCCTTGCATAAAGATTATTACCCACAGGTATAAAAGCCCCATTTTTTCTGGGTCAGCCTCTGACAGTGAGAATTATACTTAAAAGACTTTCAATTGGAAGGAAAGCTGGGATATTATATTATTACAGCACTTCAGGAACCTTCATATATTTTATGAGCACGTTAGTATTATTTGTTTATTTAATAGCAATGCTGAAGGATCCAATAAAATGTGAATACTTGCACTACCAAGAACATAATGGCTTCCCATAACATTTTATACACATAAGAAATTCAAAACTCCTAAGTAATCATCATGAGAAGTGGATTTTCATCACTAATGTCAGGAGGCACCTACTGATATGCACATGCCGTAATGTAGAGAGTGACTTCCTCCCTTATTTGCATTAATGAGAATTTCCATAAAAAATGCATTACATATATATAAAAAAATCCCTTACAGCTGCTGTATGTTGAAACTATGATTCATTTGGAATTACTATGGTCTGAGCATGGCAATCTGTAACAACAGAAACACATTCCCAAAGCCTTGCTGCTCAGATGCTCCATCCACATTGGAAATACCCACAGAAGCTCTGAAAAGGAAAGGGTTGGAATTGCATAGACATGTTCATGGAATAAAACATCAGGAAGGTGCTTAGCAGCTCAAGGAAATGGCTCACTGCCTATTTTCCTCTTTTCTGGCATAACAGTTTCATATAAAAGCCTGCATGAAACTCTGAATAACAGGCCTGGAAAATAATTTGTTATAAACTGAAAATGAAAGAGAAACGTCACATACTTTATGCTATCATAAAGCTTTTCCTGCAGGTTTGCTGAGACTGACACTACATCTAATTGCTAATAAGAGTGATTTCTTCTTCAGATGGTAAATGATGCATGTAAAATAGCTTGGTGAATCAGATCTACCTTTTATTTAAATATTAACAGAGATTTCATGTGTCTTCTCTTCCAGTGAATAAGAGGCCAGCACAGGGATGTGAAGTTGAGCAACAGCAGTTGAGCAGGTCAAGCAGGTGAGATAAGCCACATGCAGCTGTGCAAGATTCACTCAGATGGTGCTCACAACAGTACATCTGCTTGGGTACAACCTCATCTTAGATCCCTTTCACTCCTGTCCAAGGAAAATTATGTGTCTTTTTTTTTATCCTCAGAGAATAAGCTTTTCTGAAGGGCCTCTTCCAGTGTAAACCAGGGGAATTCCACTGCCATCAGCGAAGCAGCAATGATTTATATTCATCATTCCTTCATGACCTTGCAAGCCACTGAGTGATTAGCAACACAGATGGCTCAGAAGTAATACTTGTGTCCTTCCAGTGGAAATAGAAAAAACCTCTCCAAGATTCCAGTATGGTGGAGACACTGTTACTAAAACTCACTAAAAAAACACATTAATCTCTCTTGATTTCAGTTCAGCTTTATTTCTTGACCATATTTACCTTATTGTAGCCATATTGCTATTCATATTCATGTTTAATTGTGCACCCGCTGTTCTATTAACTTAATGTGGCTTCAGTAAATAGCTTGTGTAGAATTTTGGGAATCACAAGAGATCCTCTTGTGATTACCAAGACTATCACAACTGACAGTGGTGGCTAGCATGCCTACGAATGGTTGTGGGAGAATGTACTGGGACATAGAATCTTGGACATAGAATCTTGGACATAGAATCTTGGACATAGAATCTTGGACATAGAATCTTGGACATAGAATCTTGGACATAGAATAGAACTGTCTGAATTGGAAGAGATGTTGAAGATCAGGTAGTTCTACCCCCCTGCCACAGGAAGAGACACCTGCCACTAGATTAAATTGCTCAAAGCTCTGTCCAGCCTGGCCTTGAAAGGGGAGCCAGGGATAGGGCAGCCACAGTTTCTTTGGGCAACCTGTTCCAGTGCCTCAGCACCCTCACAGTGAAGAATTTCTTCCTAATACCTGACCTAACTCTTTCATTTTTAAAGCCATTACCCCTTGTCTATCGCTACACACCCTTGTAAAAAGGGCAGCTTTCCAGCTTTCTCATAGGTACATTTTAAGCACTGGAAGGCTGCTATCCAACTGTCTCAGCTTGTCAAAAGGAGGTGCTCCCAGCCCTCTGATTGTTTTTGTGGCCCTCCTCTGAACTCACTCAAGCACGTCCATGTTCTCATTATGTTGGGAGCCCCAGAGATGGGTGCAGTCCTGCAGGTGGGGTCTCAGGAGTGCCCAGTAGAGGGGCAGGATCACCTCCCTTGATCTGCTGGTCACACTTGTTTTGATGCAGCCCAGGATATGTTTGGGGTTTTGGCCTGTAAGTGCACACTTGTTGGCTCATGTTGAGCTTCTTGTCAAGCAAAACTCGAAGTCCTTCTCTTCAGGAATGCTCTCAAATCATTCTCTGCCCAGCCTGTATTTGTGATCGGGATCGCACTGAACCAGGTGCAGGATCTTGCACTTGGCCATGCTGATCTTCCTGAAGCTGGCATTGGCCCACCTCTGAAGGACCCTCTGGATGGCATTCCTTCCCTCAATCATGAGGACTGTACCATACAGCTTGGTGTCATCAACATCTGTGAGCTTTGCATATCCTAAGATTTTCCCCAAGAGATGCTCTTCATTTGCATCACCAATATGAAGTCAACAGGCAAATAAGTTGAGCAGTGTTTGTTACCTACTTTCTGCACTCAAGTCTTGCCCTCTGTAATCTTGTGATAGAGCACAGGTATCTTTATCATAGAACTATAAATACCACTGAAACTCATCTTTCTGAAAGACAGGTCACAGTAATTTTCTTTGTGGCAGCAGCACTGCATTTACACACTAAGTGAATTGCTCACCTGCCTGCAAATTTCAACAGAATAAGTATATTTGGGAAAAATCCTCTAGACATAATTAAACTGGAGTAACATCTACCTGCAGACACACAGAGGCTAAATAATAAGAGGTAACTCAACCCTAGGGGCAGATATTCAGACAAGAATCTCACTCTGAGAAATGGCTTTGGCCTGAATTTGTACCTGCTCGATGCATTAACCAATGTCTTCAAGCTGCTTGGGTTACGGATGAGCTTGTCCAACATGCTGACAATTTCGTCAAACTTGGGCCTGCTGTTGCGATCTTTCTGCCAGCAGTCAAGCATTAGCTGGTAGAGAGCAGCAGGGCAGTCCATGGGACTTGGCAAGCGATAGCCTTCCTCCACGGCTTTAATCACCTACGGGAGACAAAACACAAGGCTGATGGCTTGCTTTTCTTCCTCTCGTCTTTTCCCCAAATGCAAACTGAATTCAACAGAGAACTCTGGGACCAGCAATGTGCTCAAGTAAAATCCCACAACTCCCCTCACACAAGAGGCAAACCCAGAAAACTTCACTGTCTTTCATATTGTCTATGGAATGGGTTGAATAACTTAGGATTTGGTCACTGCAAAATGAATCTAGAAAGCCACAGCACTGCTGCAACCAGGAGGGCAGATCATCATGTCTCACTCGTTCAAAGCTCAGCCGAAGGCTGTAGGTTATATACCAGGAAACTCCCAGAGCCTACCCTAAGTCCATGAAAAGCAGCCTACAGGGCTTTCTGGCATCTTCTTGAAGTACAGTGATTTTATTTATTCAGATGTTGGCTTCTTTCTAAATGAAAAAGCATGTGCTAGACCACAAATTTGTATTACAGTAATAAAAGTCTGACTGCATTTCAAAAGAGACTTTGAATGCTAATTGATGGATGGATCCAAGGCAGAGGCAGAATAACCATCTCATATATCATTCAGTACTGTCTGGGTCTAGTTGTTTCTTAGTGTGGCCACATTTCTGCCAGGAATTTAAAATGTCAGCCCAAAAGTATATAAATTAAAACCAGGGGAGGGTTGTTGCGCTGATTTCAAATACAAACCTTCTCTGGTTCTATATCTTAAACAAGTGGTATGCACATGTGCTGCTGTCCCTCTTGAAAGGCAGAAATGGATAAATGAGGGGAGAATTGAAGAAAGCAACTTGTTTTCCCCAGTTTGGGGCAGATTTACAGCAGGGCTTCAAGCTCAACAGTTCTCATTTAGAACCATTACAACTTTCAGGAGAACACAGCTTGTGTTTCAAGCCACAGGGGTCTGTGCTCATGCCAAGAGAGTCTCGGCAGCCCATCTTCGCACCCTCTACTCCCAAGATTCCTTGTCCAAAAGGAGCTGGAAGCAGCTATTTGCAATGTGGAAAACCACAGCGCTTGACTGCTGGACTCCACGAGCTACATAAGATACTATTCATTCTAGACACCATCTCATGATTTGAAAACATCCTGTGTTCAAAAAGAAGGTGCTGTGGTTAGTATGGAAGTTGTTTTCTTGATCTTTAGTCTCTATATGTGCAGTATGGGAAGAGCTGTGTCAAGCTGGCACTGTATTTCAGAAGGCTGTGAAATTCAGGACCACATGTATCGCTTTCAAATTATCCTCCACCACATGGCTTTTTGCCAAGTGGAAGAGTCTCAGGAATGAGCTGGGCTAGCCAAGCAGCAGTAGCAGGAACCTCAAACTCCCTAAGGATGTATGTAGTCGAGAAGTAGGTGAGGCTTTGTAATCTTCAAATGCAGTGAGAACATCTGAAGATCTGGCCCACAAGAGCTGCAGTGCTTTTGTGCCCATTTAAGATTTCATCTGTCAGTAGAGCAATTGCACTGCTTTCCACTCAACCCGTGCTAGAAAAGCAATCTCTTCAATGACCTGGCTCTTGCTTGCAACAACAAATAACAACCTTACCACACTATACTGTGTTCACTGTTTGTTCTTCATATCATGCTTTTCAGCTAGTCCCTGATACTAGATTTGCAGCTGCCTTATCAAAAAAAAGCCTCAGTGTGGCACAGCCACAAGAATATTATTTGCTGTGTCCACATCTGTATTTATAGCAATAGCATCTCATCTTCCAGGTGTAGCAGAAAGAAAATAGTAGCAAGACAGGGAACAGACCATCTGGCACCAGCTCAGAATATCTGAACTACATCTGCAGTAGGGTTATGCATGTTTGATATTCCTGGCAGTAAGTAACATCACAATCAATGTCTTTAACTCAATTTACAGGATGCCATTTGTTCTAGCAATACAATGTAAATGGCATCAAAATACTGTGAGGAGCTAGGATGCTGAAATAGACTCTTGCATTTGAAAGTGCCTTGGGGGTCTGGCATTAAAAGGAACAAAAGAATGAAGCAACAGCAACCAAGTCGCCTGTAGCCACCACAATAGTTAGAAAATAAGAAAATGGCACATTCACTGTTCCATTCACCAGTGTGTACTGCTTTGTATGACTTGAAGAGCTAAAATTTGCATTTTTGTCCCTTTTCTTCTTCTCCTCGACAAATACTACTCACTTATGGGTTGGGGTCACTGAACTGGGTATTTGGGAGAGGATGATTTGGGATAGTCTATTCCAGTAAGTCAAAGCAATGCTCCTAGCTCTGTTTTCATAAAACTAGCAGTGTGAATACTAAAAAGCAGCCACTGTGATCATTTAGCTTAGCAACCTCTGTAACACGCCACAAAATTCCTCCCAACAATTCCTGCATCAAAGCCTTATCTTGTGGTCAAGTCAAAGCATATATTTAGAAGGTCATTCAGAAACTAGCACAACTCTAAACCATGGTTTGTAGCCTTTGCAGTAACAACACTGCCTGCCCTACAGCACTGCCATCTCCTTTAAAGCTATCCAGCTGTAACATGGTGAGAATCATTTTGCTCATTACTGACTGTGCTTGCAAATGATGTGTTTTAATTACAGTCCCTGCAACAAGAAACTCCTGTGCAATGGAGTCCAAAATTCATGTGAGTAGAGACCCCATGTCCTCTGTATGAAAGCTAAAGCTGTATTTAACACCACTGATTCTTCTGACAAGACAAGCAGGGGAGGAAAGAAGAGGCAGCCTTCAGAAGATGGAGGAGGAAGGCATAAATCACATGAGGAAACATGCCACAGCACTGAATCAAGTTTCATAAGCCTCCAGCATCCAGGCACTTGCCACCTTCAGAGGCAGAGGTAACCCAAGCAAAACCTGAGCAGAACTGATGCTCATAAACATTTCACCAGTCTTGTACTTTCTGCTGCTAAAGAAACCAATCCTGCATCCATTTTCCTTCAGGAAAGCGTGAAATTCTTCGTGCCCCACAGCGCATGGAGGCATTTGGGCTTTTCAGAACAGTTCTGCAAAGTGTGGATATTCATAGCAGTATGATCCAGACATGAGACTTCCCCGTCCACAGAGCTTTATTTTACTGGCACCAGCTTGAATCTTAGCCTGGCATTTACTGAACAACATCTGTGCTATGCTGAGGCATCAGCATTAAAGATAGTTACAGGGCTCAGTGTGACAAAAAAAGCTTGGCTCTCAACTGCTGCATTCTCCCCATAGGCTATGGAAAAAAGTCTCTGTATTTGACTGAGATAAATCCCTACGTAAATACATGCTGCTTTACCAAACTCCCTGCAAACATGACAGCTAAGGGAGTGCAGGAGTGGTGGGGCATTCATGCCAAACAACAAGCTTGTCTCCCTGGCAAAGAAACATGGCATGACCGTCTCAAAGGTACCACTCACTTCCATGCCTGGGCTCAAAGTGAGATGAGACAGCAGCTTGGCATGACAGGTAGTAACGGTAGTAACACCCACTGATAGCAAAGGCCCGCAGAGAAACCACAGCAGAAACAGAATGCTCAGCCAGAGCCTTTGCTGCCAATGAAATGACAGAAACTCACAGGGATGCTGCTCAAAATAAGAATGAAATATCAGGTGTTGTAACCAGAGGAAACTATGGTGGAACAATGACCTGCTTTTTTTGCCTAGCCGGCAAAGCACCTCCACAGGCAGGAGGGCTGCAGAAATGAAGTGGAAAGTATGAGGAATGATGCTTTTCCACACGCAGGGTTTGCATTGTCCTCCACATCAGAAAGCTGCTTTGGGTGGCCCCGCAAGCTTTATGGTGATCCCTACGTCATGCACTAACTGGCATTCTCAGAGACCTCCACACATCATGGTTCTCAGAGATATGAAGAGGAAGGTGAGGAACAGAAAATCTGGCAACCCCAGGCTTAAATTTTTTTAGCCTTAGACAAGGACAGATGCTTATGATGAGCTCAGGGTAGGATTTGGCCCTGCAGCAGGATCAAGAGATCCATACACAGGCTGGGATAAGAGCTGCAACAGGAGGAAGACAATGTCCCCAGGCATCTCCCTGTCTGGAGAATGCTTCAGAGGGTGGCCTTGAGTTCAGAGGCTCAAGAAAGCAGGGGCACAGGAACAAGGGAACTTGAAGGTGCCATACAAACAAACCATTAAGAGCTTGCATTAGGACAGACAAGATGTTCACAACAGGAGTAAAACTATTCTCTTGAGATCAGCAATGCAAGGGCAACCAAGAAAGCTCTCTGGACTACTGTCACTAGATCAAATCACCCAGCTTTTGTGAAGAGAAACAAAGCCCTTACCATGACTCCCCTGAGTTTCTGCTTTATGCGGCAGCAGGGGTTTGAACACACAATTGAAATGCTGCCAGTTTATCAGTATCTATCCCCTGGCAATCTTTGTCATTAAGCAGAAGAGGGACAGGGTCCAGCTCTAACAGCATTAGTGAAGCTCCAGCAGCCTGCTGGGGGAAGCAGGCTTGCCTCTGTGCAGACACGTTTCCCTTTGCACACATTTAGTTCTCTGCTGCTGCTGCAAAAAAGAGCACCAAACGGGAAGAACATTTTTTTCAGGCATAAGGGAGCAAAGCCATTTTTACAGCAGCTTTCCTCCTCTTGTCCCCATCCTGCCTCTCTGCAGAATGAACACCAAAGCCCTCAAAGTCCCAGCACGTGGCAGCTGTCACACATGCTTACATCTTGGTTTGTCATTTCCCAGTAAGGCCTCTCGCCGTAGGACATCACCTCCCACATCACGATGCCGTAGCTCCAGACGTCACTGGCTGATGTGAATTTGCGGAAGGCAATTGCTTCGGGTGCTGTCCATCGGATGGGGATCTTCCCTCCCTAGAAGCAAAAGAAAAGGGAAAAAAAAAAACAAAAAACAAAAAA
>NDXB01021959.1:200623-239630 GCA_002631895.1 Agapornis roseicollis | reverse complement strand
AAAAACACAAAAAACCAAATCAAACAAAACCAGATTGCAGAGGAGGGCAGAAAACATGCAAAGGAGGACGAAACAGCACTTCCTAGAGCATCAAGGGATGCTATTTTCTCTCTGGAAAGAGACATCGAATTTTAAAGTAAATCTGTTTGACAGCATGGGGCCCTTTTCCACATTATCTCAGCCCATAAGCATTTGTAGGCTGCCTACTAATTGGCTGTCCTGAAGGTTTGTTGTTTGAATGCTGTTTGAATGCTGGGACATGTATAGGATCAACATCTCAATTATGTTGCGCGGGTTGGTAGGGGAATACAGTTCCTCCATTTCTGAGAGCGAGCCAGGGAGGAACAGACAGCTCTGAAGCTGAGGAAGACTTTGATCTAATGCGGGATTCATGCAAATTGCTGCAGAAATAATGTCTTTTCTTTTTTTAATGCAGTCCTGATCCTGCAGAGAAAGCGGCGTAGCCAGCACAGAAACCTGTGTGTGGAAAGACCAGTTGGCTTGGCTTCTGTTGTGGGACTGAAAATGATGACACCGCTGTCAAATGCACTTTGCTGTTTCCTTTTCCCCTTTTCACCGTTTTAAAAATCAAGCTTCAGACCAGCTCTGAGAAAGAAGAGGGGAGGAAGAGGAAAGTTTGGATTAAGGGGTTTAAAGAGTTGTTGATTTATTTAAAAATATATTTTATTTAAAAAGGTACTTTACTGTGAGGTCCATCCCTATCAGTGTTAAGCTAAGTATTGGAAGGGCTCCTTGAATGCCCCTAACAAAAGGAAGAATTTGGAATACATTTTCAAAGTAAATTTTAAAAAGTCCCTTCTTCCAGTAATTATTTATCCACAGACCTATCAGCTCATGCCTTAAGTGATGGGGCAGACTCTCAGCAGTGCCAATTAGCACATGGCAGCACATTGGAATCACAGTAGGGCTGGCCAAGAGCCCTTCAGCCTGCAGGGAAACTCCAGTCTAGTTGTGCATTGAGTCCCATAGTAGGGCTGTGATTGCCAAGAGCTGAAAGACCTTTCCCAGATCTCCACAGGAACTGGGAATGTGACCTAGAGCTCCCACTACCTGTTAAATAATACCTTTGGAAGAGCATGCTAACAGGACACGTCCGGGTGTGCCAATCACTTGTGTGAACACTGGAAGCTCTCTCCAGCCCTCTGCTGTGGAAGATGGACCCTGTCCACCCCCTATCCATGGTGCTGGGGCCATGTGGCCTTGCACTGGGACAGGTGGGCTGATGCCATGAAAGGATGAATAAAGAATGGAAAGGGGCAGAGCACTGAGACTGAAGCAGCTCTTTCTCAGACTGGGGGAAATTATCTTCAACAAAGTAATGTTGTAGACCATGTGTGTCATTTGCAACGATATTACATGCTCATCAAAGTTTCAAAAGGGTCACATTGTCCAGAAGACTGTGGCTTACATCCTTGCATGGGTGCCCAAGCAAAGCACTTACTCTTGCTCTTTCCCCCCTTTGGCATTCACTAAAGAGTACAGAAGGAAGCCTGGCATCTTTGCAAAGTTTGCTATTCAACTCAGGTGCCCAACATGAACTTAGCTGACATAAAGTTATTAGTTAAGTTCTGCCTTATTCGGCCACCTCCACTATGAAGTTACAGGCATTTGCAAAATTAATCTGACAATGATTAACTGGCAATAACTGGCCAAACCCCTGCGCACAGTTTAAGGGCTCTGGATTTGTAGAAACCTCTTTGCTAGAGAGCCTGAATGCCAAAAATTGTTGGGAATACATTTTACCTGCCCTCAATCATTTTCTTGAGCTCATAACTCACCCTGGTAGTGTATGCTGCTTCTGGATCATCTTCTAGGACTCTGGAGAGGCCAAAGTCTGACACCTTGCACACTAAGTTGCTGTTGATTAGAATATTCCTGGCAGCCAGATCTCTGTGTACGTAACCCATGTCAGACAGATACTTCATTCCTGATGCAATGCCCCGCAGCATTCCAACCAGCTGAATGACTGTGAACTGCCCATCGTTCTTCTGCAGAAGGAAGGAGACATTTGATCAGTTGAGAGTCTCTGCACCCTCAGCATTGTGTGTGCATGAATAAACTGCAAAGGCAAGTCTCCAGGGAAGAAAAACAGGGAAATTAATAATTCATTACTCTCATGCTCTGACCATGAGGCTTTTCAAAGTTTCACTGTTTGGATTAGGATCTCTAGAAACAAAACTAAGGAAATGTAGTTCTTCTAACTGGAGATCAAGGAACAAGCTATTTATTTCTACTGGTGACTGATAAAGAGATGGTGACAGCGAGTGAACACATGTAGTTACGAGTATAAAGGCAAAGGAGTGGGCTGTCTCCAAGTCAGCCAACTGAATGGCACCAAGTTGCATAGAAATCCTATCTGCAGAAGTCCATGTGCGAATATCTGGTGTTAGAGGCTCTTCCCCATGTTGCCACACCACATTTCTAACCACTTCCCCTATCCTCCCTTCACTAGCTCTTATGTTTCATGGAAAAACTCTGACAAGTCTGGAGTTTGCCATGATGTAGTGTGGATGTGCTCTTGAAACACATAAATTTTGCAGGATAAGTTAATCATTTCCATGCAGTAGACTGCCTTCTAAAATAAACATCCTCCAATTTTTTCTTATCTGTTTGTATCAATATACACACCAGGTCCTTCATGATGCCGTATAAATGTAGATCAGACAACCAAGATACTCCTGCCCCCAAACAGCATCAACAGCTGGACCATCACCCAGCAAATATTTTCACTGATATTAACCATCTGCAAAGAACCCAAACTGTAACCGAGGTTCCCCTGGAAAAAGGATCTAAGAATTACCTTTAAAAATGTATCCAGAGAACCATTCTCCATGTATTCAGTTACTATCATTACTGGTTTGCCTGGAAAAAAAAAGTGCATGAATTTGTCAGCATTTTATTTAAAATAACATGAACAACAATAAAGTTTTTTTCATAATGCATCTGAATGTGAATGTGAATATACAGCTATGCAACAGTAAATCTACACTGAGACACTGCTGTCCCAGCAGGATAAAAATACGTTTTGCCATAATATATGTATACATAGGGGAATCAAGGAGTAGAGGATGAAAAACAAATCCTGTATTACAGGTGGGGTATCAAGCCCTAAAGCTTATAGGCAATGTTTGAGGAAAAAGTTGCAAGGATAATCTGAAATATCTGTGTGAGCTTGGTAAGCACCAAAACTAAGACCAGGACAGAATGGTATTACATCCCTTGTAATTCAAGTAATTCCATGTGACTATCCTTGTAAACACATCTGGAAGAAAGAATAGGAATACTTATGCTGCAGAACAAAAGCAAGTTAAATATGGAATGAGTTGAGTGGAAATCAAAATAAAAGTTCTTAACAAAAGACCTGGTCTCCTATTGTTGACAGGAATAATAATGTTTTTCCAAATCCATTTGATTAATTTTCATCACTGAGTCATTTTAATGGTAATTTTATATAGTTTTTTCTCAGATTTTATATCTAATTTCTCGCTAGCTTGCCACAATGACATAGCAATAATTAATGTGGTGTGCTCCAGCCCTTGTAAATTCAATGAAATCTTATAAGAACACGTAAATTATTTTTTATTTAAATCAATTTCCATTAGCTAGCATGAAGCACAGACAAAAGAGGAACTGTCAATTATTTGTAAAGTGCATTATAAATATTTTTCATAGAAATGATCAACAAGAGCTGCTGCATGTCATAACATGCACATGAAGGTAAATGCTCCTAAAAACCAGCACGTTCCACCATTTAGATTGATCTTAATCTTCCCACTTTCCTGTTATCTTAACTATTTGCCTAATTTACTGCTTAATTATCCACATAATAAAGGTAATTGTAAACTTGTCAATCAAAACACTCATTGTGCAGATGCTATTTTTGCAGCATGAGGGACCCAAGCTGCTTCAGTTCTTTTAAGCTAATATCACTGTTTCTGCCTGAGCTTCTAAGCTTGCTGAAAGTATTACTTTTGATATGAGAAATGCACCTTGGAGACATGAAAAATACCCTTAATTCCCAAAAGAAATAATGGGCCCATCTTCAAGGATGACAGCCGTCTGTCTATGCACATGGACTGCATGCAAGAGGAAGGAAAGATCCCATGTAATGTTCCCATAGCTTGGCAAACACATCATTAACTACACAGGGAAGGAAAATACCAGGTATACCTCAGGTTTTTTTGGTATTTTTTGTTTTTAAACATTAAATCCTGTCCTGTGTTCAGCAGCAGCAGTCATTTTTCTTCTTCTTAGTAGCTGGTGCAGTGCTGTGGTTTTGACTTTCAGCCTAGTAACAACGCTGATAACACCAATGTTTTTAGTTGTTGCTAAGTAATGTTTACACTGACCAAGGACTTTTCAGCCTTTCATGCTCTGCCAGTGAGGAGGCGCACAAGAAGCGAGGGGGAAGCAGAGACAGGACACTTGACCCAAGCTAGCCAAAGGGGTATTCCATACCACAGCACATCATGCCCAGTGTATAAACTGGGGGCAGTTACCTGCTTGGGTCGGGCTGGGTATCTGTCAGCGGGTGGTGAGCGGTTGTATTCTCTTCCCTTGTTATTTCCCTCATCGTTGTTATTAGTGGTCGTAGCAGCAGTGATTTGTGTTATACCTTAGTTACTGCACTGCTCTTATCTCAACCCATGGGAGTTACATTCTTTCAATTCTCCTCGCATCCCTTCAGAAGCAGAGGGTGGAAGAAGAGGGGGAAGGAGCGAGTGGCTGTGTGGTTCTGATTTACCAGCTGGGCTTAAACCATGACAAACCCTTAACTGTAGCATGAGGTCCCTTATCTCTGACACTGCAAGGCAGCATTGCAGTGAGATGGAATCTTGTTACATGACCATTCCGAGGGACCTCCTTCAGACTCCTGCCTTTGGTTGCCATCAGAGAAAACAGGATTTCTGGCACTTATGTTTCATTACCTGACTGCTGCAGGTTGACAGTAATTGTGGTATAAATTAGCCCCATACCCAAAAGCATAGAAATAAAAGATACAAATAGAGTATTTTTCAACAAAGTAAATTAAAACTAAACATTGGCCCTTCTAAAGCACTGGGCTGATTATCAGTATCAGTAGGGCTCCCTCCTGGCATTACAGGGCCATAAAATGTGTGTAGATGTCATTCATATCAGCGTACTAATGCAGTGCAAACACCTTCAGTGCAACCAAAAGGATGCAAATGAAAACAGGACTGTTGTTACCTTTGTAAAGCAGAAATAGCTAAAGGCTTGTCTGCACAGGGACAATGAAGATGATTAGTCCAAATTAACTAAGGTGTGCATTTGAACTAGATTAGTTAAATGGTATTAAGCCCCTGTGTGGATATTCTCATTCAGAATTAAAAATGGCCTAATTCAATTTAACTTAATTTACTTCCAAAGTAAATCATGATGCAGTAAAGACATTTTGCCCTAAAGATCTGAATCTACAACAGCCCAATGACTAAAACGCTGAAGAGAAAAGAAGTTAAACAATACTTGGAGATAGCTGCATAGTTTGGGATTCATAAAAGCTGTTTTGGCCCATTTAAAAGAAAATTAAAAAGCTGGGAAGATGCTCCAGCTGCCTGATGGAAAAAATTCTGCGTTCAGTAAATGAGCATTTACTCAGCTAATGAGGAGCTCATGGTGAACGTGTGTCCTTGCATCCAAACTACAGTTGCCTTAAGTCCAACTTAGAAGCAAAACTCCCGGCATCTCCATGGCCTTTGGAGCAGCCACATTATATAAAAGAAACTTCACTAGGGAGGCACATCCTCTCTAAAGTGGGATTCCCACCCATCCCCTGGGGCCTCAGCAGACAGAAAGACTCAAGCCTGTGTCAGCAGCAGCTTTTATGGATGTATAATCATCACTGGCTTCTTGCCCAGTATCCTGCACCCCTGCAGAGCTAGAAATGGGCGCTTTTATGCATTAACGGGTATACAGGGAGACCCTGAGAGATCTTCACATTTATTCAATTTTTGGGGAGAAACCTATCCTCGTTATTTTTTTCTTCTCTTTTCTTGAAAATGTCAGGAAATGCAATTTCAAGGAAAAATGCAAGAAAAGGCTTTTGATTACAAAATAGCAAATTTGGAGATGCTGCCTCTGATGAATGACAAACAGTACTAACTGCAGCCACATGGCCCCAAACGACAGCATTTGAACAGTAGTAGCTAAGCTCTGACATTACCAATCATGAAGAGGGAAGACATTCACACTTGTGAGGTTAGTGCATCTTCAGCTATCAAAAACTTCCTGAAACACTTAAAATATGTTTAAAAAAAAGAGTTATTTTCAGCAAAAAATATCTTCGATGTAAATAATGTAGATCTTCCAAGTCTTAAAAGGGAAGTGTGACAACACCTCTGCACCTTTCGCACAGCCTCAGCACAGCACCAACAGACACAGAGGCTTGGGCTGGGCATATCTGGATGTACAATCCCTTCTTCTGCACTTATCTTTAGTGAATACAGTAATTTAGAGAAGAACCGGGCTCTGAAAGCTATGGAAGATTATTTTGCTATGAGCAGTCAGACCTTAGTAATTCTCATGCTTGCATGTTTTGCTGGTCATTTCATGTTTTCCCCAAGCCTTCAACGCCTTTCATAATCTATATGCCAGCATTAGTAGCAACTATAACTATGGGCATCACCAGCAGATCCCAGAGGGAGCTTGCCTTAATTGTGGTTTTACACAGTCCTGTTGTCTTCAGCTACATTGCTGTCCTTCTTTCCTGTTTCTGGAAAGGAGAACTTTAGCTAACTTCTGTCCTTGTCCGTGTGCCCCGTGAGTGATCACAAGGCTTCAGTAGTTTCTCAAAAAATGGTGGCTGGAAATCATGAGGAGTTGGTGGGTTTTCTTTCTTAATATATTTATTTGCTTTTCCCAGACTCTTGGTAGCAAAACCCTCCCCATTTCTCTGCCAAGGGAATTGCTTCTTGGCAAATCTTTGCTCACCCTGGAGCCCACATGGTTTCAAAAGCAAACAAATAAAGGCAGGAATAAGAAGTAAGCCTTCTCAAAAAACTTAGCGGGTGGCTTAGCATCACTGCATTCAAAATGCTTTTGCATTTTGCAGGCAGTAGGTGCTGCTGAACTACTTATGAGGCAGCAGTCAGGCAGTACACTCCACTGGCATTCAGATGTCCCAGGCTTACTGCCGTCTCCATCACCTGTCCACTGCCTGAGGCTGGCAAACCATATCATCTCCTATTTCTGTCTCATTTAATTTTGGGCCTCTGAAGAGGGATTGCCTCTTAGGCCATGCACGTCATGCTTAGGTGAGGCAAGGTTTGCAGAGGGAATTAACGTTTCTTATCGGTTTATCCATTATCTATCTCTTCTAGCTGAAAGAACACCAAAATCCTTTGGGCACAAAACCTCTTTACAATGTTGGGGAACTTGTTCTTGTCTGGACCTACAGAGTATGACACTTCAGGCAAAGGGAATTCACTGCTTTTTGAGAAATTAGTAAAGGCACAGTCAAACACGTTACCCAAGTCTTACTTACTCCCTTCACCCAACTCTCCCATCAGCCAGAGTTCCAGAATAGCAGTCCACAGAACTTGTACCTACTTTTTGTTACAACACCTTCCAGGTGGATGATGTTGGGGTGGTCGAACTGCCCCATGATGCTTGCTTCTCCCAGGAAATCTCGCCTCTGTTTCTCCGTGTAGCCCACCTTCAGAGTTTTGATAGCCACTGGAAACTCACGCTTTCCCTGCAGCTTCAGACGCCCACTGCAGACTTCCCCAAATTCACCTTCAGAACAAAATCGGAATGAATGGCATCACAGCACATTGAAGGAATGCACAGCATATGTCCATCTACAGCAGGCAGCCCAGCCCCTATAGACAGCTGATCAAAAGCATGCAGGGCTGTTCCACAGTCACAGATGTGGAAAGCTGAACATCACAGTGATCACCATCTCAAACAGTCGGTGTACCACAAGCCAAGTATCTCATAGGCACACAATAAACCCATAAAAAACAAACTAGGAAGAAAAAGGTCATTTTCCTATATTTAAAGAGCTATATTGCATAGTCTGTTGGGGTTTTTCCTAATTTTATATTTTGTCTAGTAGACTAAAGAGTCCTGTCACATCCTAGATCATTGCCCTGTGTAGACAGCTTACATCAAACACAAGCCACTTGCTTCTTAACCTTCCTTTAGTAAGTTACATAGATGGAATGCTGTTAGCCTTTCACAGCAGCATATATTTTTATGGACTGTAAGCTCTTTCTGATTTTATGACCCAAAATAGATTTTTTTTCTTTTTTTCTGGTGAACAGTAAACTACCTCCAAAACTATGATTTCAGAGGATAGAAAATATTCCTAAGGTTGGATGCAAGTCCAAAAAAACCAGCTTAACTAGAAAGAAAATGGGAGTTGCTTCTTTTAACCAAGGAAGTTGAAAGCTTTGGACTTTGGTTTGTGGTTTTTTGGTTTTTTGTTGGTNGTTTTTCCTAATTTTATATTTTGTCTAGTAGACTAAAGAGTCCTGTCACATCCTAGATCATTGCCCTGTGTAGACAGCTTACATCAAACACAAGCCACTTGCTTCTTAACCTTCCTTTAGTAAGTTACATAGATGGAATGCTGTTAGCCTTTCACAGCAGCATATATTTTTATGGACTGTAAGCTCTTTCTGATTTTATGACCCAAAATAGATTTTTTTTCTTTTTTTCTGGTGAACAGTAAACTACCTCCAAAACTATGATTTCAGAGGATAGAAAATATTCCTAAGGTTGGATGCAAGTCCAAAAAAACCAGCTTAACTAGAAAGAAAATGGGAGTTGCTTCTTTTAACCAAGGAAGTTGAAAGCTTTGGACTTTGGTTTGTGGTTTTTTGGTTTTTTGTTGGTTGTTTTTTTTTTTTTTTTGCAGATGACTTCTTATTCTTACTTTTTGTTTTGAGACTGGCTTTAATGAGGAGGAGAAAAAGGTTAAAATGGTGAATAGAACCTGAACCTTTAGCATCCATCAGAATAACTCAGCTTGGCCCAAATGTGATCATTTTGTGCCATTTTCACTGCAGTCCCTGAATTCCAAAACTGCAGATAATGACAGGTTTTGTTTCCCACTTCAGTTGGAACATACTCCCCATCACTTGCAGGGTACCTAGCAGCACAAGTATTTCACGACCATTCCTCGATCTCTTGTGTTAAGAAAGCCAACCCTCTATGCTGCTAAGGATCATGAAATGCATTTCCATACCAGCTCCAATAACTCTTTCAATGGTTATGCATGAAGCTTCAATTTCCTTAGCAAACTCATGGACAGCTTGGTTAGGGTCCTCATAGGTGTGGGGGTCAATGTAGGTCCTTACTCCAGGCAGCTTAACTGGAAACACAAATTAAAAGCATTAATGGCACGAGGCATGACAGAAGATGGGCAATAGACATTCCTGTCTCTTGCACTTTGCTGGAAAAGAAGAAAAACTGCAGCAGGGAATGTTATTTCTATAGAAAAAATAAATAACTGTCTTGGAAAATGGCATTCAGTTTATATGTGATATACATGCAACTTCATTGTATTTAGAAAAGCACATGACACTGCTGGGTTGGAATGATGCACAGCTAAAATGTGCTGTGCAAAGGGCTGGTCCAGGGTCTGGTACAAAAGGACCCTTTTCTGAATCTGGAAAGGATATGCCAGGAGCAAAAGTACAAAAAGCAAAAAGCTAAGTGAACAATTTGCAAAGCAAGTTGGATAGATGGGGGTTGAGGGAGACCTGCAATAAATTATGCCCTACTAGTCACAGATTAGCTCATCAATCAGCCGCATTATTTCAGATGGAGTTACTGAGATTTAAATGAACTGAATATTTGCAGTGCAAGTCCTGTGGGTTGTACCAGCACAAATATAATCAATAGCAGGCTTTTTCTCCAGGACATGAGAGGAAAAAGAACTATTTTCATTATCCATATTATAAGTTTATTTTGACAATCATTAAGGCTACTCACATGAAGAACTGCTCATCAGTCTAATGAGACAGCTACATTACACTGTGGCTTTTAATTGATTTGCTTCCTGCTGCCTTCATTACACAGCACTAATGGAAATTTGACTTTCACAAGATGCGTTTGCCTTTTCCACCCCAAAAGGCACCTTGCTGTTACCCATCCCCAGATCCCACAGCACTAGACAAAGGAATGCTTTTCAAACACCGGCTTTGGGTGTTCAGAAGGACTGATAATAACCATGAGCTGTACTTTCTAGCATCACCACAGAGGTTTTTGTATACAAGGGCATTAGCACAGCATTTCTGAAAACTTCCTAGGAGCAAAATGCAAGTATTACTTCTCATGCCTCTGCAGAGGCATCCAAAGCAAAGAGTAAATGCTGGTTTGGTCCTTATGGCTGGTGAGGATGGAGTAAGGGTTTCAAGAAGGTATTCTGGACTGACAAGTCCAGACCACAAAAATGTAAAGTTGTTACGCGCTGACTGGGCAAAATTAATAGCACCTTGGGTCACACAGCAAAGACAGAGGACAGAACAAAATGTCTTGCTAGAGAGATCTGTTGGAAATGTACAGGTGTGAATAGCTGGGCACATATAAGGCCTGTTCAAATGTTCAGTTCTCCATGGAGCTCAGAGCAGGGGCAGATGTGGACTTACTAAATAGCTGAACAAAAAAAATCTTCTGTGATTTACCAGCAAACCCAGAATTTAAAATAAACAAAACACAAAAAATCCTCCCCAAAACCCCAAACCAAACTAAAAAACCACTCTCAGTTTTATGTCTTACTACTACTGAGAGTCAAAGAAACATACATGGGTGTTTGATCATTACTCACTGTGGCCATTATGAAAATGCATCTTTTCTTCTTCTGGATCTTGTTTAGCCTTGCTATAACCACATCTCCTGGAAAAAAAATGAAACAAAACAAACAAAGAGAAAAGTGGTTTTGTTTCTTGTATGGCAGAACCCCACTCTTTACTTCAAATCACACAAAGCACAAAAACCCAGAGCAGCAATGAACTCAACCTCTTTAGCAGCTGCTGTATTGCTGCTGTCCCAGTTTTAGCTCATCAACTACTTGCAATTTCCCTAACGGGATTTAGGGCCCAAGGCCCACTGATTTTCAATTGGACTTGTGTTTCCAAATCCCACAGATGATTCTGAACAACTTCACTGTTTTATACATCTAATTCACCTATTATTACAAAGACAAGAAGGCAAGGACAGGAAGGACATTGGAAGGGGAATGGGATGAAACATCAGAATCACAGAAGCAAGATCTACCGGACTGCAGAGCTTTTTGCAGGCACTATGTTGTATGCATTGCATGCTCCCCTCCATCCACTGGCCGTTTGCATAGAAATTTAAATTTTGATACTTTAGACAAGCCCTGTGTAAATATTATACATGTAAAACCTTAAACACATGCAAAATAATGGCTTATAAAGCAAAAAAACCCCAAACCATTGCCTCAGTGCCTTCAAGGGCCTCCTATGTATTTCTAGCTCTGAAGGGGTTTTCTGCACATCTCCTGTCTATGCAGGTAAGTTACCATTCATGCAATCCCCTCTGCCCAGCACCAGTAAAGATGGAAAAAGACATGCAGTCACTGCCTGATTGATTGCTCCCATGTTAGCACCAGGCAGTTGCAAGGATGCTGCTGAATCCTAGATATAGAGTTGCAACCATATGAGAATCGTACCTTCCCCAGGGCATCTTCCTCATAGTAGCCTTTGGCTGCTCTTCCCTGACTCATCCTTCACTCTTCTCACTGGTTCTCTAGGCAACGTTATTGCATTAGCATTAACTGAATGCTTTAGTGGCATTTCTGAGATCTGCTTCTCTTTGACTACCATGTAAGAAGCCACAGGGTAACCGCATAGGCAAAAACTGCTATATACTCACATATATATGCACATTTAAGAATACAGAATGTGGCATGTACAATGCACATACATATGCCAGTCTTTCCAAGGACCTGATGTGATAACTGCATACAGGAACTGGGTTGACCTTAAAGCAAACTGCATGAACATGAGACAGAGGGACACTGCCTGGGTGAGTGGAAAACCTGGAATAGACACCTACAACCCATCTAGCACACAGCGCAATTGCTAGCTGGTACACCTCAAATAAAGCCTCAGATTACCAAGAAACCACTTAAAGCTGAGAGACTCTGAGTCTTTTCCATTGCCCATGATTTTTGAGATAGGGGGATGCAAGCACTCCAGCATCACTCGCAGCAAGGAGGAGCATATGATTAGCAGAAACAAAACTGCAATTAGGAATAGGCAGTAACAGGCATCTGCATGAAACATGCCCTCAGCATGAAGTCCTATTACAAGGAACTGCTGTCTGCTTGGATGCATGAGGCCAAGCATTCTTTCAGCTATAGGATTCTGGCACTGGATCTGTGAAATGATCACAATTACAACAAAAGCCCCGACATAGTGGGATGCATGCACTGCTGCTGGGCTGGCCTCAGCAGAGCTGGGCAGACAGAGGAGTTGAAAAGCAACACAAGTTCCTTGGGTTACTCCAGGGAGGGGAGCAGGCACTTAGACTTACCTTGGGGAGAAGGGGACACCTATGCCAAGGGGAGAGGAGGAAAAAAAGGTCTGCAAAGGTTGTGCAAATGCAGGGGAATGGATTGAAACAAGGTGCAGAAGACAAGGAAGGAGGCTGACAGGCAGTCCTGGGACACAGGCAGAGAGATAAACAGGTTGCACTTGATAAACAGCCAGGCCAACTATCCATGCAGGGCATGATTTCAGCAGCAGAGATCACCACATGGAATGCAAAACCTATGAGAGTGGCAATGAGGCTCAGTTATTTGCATTTCAGTGCTCATCACCTTGCTCTAGCAGTGGCAGTACCGTTTCCCCAAGGTGGGGTCCTACCTAATTAACTCAAAACCTAAGCATTAGGCGTACACATTGATTCTGGGAGGAAGAGTCATTTAAAAGCATGTTTTGGTATTCACAACCCTTGGGTGAAAATGGGTTCTTCTTCATCATACTGCCTCTCCTTAAAGTGTATAAACTAGAGTGTTATTATCAATTCCCATTTCTGGCAGCCCCAGATTTTTCTGTTTCAAGTTGCCAAAAGTTAAAGCCATTTTTCACAGAAGTACTTTTCTGGATTCAGGCATATAAATCAGTTCTCCTTTTAAAAAAGCACAAGTGTTGCAATTCATCCTTCTACCAAATGCACATATACAAGACTGCTTCTGTTTGTCTTTTCAGAGTTAATGCCCTTGTCACTTCCTCAGCTGTGGAGTACTTAACCTATAAATAAGCTTTCTAACATTATACTTTTTACTATCTGCACCTACTGGCTCTTTGACCATGAAGAGAGAGGAGAGAGAAATGGAGAGCGTGTCATTGCTAGCATTCAGTGATCCAAGCACAAGCATGCCTTGATGCACAGTGGTCCATGTTTTACTGCCCACTCAATGAGCCAGTGTGACTCAGTTGGCTCTGGCTGTCCTTTTTTTAAGCTAGGTAACACATACAGCAGCTCACCACATTAGCATATGAAATAAGGCTCTGGGACCCCCAAAGCATCATTAAAAAAAGTTCTGACAAGACACACTGAAGTGAAATGGCAGTAAGTGGACTGCAAACAGCAAGCAACAGTTGGGTGTCACTAACAGCTTGCTGCAAAACCTGTCTGTTGCGATCACTTGCACCCTTTACATACTCACTTCCTTAAACTACCCAAAGAAACAAGCTATTTACATGTTGACTGGGGCTAAACTGCACTTCTTCCCTTCTTGACCTTCAGATGCTTTAAGTAACACACACAACTATTTTTTGTCCTTTTCTCCCCAACTAAATACCATGAAAATCTGCTGTTTCAGGTTAATGATCCTGGTTCACGATGTAAATCTTACTGGCAGATAAAAGTATCTAAATATTATGTCTTTTTCAATGTACTTTGAAGAAAGAAAAAACACCCACTTGTTTATGAAAGAATCCATTTCTGCATGTGTATTACTTTTCATATTTATCGGAAATGCTGCAAGTCAATAGCCTCCTGATGGAAGACCCATTCTCTAGTTTATTGTCATTGTACAAACCATAGATTTCCTATATCTTTTCTATATCATGTACAGCAAAAGCATAAAGATCCTGACACTTGCTTCATCTCCCACTGAGCTGGAGACACTCAGACAAACAGTTAATGTAATTCAGCAGCACACCTGAATCTCAACTCATTTACTCCTGTTGTGGATTTGTCCCAGTTTCTCTATCTAGAAAGCAGATGTCTTCATTGCACAGCTCTGTGTTTTTCAATAAAAGTATCAGAAGGAAAGAAAGCCAGACTTTAAATATTCTTAAGGCATCATGTCTTATTTAAAAATGACTTGCAGATTGGCAGGCAGCTCATAAAATATTTATGGAGCAGATTATAAAAGTGAAATTGTAAAATGATCCCTATATAGGTTTAATAAAATATAAAACAGACAGGTAGAAAGATGAAGAATCCAGCTGGGAAACCAGCGCCCACTTCCTTGAATGACAGAAGCCAGCTCACAGAGAAAAATCCTTCAAGAAATGAGGCAGGAAGATGTTTTTTTCTCCCTGGACTAATGAAGATACTCTATGTCTGACCTTGTGCTTTGGGGTGCCCTTATCAGGTGAAGTGTGGTCCTTCAGTCACCCAAGGCATTCCCAAAAATCACAGAATACCCAAGGGAAGTAGTTTCCTCTTCTTAGCTGAGGCCACCACACTGGTCACAACCCACACAGGACACAGTCAGAACTGTGGAGTTGGGCCTTGGCCATCCAAGCCCTAGTCAATGATGTGGGAGAGTCTTTATATACTTCTTTTATAGGCATAAGCCAAAGCATTTCAGCACACAGCCAAGCTGTCATTGGAAATGCACAGGGGACTGCACTTAAGACATCCCCAATGAGGAAAGGGACCTCACCTTGCTAGATGCAGTCAGTACCATTGAACGGCCTGTGTCCTGAAGCAGCATGCAATCTCCCATCCCAGTCCTGCAGAGAATCATTCATGTATTTAATCTCTTAAATATGAGATAAATGAACTCTGTGCATTTCTCTGAAACAGAGACAAAATGCCAGTTGCTTTTCAGGGGCCAGACCTTCACTCAGAAGCACATCTTTTACAATAAATCAACCTTTGAGGAATGCATCAAACCCATCTTGAGCTGTCAGTTTACCAGAGGTTTGTGAGAACTGCAGGATTATTGTTTACAAGGGGTTAATGCTCACTTCATGCCACTGATTCCAAGATGTTAAAAGTAATAAGGCTGCATACATGTTGCAGGGCAGGACCGTGTTCCACCCAAAGGAACAAACAAAAACGGATCCATCCATCTGGCCAAGATCCTGTCGCCTCAGCTCTGGGTCTGGAGACAATAACTAGTTCAGCAAATAGCTTTAGACTGGATAAACAACACCGATACCAAGAGACAGAGGCAAAAGTCTACCTCTAGGAATGTTGGTCTATGTTCAGCATTCACTTTTTCTGCCTGCAATTCAGTATTCAGTATCACAAAACCAGGGAATACTCAAGGGAATGGTGTAAAATGAACAGCTTTTATACTGGAAGTTGTTTCCCATTTTTCTGTTCACTTCCCTTCTGCATTTTTAAATGTCTATAAAGAGTTACTTCCACCATGCTGGACCAACCTTTCACCTGAAGTAACTTGGAGCAACCCATGCAGGCTGGGAATATGACTCATTCAACTCCTTTATCTACTCTCAAAGTCCTGTAATTTGGAGAATGGGATCAAAAGAGCAGTAAAAGGTCTTGAGGTGACCAGCTTAGACATTCATCTCAATTCAAAGATACGCTTGACAACTGGCCTGAGGTAGGGTCCCTTCAAAACCACTGCAGGCTCACTGGCCATCGCAGCAGCTTTCCCCAGCCACTGCTGTCCCTCTCTACACAATGCTACTCTGCCTTGACCTCTGATTAACTTGGATGCCTTACAAAGGAAGTTTCAAAGTTCCGGCAGTAGAATTTTTAGCCTTCAGTCTTTCCCTGTCTTCCTAAACCACCACCAGAACAACTGAAAATAAACAAGATACCATTTCCCCTTCTTGCAGGAAGCTCCCTCTGAAGTGATCTCCATAAATCTCGCTAAAGAGGTTGTTGTGCCTTCCCAAAGCACAGCTGTCGGCATCCGTGCCTTGTAGTCACTTTTCCCATTTTCTCCTCCCAGGCTGCTGCCACATTAGTTTCTGCAGCTTAGAAGGAAACTTGTAGAGAGTGTTTTCCAGGTCAGCCAACTTTCTCTTCATAGCCGTTCAGTCCATTGCTGGTCTAAGAAGTATTTTCCATTGCTGCCACTCTCTGGTTGGGAGTCTTGCTGAGCACATTTGAAGAATGTCTTCCACTGAGGGACTGCTTGCGCACTAGTGGCACAGGCTCAATAGACAACAGAAGTACTGGGAAGTTTTCTTGTAGCACAATCGTTGCTTGCAGGAGTGACCGCACATACCAGAAGAATGCTTTGCAGCCTAACACTTTGAGCTGAGCTTCCTTGCTTGTTAAAGCTGCTCTTAAGCACTCAAAGGTCACAAAAAAATAAAATAATTTAAAATGCTCAAACATGCAGGAAAGAAACCCAAACTCCTCCTCTTTTAGGCCTTTGAGATTTGCATTTGCAAACTCCTGCCTTGTCCAGGCCTCTGATGGAGCCAAAACACAGCACTAGAAAACCCAAAGGTCCTATCATTAAAGCACCAAGATCTACCCTCATGATTGCTGTGCCCCAAAGCCAGGGACTGACTGCATCATCACCCAGCTTCCACCATATAAAGCCTCAGCATCCCTCAGAAAACACAGTAGAGGAATTTCACACCTTTCACCCAGCTATGCTGCAAACCCTTCCCAGTTTAACAGCACATATGGGATGTCTCAATGCTTCTGTGGTCTCAAGCAGCTATCTGATGGGGATGGTGATTGCATGAATCTCCTTAAGGCTTAAGAAGATCTTTGCCTGCACAGATTACAGCTCATTGAAAGACCTAAAATATATTCCTTTCAGGAAGCAACCCAACTCATGTCCACTCAAACCAACAGAAGTTAAAATTACTCTTCTTTTGATTAGTTAGAAAAGAGGGGAGAGTACAAGAGAGCAGGATCTGGTGAGACAGCTCAGATGGTGGCAGAACAAGGCAGCATGCAGCACAGATACGCAGCTCTTGATGCTCGCAGGGATATGTCCAATACTACTGAAGCGTATCATTGGCAAACAGCATCATGTCATTGCCATGTAGGTCATACATCGACACGTGTGTCGACAAGCTGTTTGTTTCACTGACATGCATGTTACATGCCACTAAATACCTTTCTGCTGCCCCCTGCCTCCCACCTCCTTTCTGAGGGCACATTACCTCCCCCAGCCCCTTTTGGTGACAAGAAGCAGAAGAATGTGTCCAGCTTATGCGATGTTTTATTACGACATATGACATTGCTGGTGCAGTGTCTGGATCAAGCACCGCATAACACATTAGTTTGGTGGGATTTTTCCCCTTGAGACCCCTGCTCTTGCTGGAGACACACTCTGCTTCAGGTCATGCTATTTCCAGTTGTTGAGATAGACAAACTGGATGCAGAGATCAGAAGAGAAAGCAATTTCCAGGCCAATACAAGAAAGGCACGGAAAGGCAGACCATGCACAGAAAACATGGAGGGAGGACACGAAATAGGAGCCAGCATGGGTGGGAACACTGACCATGTTAGGTTTGGATAGGCAACAGCACGCAGAGAAGAAGCCCACCCACAGCCATGATCGCAGCAACTGAAAAGCAAACAAAAAGGCCCAGGATAAGGAATAATCCCACTGCCCTGGCAAGGTGAAAGTACATTTTCCAACATTTCTGTATGAACTTCTTCCATCATATTGCAATTATTATTTGGACCTTAACACCCTGGGCTGCAAGAATTTCATGGCATGTGCTCCTGATGGGGAAAAACACCTTGGGGAGAGTGCATGGATCCTGGTCCTGCAAAGCAATTAATCATGTGCTTCCTGTACTTGAGTACAATTGTTAGGATTAATGGGGCCACCCATGTGCTTAAACTTAAGCATCTGCCTTGGAGCAGGCAAAGGTACTTTCTCCACAGGTGTGTGTGGTATAGTAAAATTTCTTTAACAAAAAAGCACTGCATGAATGCAAGCCCTGCTTTCGCAGACCCTTATGCATGTACTCAACTACACAGCTCTTTCTGAATCTCCTTGTATCAGTGAAGCTTTTTGCATGTACATTATATATCTGAAGAAGCAGGACAAGTTGTGTGTGAGCATTCAGTCTAAATAAACTCAAAATATGGTGAATAGAAAGGTACTGCGTGCATCCACAGCTTGCTTTTGAAGGCTACTGAGCCCTTACTCTAGTCCAGTCAGAGTGTGAGTTCATCTGGCATCAGTCCACAACCCAAGGTTGGCTTCACCTCAGTAACTGACCTTTATCCTTGTCACAGAACTTGGCATGGACAATTTTTAAGTTACCAAGTCTATTAAGGTAATTCATCCTGAAAAAGAACACACTGCAGAAGAAACAACAGGAAGAACTTCAGTACAACATATAAGCAGCAGCCCAATGGTGCAGACATACACTGGCTGGAGTCAGCTGAAAATCTCACTCATCACTTCTCAAATCATCATAACATTTCATTCTTGAAAAAAAATTGTGCCCATCAGATTTTATAAAGTGTAACTTGCAATGCCAGAACACATTAAAATACCCTATTTAGACAAAATTAACATTCTGAGACTGCACTGCCTTGAATTATGTTTCAAAATAACTCCAGGCATGCGATGGTTTACAGAATTACATACTCGATTATGTGCTTACTTAAATTAGAACTGGTGCAGAATGTCTCTCTAAGCTCCTTTTGCACCAGCAAAACAACGTGCTAATTTTCTAAACAACATGCCAACATTTTTTTACTGTAATTGACAATATTTTGTATTTTTATAATGCTCTAGCTTGTGCAGTCATACTACTATGAGACCAGCTAAGCCTTCACAAACTTCTCCATTAATTCAAGTTAATATCAGAGATCTAAAACTCAAAAGCACACAAAGGGAATTCAACCATTATATATTTGGAGTCATTTTTGACATTTTCTGGGATTGACCTTGCAGGATTTGAGTGCAGGGAACTAGTAGTCTCCAGAAGATCACTATGGCTCTGGCAACTGAGCTTACATTTTAGCTAGGAGGCCCTTTCCCTCAGGCATTTTCTAACGGGTTGCTGTCACCAGACCTTCCCACACTGCCCAGCATGAAAAGTCAAGGGGTTTGAAACCATAGTTCAATTAACCTGAAAAGCAACCACCCTGTTAAAATGAAAAGAGGTCACTGGTTTTTTACACAAACAAAACTCTTTGAGCACCTTGTCAGTAACTGGGCTACTCTGAGACAAAATCAGTTCTCTGCACTAAATGCAAAGCACTCCAGATCTCACTTGCTTCCTTTATAGGGAGGAAGAAAATGCTCAAGTGTAAGGGAGATACATCAAAGGCAACCTCATGCCTGCACTGCCATCGCATAATGCTGTGCACTTAGGGTGAAAATACTCTGAGGTGTAACATTAGGGAAAATCTAAAGCTGTTAGAAACAAACTAAACTGGATAAGCAGACAACAAAATTCACTCTCCAATCCCAGAAGCACTTGGCTAAGTAAGTGAATGGACTACTTGGCTGGCACAGTTAAGACAAAGGAAGATTTATTACTGCCTGTGTTAAAAGGATGGTTTGATTTGGCAGACAAAAGTCAGAATATAAAAATCCTGAGGCAAATAAATCTGGATATTAAACCACAGCAAACCTGTCGTGCCTTCATGGCCACTGCATCTGGGTGCTGATGGCTCCTGGTAGGGACAGAGTTGCCCAGTCTTCTCACTACACACAGGTCTTGGTTTAGAAACTAAGAAGATGACAGCAAATGCTTTCCCAGATGAAATCAAATGCTGTGGCAGGATAAGAGATTGCTGCTTAATGAAATACACTCAGACTTTTCTTTGACCAGCAAGCTGACCAGTATTGGGGAGCAGAGTTGAACCAAGAACTGTATACATCAAAATTATCTGCAAAGTCTCCTCCAGCATCATCGAATTGACCAGCAGACTACAAGGAGAGCTTGTGGGGACTGCCTTTGGCCCCAGAGGGCGGTCAGGAGCCCCTCCAATCTGCTGCAGGTTAACAGATGACATGTCCAGGTAACATGCACCAGTTACGGTTATTGAGAAAACATCTACAGTGTTAAATCGCCTTTGCTAGGAAAGAATGAGGTGCTAAGGTGGGAGTGTGTCCAAAAGCCAAGCTGGCTTGAAACAAAATGTGACTCCTGCTTTGAGCCCTGGCTTCAAGGAAAGGGCCACAAGGTGGCCAAAGACAATGTAGAGGAGCCTGGAGCTGCAGCTGCAACTTCTGAACCTCTGTGGCTGGCTGGCACTGTCTCACTTTTTGGCTAGATGAACTCTACCTCTTCCAGTTATCTCATGCACACAAAGCTGATACACTTCTAGCAAAGGTGACCCGCACAATGCCTATGTGGCTTGCAAGCCCAGCTGTCCAGAGAGCAAACTTTAATAAACCTGTGCTAGGAGGACTTATCAACACCCTTGGCATCATTTCAAATCCTAGCTACATACTTTGTTAATGAAATGTATACATCTGATGAGCACCAACAACTGTGCCTGCAATCAATGTAATTAATTTACCACAAGTCTGCAGATGACCCAGACAGTATTTGGAATTAAACTACAGTTCTAGTGGCTAGATAGATCTCAGAGAGCCTGTGCCTTATGTAGCTGTGGCTTTTAAGAGTTGTAAGTTGAAGACTCAGAGTCATGACAAATGAAAACCTCGTTTGTTGCTTTTAATAAGCTGCTCTAATGGGATGTTCTTCAGAGGCTTGTAATTAGAGACTGAAACACTTGAGGATGCCTGGGAAGATTTTTCTAATCCTTCATACAGTCTTAAGCAATGCAATGATTGCTTCCTGCATCTCCAGGTCAGGAGGCCAGCACTACACCTAGCACCTTGTGAGTCGACATGTTTGCTTCAAACATCAGAGCAGCAACATTATACACTGAACTGGCAGAAATATATTTCTACTTTGCTCAGAACTACACAAATGCTCAAGAAGTCATCTCGTCCGGCAGAGCTATACCTAGTTCACATGTTAAAGCATGTCTCGCAGTGCTGAAGAATAACTGCCCAAGCAGATGATATCTATGCAAACACTATGGGGAAGGAAATCGGGAAGGAAAGACCTCTTCCATTATATAGACAAGGGGCTTTCACCAGTGCTCAGCAGGAGCCTAGAGCTGCTTGCTGCCACTGAAGTCAGGCTCCATTTTCAACCCGAAGGGCCACCCAGTTCCCTTCTTAATGTGGAAATGAGATTTGCACAATGCCATCAAATGCATCATCTGAATGAAGGTGAGGAACTTTCATCACTGACTGCTGCATTGCGCCATATTTCCCCTGCTCAGACAAAGCTTATGTCACCTGCTTGTCTGTTCATGACAATCCTGCTCCATTCCTTTGGCTGCTGCCAGAATAACTCAGAAACAATCCTTTCAAGGGGAATGCCTCATGGGCTTACAGACTTGTTCAACTCTCACCTGTCTGGGCCAAAATCACCTGAAGGCAGATCAGCCTGGGTCCTTAAACCCTCCTTGAAACTGCAGCAGTTCAGACTGGCTTGTGGAGCCCAGTGTGTTTGCACAGATGTACTAAGCCAAAAAGTGCTTAGAATAAACAAGAAAAAGGTGTTAGAACAGCCAAATTTGCCAAGACAATCTAGGCAAGATGCTGAGATGGGAAATACAGGTAGCAGATTTCCACACTGACCCTTGGAAGGCATCACCCTGTGCAGAAGGGTGCACTGGAGCATTTTTTTTTTTTGCTGGTAAAGGATCCTTTATACCAATGGTGCTAACACTTACCCCTGGGAAAACATACTGCCAAAGAGCAATGAGGCTGCTAACGTGACAGCTGTAGTAAAACCTTGACCCGAACAGAAGCAGGACCAGACCCTCCTGCTCTTGGTAGATGGGAATTTTGACTTGGCAGAACAATAGCTTCTCTAATAAAATCCTCTGTCAGGTGAATCACAGGGAATATTTGGCAGTAGGCGGCATCATAAAGTGGCTATAAATCACAGAGACAATGTCCTGTAGGAAGAAGGAAGAGCAGGGAAGAATGTAGATAAAAATCCTTTAAAAAATCACAACTAACAAAAACTCTGACTCATGCTGGAAAAATTCTCTATGAGAAACATTATCTACAAACTGTCTCCTGTTTCCTACGGAAATATCAAAAAAGCAAACTATTTTAAGCCTTGACATATCTTGGAAAATAGGATGGGGGCAGGTTGTGGAAAAATTCATCCATTTTGACCTTCCACATCACAAGAGGGTTGCAAACTCTGGCTCAGGACCTAGCATATAAGCCATAATCCTTTCATCCTCTCTACTCCCTGAAAGTCACTTTTAACAAGATGCACATATTTGTGTCCAGAAAGAAGCCCTTTGCCACCACAGGGGCTGATATTTAAAAGTCTAAATCAGCTAAGGTCAAGGATGGATACTCCGGTGCAGAAGTCTCTAATTGCCAATACCCAGATGGCAAGATTTGTCTTTGCTTTGTCTTTTGAAGGCTGGTTCCTCGCCAGAAAGAGACCTTCTGTATATGCACGACACAGGGTGAGGGGCAGTGTTTTGTTGCTTCAAATCTGTTTTTTCCTTAAGTTCTATGAAAATCTCCCTCTAGTTCATTGGAAGATCACTCGAGATGAAAAGGTCATCTATAATGGTTATAAGTGCAGATGCACGGTATACTTAGTTATTTTGAGTAGATTTTCCAGACATGTACAAGCATTGACCTAATAGCATCTACATTTCACTCTGTCAAAGCCCATGCCTTTGTTTAGTGGTACAAAGTTCAAATGCTTAGGAAGACCAGCAGTCTCTTAACACTCACCCTAATACCCTGTCAGTTTTGTAAAGAGGGTTTGGTTTGAAGGACAAAGAAGGTGAACTGTTTTAGAGCAGTGGATCTCCTTCCCAAGCTGATGCAAACCTGGCTTCCTACTTCAGTTTGTAGGAAGAAAGGGGCTGATGCCACAATGAGAACTGTGGCACCTTATTGTTCCTTGCAAGATGAAGAGCAAAAATCTTTGTGACTGGCATTGTCCAATACAGACCGTAAAACAGAAGTCTGTAATGATTTTAGATTAATATATACTTCAATCAGGAGCAATGATATCAAGCGGCATCTAATTCAACCACTACTAGGAAAGCAGAATTTATAGCCTTGCTCTATCTGTAAAATGCACTGCACTTTTGAGAACACATAATCCTAACAAAACAAAGATAATAACAACTTCATGTTCTTTAATTCAATGCTTGTAGCTGGTTTAATAATAGATTTTCAATCCACTTCTCTTTTTTCACTGAGACAACTACAGTCTGATTTAGTGAATCTTTTTGATTTGTAATCCTGATCGTTATATTATTAATATGCCCTTGATGCAAAGACCAGGATAACTTAAAAAAGTGATCAGCTATTTTTCTTGGCATTTATGACCTTGGTCAGAGGATGCATTATTTACAGGAAGAGTTTTCTGGAACATCTGCAAGTAAATCAGCTCTGAAACACTGCTTAATTGTTTAGGGCAAAGCACACTTAGTTTCACATTCCCAGGAACCTCTAGCTACAGACACAGTGTGTTTCCACAGATGGACACTGGCATGTGGAAATGCCACTGTGACTACCGTTCAGCTGACCTTTGCTTTAGGGCCAGCTGCCAAGGGGAAATGCCAAGCTGTTACTTACATTTGTTCAAAAGAAGCGAGAAAACTGTAGAGATACTTGAAAGCAAAAAAAGGGGAAGAGGTGTAAAAACTTCTGCCTCTGGGAACCTAGCAGAAAATAAAACCCCTGCAGAGACCAGCAAACTCCTGAGTCCTACAGCTGGGAAGATATTTTCTAAGATGCCAAGAGCTGAAGGACATCCGCTTCTCACTGCAGGACTGGTCTCAAGCCCCTGTTCACTTCAGCCTGACATTTGGTAGGATAGGTACAAAGAGATGCCATACAGAATCCTAGGGAGGAATACCTAATTCTGAGGTATCCAGGGCCTCCCAAGCATATTGCCAGCAACAAGGAGCCTGTTGGCATGAGCTGGCCAGCCTGTGTCCTCAGTGCTGCAGAGCAAGACAGTTTTTCTCCTTAGTTTTGCTACTGGACTGTACCTGCTTTCCTATGTTAGCAGGAAAGACAGAGCTTGGGCTTTGCATAGTTTCCTTGCCATGGAAAGCAGTGGTGGTTCTATCTGCAGCAACTCCTGGAGCTGAAAATGCCTGGTTTTATAAAAGCATGTATAGGAAAAAATAGGAAAGGAAATTTAGCTCTCGAACCAGGCACTGGAACAACATAAGCACTCCAAAGATACAGGGAAGTGTCTTTCAGAAACAGGTTAATAGTTTCAGAAAGGGATTAGCCTGTGACTTGGAATGTGTTTATCATCCCCGCAGAGTCACAGCAGGAGAGTGACCATTCACTCTATGAATTGTCTCAAAATCACATCCAAGGCAAATCAGCATGAGTGACTCGCTTCCAAACAGGAGCAATTTTTTTGTTTTGCTTTGTTTAATTTCAAATTGGCTGTCAGCTTTCTGGCTTCTAGGGTTTATTTTTCTGGTCTCACAAGTCACTCCACGCATTAGACGAGCTTTAAAATTCACGGGAACTAAAGCCAATTCTCTAATGATGGACCAAACCTTGACATTGGAAGCTTCTACACTACCTCCAGCTGAGGGATGAGGTTCTTCCCAGTTTAGGGGAAGGGCTGAAAAGATAAAAATAGATCACAAGCTCAGCTCCCTTTGTCTGCACCTTCCCATACGTCCAGTGTGGTACTATGGAGAAGCTCCATGGGGTCCATGGAGAGAGGTGTGAGTACCAGATAGGTGGATTAAGGCAGCAGCAGCGGCAGTGGTAAATCTCTAGCCAAAGAAGACAAGGGCTTTTGTAAGCATGTCAAGAGATATAGAGCCAAGAGGAAGCACATCCTGGAAAGCCCATCGCAACAAAGAGCAGAGAGAGGTAACTAACAAGAGTTGATGACAAATGGCTCAGGCTTTGAAACTGTTTGTTCAGACCAGAGAGGGTAGCAGCAAAAAGGAGACCTGCAAGGGCATGTCTTCCCCTTTGGGTCCCAAGCACTTGTCAGTGACTTAGGGAAGAGCAAGAACTGCTAGTTGCCATACAGTTCCTTATGGCCACAGAGGGATACATATCCCTCCACCTGTGATTTAATCCCTTGGACTCTTCCTTGCAGAGGTGCCAGATTACATCTGTAGCTTCCTTATAGCCATGCATGCATCCTCCTGTTTGCATTGATACAAGCGCACATTCAGGCTGGGGAGTCCAAAGTTCACATTCCCCGGCTCCGTTTAAGGAGGGATTTGACTCAAAACATCCAGCATTTAAGGAGAGACCTGAACTCCCTCCTATGGCGTTCAGAGCCCAGACTTTCTGGCTACAGCTTTCCTGTAGCCCCTGATGTGAATGGTCTATAGTCATTCACACCCCTGGTGCCACTGCATGTTTCTTGTGCAGACAGAAGTATTTACTTTTCCATTTTTAAGCCCAACAAGTCACTCAGAGCAGACAACAGGAGCTCAAACAGCTGAGCTGGAAGAGACTGTCAGTCTCTGACCTTGAGTGGAGATGAGTCTGGAAGCACACTTACCTTTCATGACAGAAAATAACTCTGTCCTTCCATGAATGCCTTATGCCTGGGGACACTGCTGCAGAGCCTGGCTGGATTTCACTGTGCTGCATTCACAGATTGATACCCTACTTCCTCTGGGAAATAAGACCCTCAGCCAGTATGTTCAGTATCAGTGCAGTTCCTCTGTATCTTGCAACTACTCTTAACACTTAAAACATCCTGTAATTTACAGCCACCATGATAGAACTGAGCTAAAGACCTATCTGTTTCATGAAAGAAACAGTGGGCTGATGGATACCTTAGAAGCATAAATGTTTACTTTGCACTGAAAATAAGCTCAGTCTTATGAATAGATGAGCTTCATATTGTTTTACATTGCACGGGTTTACTACTGCCATTAAAAAGAAGTACTAATACACGAGTAGTGTATGAAAAAAAAAGTGTCTTGTGTGCTGGCTGCTACACACATTTAGTGCTACAGTGCAAACTGATCCTGATACAAGCCAGATTTTCCCCAAATACCACTACCCCTTGTTCACCAACAAGTTCATCAAATTCCATTAGAGTTGTCAAAGATGGTATAGCCCAGACTTTCATTACTTGCCTATGTTTAAGCACATGAGAAGTCAACAGGATTGCTTTATGGCTTTCAGCGGAGTGTCTCCCTCCACGGATGGGAGCACTCTGTATAATCTACCAGCATTGGTGAACACAATCGTGTCCTACATATGAAAAATGAAATGCAGACCTGACCAAAACTTGGGGCATCTGGCCATTCAGCTGCATTTCTTCTCTTTTTTTCTGCAAGTGTTTTCCTGAAGTCAAGCTTTGTCTGTGAGCTGAGTGTAAACATATGGGCTTCAGGATATTTTACCTGTAATAACATGTCCTGCTTGTTTTTAAAGGAATGTGAAAACACTCCAGTGAGAATCAAGTTGAATAATTAGGCCCAGTATATCGAGAGATGAAAAATCATTGGGAAGTGAACCACATTTGTGAGCAAGCCTTTCCCATTCCTGCCTCTCCAAACAGATCAATCAGCCCACCCTCGTGCTGTGCTACAACGCTACTGCTTGACAGCTTCACACACACGCTGCTTTCACCTAAAGTGCACTAACCAGCTGGTCAGATAAAAGTTATTACAAAAGTTGGAGAAGTATAAATACACAGTTTCTTCTCTTACCTTCCACTGAGAAGAAAACCGATAACAACAGCCAGTAGAATGACTCCCACTGTTACAGACACAACAATTATAGGAATCTGGCTCTGGTCACTGGAAGCAGCTACTGCTGAGATGAGAAACAGAAAATGGAGATTAAGGTTAAAATGGTAGTCAGCACTCACATAAGTCTTTCTAGTGAGGCTGCCAGCAAGGTTTCAAGTCTTACCAGTTCACTACTTCTTCTATGGTTTGTGTTTTCCCCCTTAACTGGCTGTTTCTTGTTTGGAAAGGAAATGGGTGGAAAGAAACCAAGCATACATGCAAAACCAAGCCAAAACCCCAACAGAATTGCATTTCATCATTGAATTCAGAAACAAAAGTGTTGCAGAACTCATCCTTTGAGTTTGCAAACTCAAGTTTGTCTTCCTGGGTTATATCCATTAGAAATCACAGAGATAAAGGATGAAAATCTAACAGATTTCCTTTTGCAAAGAGAATATTTATGGAATGCTATTGTTAAGAGACACATGCCTTACTCGTGCTTCAAGAAGCTATAAACAATTATAACCTCTTTGTGGCATCTGTATCACACGGCCAGAAGGTGCACTCCGTAGTACAGGAATTTGCTAAGACACATGTAGAGGTTGGTCTTTTTATCAGTTAAGGAAAGCAGAACTCCCCCACCCATGCCTCATAGAGAGCTCTCATGCCAAAAGGCAGAAGACAAGTCCTGTGATAAAGATACCAGCAGAAAGCTCAGGAAAGCTGTTTAAGACCTGGATTTAGTCACAGATTAAGTAAAAGCAGGTGAGCAAGCTCCTGCAGCCTGTAAAATGGAAATGCTAACATCACTTGTATCTAATTTATCTGCTTTGCACTGCAGGGCAAGGAACCCACATGCCCCAAAGGGTCCCCATGCAGAAACTGAAGTCACCTCACCCTGCTCTTTCATTGCTGGTTTATTTAGCTGCATATATTAACCACTCCAGGATACAAATCTGACTTCCTCCCTGTAAAACTAGCTCTGGCATAGGCACTGCTGCTGTGCGGGGGAAAACCTCATTATAGCTCTACCCTTGTGCCAACCCTGGACGAAGCTTCATCCACCCTGGGGGAGCAACAGGTGAGCAGCAGGAATCGATTGCACATTGAAGAAGCCTTTAACTAAATGACTGAAGTAAAAAGGGGTCCTTAGCACAGGATTAACTTTATGGAGGCTATAAAATAACTGTGTGTAGTGCCATATTATTTCTTAAGAGAAAGATGAAAAGGTATGGCATTAAATGTTGATACGCAATGGGTTTCAAGCAGTTCTTCATACAGGAGCTCTTCAGCACTCAATGATGAGAAGTGTGGACCTGCTATGGCAGTGTAAATGATTTCAGAAGGATTGGCCATGATACATTAAATATTTAATGTTAACTGCTCCAAACTCATGCCATCATCCAGAGATTTTATTAGCCTCACGAATTTATTGAGGCTCCTAAAGATAATGTTTTATTGCTTTCTCGACAAAATAATTAAAAAGAAAAACATTTAAAGGAGAACATTAAGCTGTGACTGATGTTTTTTTGCACAGCTCTAGGTATGGGGAAATGAGACAAATCTTGTTGTGATCTATGGCAGCTAAAAAGCCCGAATTCATAAGCTAAGCTGGGTCCTCGCTGCCTTTTAAGGCTGGAGAGAAGCTGCATTACCCTCCTCGACTTGATGACATGCTCCCACTCTTGCCCAGCAGACCAGCCAGATTAGTTCACCAATGCAGTGAAAAATCATCTTTAGGCCAGGTTAGTTTTATCAGGGCTAGATGAGTTTGGTGGCATTTGAAAAGGAGGACAGCAGTAAGCGAATACACCTAGCAACAGCTTCCACCCAAATAAAAAGTAAAGATTGAAGCTGGGGCTGCTTCGTGGTGCTTTGCAGAATTGCACGTGATGGCAGCAGTATGCAAAAAAACCTCCAGAATCTGGAAAAAAAGTCCAAAACAAGTTGGACTTCCCCCCCCCAGCATTTGTCAGGCTGTTGTTCTGTATTTGCTCTTGGTGTATTAAAAATAACTTTGCAGAAACCTTGCAAACTGGAAACAAAAGCTGTTGCTTGGTCCAAATGATTTTGGAACCTGTTTTTGAGTCCCACAACAGTCACTGAAAGGTTTTCATTTGTGCTTGAATCAAAATAATTTGCTTTGGCTCTAAAAAGAAGTTCAGATCTGAACTCTGATGTAGCAGTAAGATTTCAGTCTCTGCTTGCTTTCAGACTCCTTGGGATGTGCAGAAAAGCAGTGGGAGTCTGGTCACACTCTCCCACCACTGATACTGACTTTAGACTGGGCCTTGGAAAAATAGAAGAATTTAAAAATTGCTTCTTTTAAAAGATTTTATATGTCAAATGGAGCTGCATCATGCATTATACTGAGGTTTACATTGCATTTTAATTCTACCAAGCATTTAAACATCTGGTTAAGTCCTGCTTCAGCCAGAGCTCAAGTCCAACAGAGGGAGAGTTCCCAGATCCCAGGCAGTAGGTATTCCTCTGACTACACGGGCAGATCCTTAGTATTAGAGAATTACCTATTCCTCTGTCCTTAAAATCCTAAAAAGATAGGGGTGTAGATGTGACTAAATGACCAAAGGGGGTTTGGGTGTTTAAAGATATTAACATGTGATGTCTTCAAAACATCCTCATTAACACAGATACTTACACAATGGGCTTTATGAAAGTGCCATTATTTTTGGACCAGGATTGTAAGTACTGACAGCACTGGATGAAATGTACATATATTTAATATATTAATAGTCTGGAACACTATTAGTCAAATGGCTCTATACTACAAACTTTCCAACTGCTAGCAAAATTCTCCTTGGTATAGTACAGAATAATTTTTGGCATAACATGATTTTATTGCTATTTATAAGGCACAATTAATGGTTAATAAAATAAGAAATACATTAAATGGACCATTCTTACTGCATTAATGTTTTCATCGTGATGCAATTTGCACTGTATTAGTTTAATCACTGGCTCCACAGCTACATCTGCACATGTATAATGACTCCTTTAAAATCTATTACAGATTCAAAGGTAGCGTGCATTGAAAAAACAACTTGGCATCCTCTTCTCAAAGATGATGAATTTTAAATGAACTGGAATAACAGTAATAAAGGTATTGACAAATTTAAATTTTCAAGGAAAACATACGGAAAATAGGCTTTTTCCCCCAGGAATGAACCACATATTCCCACTTTTTTCTGAGGGAGATAGTTATTTTGACACCTCTGCAAAAATTTGGTAATTGGGACAAAAAGAATTTCCCTACAGCTGTGCCTGAACACAGGAAAAAGAGCAGCTGAGCCCTGTGTACCTCAGAATGTGCTCCAGAATCCAGACCTGGATGATCAGATTTATATAAATACAAGAATTTTCAGTTAAAAAAAAAAAAATAAAACCCAAATCTCACAAATTACTAACAGGCCAATCCAAAGTCCTGTGCCTGCACTGTGTGTTTTTTCTCTTTCTGATCACAAGTCAAATGCCTCGAGACTGTGGCACTGGCAACAAACAGAAGCCATCTTTCAACTTGACACAAACTTATCACCAAAGGACACTAATGCTGGCTCAATTCTTCCCCTTGCAGAAAGACACCATTTCAGGGGTTTTTCTCTAGATGTAGATATTTAGAGATCTCAGCACACTCCACAGATCTCCATGAAGAGGTGTGGAGGAGCAGGCCCATCCCTCCGTCCCTCATGAGAGGAGGACCTTTGTCCTCTTGCATCAGCTCTCATAAATGCAGAATTTTTCTAAGCAGAGTGTGCTATGAATTTCTGGAACCTGGACACCTACTGACTTCACCCCCTGCCTCACTATGCAAGTTGAGGAGGCAAGGACAGATATGCCTGTCTAATGCACGGTCATAATGTGCCTGATGTTTCTAAAGTCAAGGGATGAGGCCAGGACACGAAACAGGTCTCTACAAAGGTATTGATTCCCTGACTCATTTCTGGTAACTATTCCAGAGACAGGGATTGACAGTAATTAAAAGGACTTACACAATGGGCTGGTTTCAAACTCAAATCTTCGGCTGAAGCCACCATAGCCAGCAGCTGTCCGGGCTCGGATCTGAAAGATGTACACTGAGCCTGGTTTCAAGCCATCTGCCGTAATCGTTGTCAATTTGGATTTGATGATGGTGTAACTTGTCTCTTCATCCTTTTCCCAATCCCACCCAAAAAAACATAAAGTTCAAACACACAAATAGTATCTCTCAGAGAAAGTAGACTCTGAACAACCCCCACAGCAATGTTACAAAGGATGACCAAAATATATATTTTTTGAGAGGGTATCTCTTCCTCCCCCCAAAGGCCCTTTCTGCAGTACCAAATGTGAGATATGACTTTCTCCTTTTTAATCAATGGCTCTAGAAGGAAACAAAGCAGAAGGACTTTCAACCCACAAATAACAATATGGAGACCAACCACCATCTGCAGTAGGAGCAGATTTCTATTTCTTGAGATGAACATGGCCCAAGGCAATGGAAAAGTTCATCCTACAAAATCAATCTCAAGGCATGGGGAAGAGGAAAAAAGTCCCATTGCCTTAGAGAGAGATTTTAATTTGTAGCAAAATGACTTCCCAGTAATGTAATTAGATCTAAAAAGAGAACAATGTATTATACATTTTACAAGTTTATGCTGGCATTTCTAGAACCATGAATTAGACCTTGGGAAGGAAATAATAAACCAAAACTCCAGGAAAATATCTAATTTTGCATTGTTCTTCTGAAGCAACAAACTTGAAGAAAAATTGCTGAAATAAATCTTCATTTACATCAGTTCCTAATGCGAAAGTGTTTCAGTTCTCTGATTAAAATTTCACTCAAATGCTTGGTAATTACTTTTAGAGTTATTTACTGTAACACATAATCTAGACAAGAGCTCATAAATTCATGTCTACAAACTTGGAAACTGCTTTTTATTCACCATATCCTCTCAGATCCAAATTATTCTGAGGTAAACAGGAGGTCTTAGTAATTCCCTACCAAGATTTCCATATAGCTCTGATTTTATTTTTTCCTTTTGAATTTAATGGACAACTTTCCATGGACAGTAATATGCCTGGGTAAGGCCCTGGGAATTTCCAAATATAGGATTATAGATTGTTTCATTGAAGCCTGTAGCTACACAAGACTGATTTGCAGAAATGTGTATATGTATGTATTATATATTACATATATGTCCTTTTTTTTTTTTATTGTTAAGGAGTGAGTTCTCTTAAAGGAATGTGATCTGACAAAACCTAATTTTCCAAAACACTTAATATAGATCATTCTAATCCCTTGGAAATGAATGCTGCAAATTTACCCTTATAAAGGGCTGAAAACCAAGAGGATATAAAAGACAGTAGCAACAGAAAAAGAAGAATTAAGGATGACATCTCAAATCTAACCCAACGACTGGTTAAAAAGCAATAAGTGAATATTAGGTCACATCTTTGCTTGTATGTCAGCCCGATTAGGTTTTCAATACACTGTTGGCTTCTGCAAACACTTACACACTTGAGCATTCCTACAGAAAACATTAAGCTTTGCTATCAGTCTGAGAGAAATAAATCAAGACAGCATAAACTCGGACTGGCTATAGCTACCTCCCCATGAAAGACTTGCACTTGAAGAACTATTTACTGAAGATATTTCAAACTAGTTCTGAACCACAAATACATTTTAAAGCCCCTCTTCCCCTAATTTGTTTGAGAACAAAGTCAAATGACCAAATATATGGATTTTTTTTCCTTTAATTATTTGGTCATTATCAAGGTTTCTAGAGGCTAATCTTCCCAGGCCACTCCACAGGAAAGATTCAATACACCACAATAGTTGTTCATACAAGTTATTAAAAGAATCAGCAGTGGATTATTTCCAGCAATAGCATATCCTGATTCTTGCTTTGTCCTTCAATCTTTTTGAAAACCTTAGCCCTATTTAAGCCACTCACACATTTTGTGCACTTGCCCAAGATCCTCAACTGCATAAATAATGTTGATTTTATCCTGATGCAGAAGACTTCTGAAATTCTTTCCCTGCTTGAGCAGGTCCCTCCCATGATCCCAGCAAGGACAGGGGAGTAAGGACCCAGTCCTTGTCCATGTTAAGTGGTTTCATCTGGATCACAGACAGAACTAAGGGAAGATCTTCCTTAAAATAGAAATTCAACCACTCCCCTCCATCCCCAAGTGAATTGTGACTCAATTTAATTATTTTTCTCTTGTTTTCAAGTAGAAGGTCTGGCTGTTCCAAAATTAAAAAGAACACCTTACAATCCTAAGGCAAGATACTGCTTTTCAGTCAACTCTTGCAAACCTGATTTTTAGAAAGCAAACATTTAAAAGATACAGTGCTCCACCACTCAAAAGATGCTACTTAGAAAAACTGCATTTGTTACTGTTTGCATTTAAACTGCATTAATTTTGCAGGAAGGGAGCAAGTCACCATTTGAACTGACAAGTAAGAGAGGCACATTTTGTAGGAAGAGAGAGTATTTCCTATCTGGAAAGCCAGGGTGAGCTTTTAAGCCAGGATACCCTTCTTCACATCAGAGCAGAAACAATCTCTCCACAAGACCTCTTTCTTCTTCTTCTGTGTGTGTAAAATGAAGTAAGAAGTTGAAATAGTAAAGGCAAGGATAGCCTGATGATTCTGGGAGGAGATAGATACTCAATTCCCAACCTCTCCTATTTTTAACAAATGACCAGGCTCTATCTTAATGTGATAAGGCTGGTGAGGAATCTGACATGCAAATTTAATGTATTTGATCAACAGAAGTGACATACTAATGGAAAACAACACACTCATTTCAAGTCTCCCTAATCATTTACCGCAAAATCAATCTAACATTGATTTATGCATAAAATTGCTCCATTCCCTTCCATGACTCAAATAATCATCATTAAAATAGGAGGACAGTAAAGAGAAGGTACTTGGGATGCTCAGCAATCAGTCCGTCACACCTTTTCAAAATATTTGATTTCGTATTCCAGGATGATGCCGTTGGGTCGATCTGGCTCCTGCCAGGAAAGGGAGATGCTATTTTTAGTTATCTTCCCTTTTTTCACACTACTGACTGGAGAAGGTGCTGCAAAACATTAGAAAAACAGAACAGACAACATGCATGGTTAGTAAGATGGTCTGCCCCTGCTGAAGTAAAACTCTTCAGTGCATCCTCAAATGCAAGGCTATCCTTAGCTACTGCAAATCAGCAGGGTTTGTTTTTACCTTGGCAGTATTTACCCATTTCTAACAAGTGGACTTGCACAGATTTTCAGCAGCTGAGGATCTGACCAGCATCACCCACCCAATGAAAGTAATATGAACTACCATCAGCAGCTTACATATCAACATTGTCTTCTCAAGCATTTTCAAACACATCAACCCCACGCCTTGCCTTTTCAAATGTGGCAGGAGGCTACATTATCAGAATTGTGTTGATTATATATTGCTTTCTTCCACTTGCTTTGAAGGTATGTATTTTTCAGAAGACCTTAGATTAAACGGGCTCTTAACGATACATTTTTTTGGCTTGTACAGTAGTAGAAGCCTAGACATCTTTCAGACCCCTCCTTCTAGATGGAAGAAACAGGGTAGAAAGGCCATTACAACTTTTATAATTCAATTGCTGTCAATAAATATCACTGGGGTATTATAGCTCACATAGTTATGCTAATTCCTTGCAAATGCCAACTGTAAAGATTTTAATGGCAATCATGGTCTGGAATTTCGCAGCATGCTTGGGGAAGCAGCAGCATGAAAGCAGATATACCAGCTCTGCTTATTATTTTAAGACTCAGCCCTGAAAGGTTATCTGCCCTTTGCAGCACACATGTGCATCAGACACAGACTTGATCCTTTGTTTTCAGTCCACTATCTGCAGGGACTTTTCAAGTTGTGGTCATTGTCACCCCTGCCCAGCTCCCTAGCAAAAGCTGCTATGGGCAATGCAATCCTAAAGCCCCAGGTATTTCATGCCAGAGATGGAGAAGCAACATGGAGTAAAAAGGGGATTGAACAATTTCATAGTCTGTAATTCACAGGGCCAAGACCAGCTTCTCCAGATTTAAAAACAGCCCATGCCTGGCTGAGGGCCTTTGACTCACCCTCCTGACAGGCCAGCTCTTTCCAAGGATACTGAATACAAAGAGCAGTAGCAAATGACCACATTTTATCTTCTAAAATGTATTTGCAACTTAAAGAAAAGAAAAATTAAGAAAGGACTTCTCCTATATGCAGGATTAACTAATTATCATTATACTAAAAAAAACCCAAAAAAACAACAAAACAACCAAAACTAAAAACAAAAAACCAAACCACCAAAAAAGTCATTATGTAAAATAAAACCAACAACTCAATTTTGCCAGGTTTGATCTTCAGCTGAAAAGAGTAAGCAAAGAGCTTCAGTCAGTTATTCCTGGACCAAAGGCTAGCAGCAAGTCTTCTACTATAGCAAGCTTCTGCATCTCAGTCTCTTTTCAGCCTCAGGTTTTCTCCCTCCTGTTTACTGATCTCTCCCCTACTTGGCTCTTGGGAGGATCCTGAAAGGTACTGGCTATGTCCATACTGTTTTCTGCTGAAGAGCTGGCATCAAGCTGCACAAACAGTGCTCACTTTTTAGCTTGGTGCATCCTACACCAAGTCCATAACTGCTCCACTGAGCAGGTAATCCACCTTGATTTGAATGATGATCATAGAATCATAGAATAGTTAGGGTTGGAAAGGACCTTAAGATCATCTAGTTCCAGCCCCCCTGCCATAAGTAGGGATGCATGTTATGTATGTAGGCATTGCATGATGATCACTAACAATTTTTCATCGGCAAAAGTCACCTCACCCTTGTCTGATGTCCTCCACAAATTCTGGGGCTACGTGAAGGCAAATAACTATCTAGACTCAAAGTGCTAATCTGGTATAGGAGCTCCCATTAAGTCATGTAGGTGCCTAAATATGTTATGAATGCATGTGTACAGCAAGCTGAGTTGTGTATGTGAGGTATATGGTCCATGCACATGCATTTAGTCAGATGTGTTAGCCCAGAAGACATAGCAAGCAGTGAACTCTGTTAAAATAGCATGAACTTCCCTTCTAATGCAAAGGGAGCTAACATGGTTTTCAGAGGCATCAGAAAACAAGTCTCACCACAAGGGGTGGTGATGCCAAATAACAGGCAATTCTAAAACCCAAGTTAAGTAGACCATATTGATCACTTCTTATCATGAACCACTTGAGTGATGTATATAGGGGATGGGGACACCAAACTACTCAGAAAAAGGGACCCGTGACCCTCTGGAACCGCTCCCTGCAATGCCTATCCCTTGCTTTCAGAACTGACAGCAGAGATCTGGAAGGTTGCTGAAACTCAGAGCTGAGCACTGAACCTTTTTAAACTCCAATAGTGAAAGCAAACTTGATGAGTGCAGCAAGGGGAGACCTCAGCTCTCCTGGTATTGAACACCTCTCAGGAAGCTGAAAACCATGCAATTCTCAGTCTCAAGGTTGCCTGACCAAATAATGGACTTTTCATCCACATTACTGAGGTTTCCTGAAGTGCTTACAGGACCGAAGCTCACAGGTCCTTTAAAAACAACAGAATGATGCAAGTGCTCCTGAACTCTGCTTCAAAATCTTTCCCTGGGAGGCTCGGAGGCGTTAGCTCTCCTCCACGTGCATCAGCACAGTACAGCCATCCAAAACCACCCATCAAACCCTCTATTCCCATAAACCACAGCACCCTCTTTAAAAAGCAGTGTGTGAAAAGCTTGGCTAGTTAACAGCTTCATGGACTTAAATCTCCTGCTGTCCAAGCCTCTAACACATTCAATCGTGGTTTTGCAGAACGCTCTGCACTACCAGGAAAAGGAGGGAAGATAAGAAAATAGGTAACCTAACCCTCAAAGTAAATTAGAAAAGGAGTAACTGTATCCTTTTTGAACCTCCTTCAAAAGAAGCGTCAAAATGTAACTGTGAGATAAAGGCCAATTAAGTAAATTCAATAAATCCCAGCGGTGCCGGGATGATACAGCAACTACTCCGCATCCTCCATGCACGGAGATTATGATACTCTGAACTGACGGAAGGAAGGTATTAGTATTTTAGAATTTTCTTTGTCAAACAAAACGTAATCCAATCCAGGCAAGCTGACAAAGCCTGCAATCATTCCATCTTAAAAGCCTGCAACTGGATACTCCGCTACATGATCTCAGAAAAATAAAAGGATTACTTGACACTTGCTTTTCAAAGGTTACAGCTTCTGCAAGGGCAGCATCCTCTTAATAGAAAGTAACCAAGCCATGGAGCATTTCCATTTGAAGTACAACATGTAAAAAATAAATTCATCTAAGAGTCATGCTTCTTATGTAAGCAGGCAGAATTCTTGTTCAAATCCCTGCCCTGACACTACAAAGGGTGGATGTACAATGTGAATTGATCAATTGTTGCTGTAACAAGTAATTTGCACATATGTATTAATTTCTTAGCAAGACACTCAAAATCAGAAGGATATTACATCATTTATGCTTACGTTTGCCACTCATGAAAGCAGTCATGTGTGTGATGAAAGCAAACAGAAGATGTAACAAGGTGTAAAATTTTTAATGTACATTTTTGTTTTCCTGAGACCAAAATTAATTGGGACACAAATAAAAGCACAGAAAACTGATTCTACCTTTTTTTATTTTTATTTTTATTTTTTTCCAATATTTCTTAAGAAGAATAAGGGGACATAACAAATAAATAAAGTTTTTGCAGAAGATGCATCGTTAGTCACATGTGAATAACTATAGGAAATGAGTTTATGAAGAATAGACCTTTAAGGACATTCTTCCTCTGCAACCTTTGATAATGACATTAGCAATGAATTAACCATCTAGACAGCAAACCCAGTTTTTACAACACACTGTGCTGTGTCCCACTAGCATCTAATGTACAATGATGCTTACTGGAATAAAATGTTAATCGTATTTTAAGAGAAACTAATGTTATCAGGTGAATGACCACTGCACCTAGATAAAAGAAATAATTCAGTTTCAGCATTTCATGGCCTATCTAATGCTCTCTCCAGCTCAATTACTTTGGTATTTTTCACTCTGGCAGAAACAACAGCTAATGGCTCACCATCCCACCCTTAGTCCCACAGCCAGTAGAGTTTTCCACTTCTTAGCAAGAACCCCAAACCAAACCAAAAAGTAGCATACTTCACCTTTTGAGCAAAACTCAAGCCAATAGCCCAGGACCGTCAATCCAGCTTTAACTCCTGCCAGGACAGGTCCTCAGTTGGAGCAACTGAGAGTATCACAGGAGAAGATGCTGGTTTGCATGGGCAAAGGGGCTAGCACTTCTCAATCCCTTGCATCTCTAAATATCTGGGTTTCAGGTCCCTTTCCAAAGATAGCTAAGGCATCAAAGAGAAAGACACTGCTACCACCTTTGTCTGGCTGCTGTTATAGACACTTACATTACAAACGTCTATAGACACAGACATCACCTTTACAGACATCTATGCTGTGGATTTTAATGTTTTCATGCATTTGCAATTTCTTTTACTGTGATTACATTCCTGTATGTGAAAACATTTGGGATCTAACACTTCAGACTTCTCAATACACCTTGGGGTTCCTCTCTTTGTGTGCTGGCACATTTCTTTTGCAGTCTGAATTTACGCCAGAAGATTTAAAAATCAAATTCATGCTTGTGATTAAATCAATACCCTCACCTGTTACCATATAACCAAATAGTGATATTATCATTAATGCATCTATAAAGGCAGGTTTCATTGAAGAGAATGAAACCTGTGTCAGAAGAGTAACCACAAGACAAGTAATTCTGGTTCCACTACAAAAGCCTGGTATGCTGCAATTTTTCACTCAGTTTCTAATTAATGACATTATTGAGTTATTATTTTCCTTTTTCTCAGGCCTTTGGTGACTTCAGAGTTTGGAGCAAGACCTGTATTATTCACTGAGTCACACTAAAGGCATGTGAAGCTGCAGCTGGCTTCGAGCAGTAGATTCGTTTGAAGCAAGTTACATACATTAGTTAAAACAGAAACACTGAAGAATAAAATAAAATTAAAAAAAAAAAAAAAAA
>NDXB01021959.1:160659-200531 GCA_002631895.1 Agapornis roseicollis | reverse complement strand
AATAAAAAAAATAATTAAAAAAAAAAAACCTAAAAAAAAAAAAAAAATAAAAAAAAAAAAAAAAAAACAAACCAAAAAGAAAGGCTTCACTATATTATCTCTTTGCATTTCTGTACAGGAATTATATACTTTTAGAAAAGCTCAATACCCAATGGCTCCCCTAAAGGTAAATTTACGGTGGATATCATACATTGGTAAAAACTTAGCATTTAAGTCATAACTTGACTTTTAACTAAGCCTGACTTGACTATTGGGCTTCAGGTTTTAATATCTTAAAGTGTACCCCAATTTGCCTGATAATGGGTTTTGAAACTCTTTGTCCCTTGAGGACAAGTAGCTGCAACCCATGCCTGGCTAGTTAGGCAAGCAGATGGGGCCTCAATTGGTGGATGCTTGCAAGTGCTTCTGAAAGCTGAGTCCAGGGAATGAAAGGCTCTTGAATTACATAGCATTAAATGCCATTTCAATTCAGAGATCTTACATGGGATTTTAATGATGCACAAGGGGTTAATTTTAGCCCTACGATTAAATCCAAACACCCTGCCAAGAACAAACCAAATCCTAAAACACAGGTTCATATATGGATATCATCTTCTCTTGAATGATCTCTTCAGTATATAGGGACTTCAACGCCAGTCCTTTTTACACAACAAATACTAAAAGAACACAGTCTTAAAATTTACTTGGCAATGGATATACAGTGTTTCTTCACATCTTCTACCTCCCAAGATGAACACTTGAGGTAAATGTCAGGTCTTAGGCCAGTTTAAAGTCTGTTACCTGCCTTCATTTTGAATGTCTCCAAAACCTGAGACACCTTGATGTATACCTTGAAATGAAAGAGGTCACACAAAAGAGCGCAATTCAATTCAAGCACTCATTGCCTACAACAGAAGGTAGGGCCCCATTTTTGTAACATGAGTCCATGGCTAACCCAAGCAACCAGATTTATCTCACATGAAAAGTGGTGATCTTTCAGATGGTTCCTACCCTGGTCCCTAAAAGATTAAACACAGCTCCGTGAGCTTGAGAGCAGGACATGACTTGAAGCCCAAGGCGGTCAGAGAACTATTCTGCTTCCAGACCTTGCTGCCTCCTAGCTGGACATAGGGTTCGGGTGGTGCAAGGTGAAACCTGAATTGCTACCTAATTCTCTTGGATAGCCTGCTCTTTCTTTGGCAAAGCTTTCCTCAGATGACTCCCTAGACTTCTAATCCTTGGACCTAAGATACTAGGAAAGTACCCTTGCTAAAGGCAAAGCTAGATGGATGCTGTGATTTTGTGGACACTGCTAACCTGATTACCAGCATCCCCACTACAGAGAAGTGTTCCTAGTTGGAAGAATACAAAACAGGAAAAAACCTCCAATTCATACTCAGAGAGATAACAGAAGTAATCTGCATGCAATTTGTAGTAGCACAAGGATAACAGTTAATCTCTCACTTCTGATCTGTGTAATAGCTCAGGAGATATGCTTGGTTGAGATTGGGACTGCAATGCACCAGTGTGGTCTAAGGTTTCAAATTTTACTGTGCCCCAATACCCTGCTTTTGCTGTAATTATACTGTGCTAGCACAACGTGGGAGAAGGAGGGGTGCGTGCACACTAAATTCACCTAAGACCAACTTTCCTCTGAGGATCTCCTGAAGGAAGTTGCAAGGAGAGAAAGTGCAAAGAGAAAAATCAGGGGAAACTAAGCCTCTTCAGTTTCACAGCAACTAGCTAACATCAACTGATCCACCCATAGGGATTGATTGCTTCTTGCCACAAATCTTTTGATAAACACTCCATCTTTAGCTACACCTATAAAATGGTATTATAAGAACAAAGAGCAAGAGAGCGATACTACAGCATGTAAAAATCACTACTCAAATCCTTGTTGTACTAACTCATGTTATAAAGATATATCTATAAATAGACTTTGTTATTAAGAGTGATTACAGATTTTTGATGCATAAGGTATGAAAACAATAAAATGCATAGCTTTAAAGCATTTGTATGCAGTCTTTTCCTCTTAATCAAAATATGGTGTTAATTGAAAGCAGGACTTAACACATAGTCCTCAAAGGACAGGGGATGCAGCAAATACAATCTTTGCCATTCACAAGATATTTTGCCATGGCAAAATACTGCTAAGACTCACTGAAGTGCCTACCTTTGTGGACACAAGTCAGGGAGGGGATAGCAACATTGTACATCCAGCACTCCTTTCTGTATGCCCTATTGCTGACTGAAGAAATGTTCCCAAAAAGTTACTGTTTTCATCANCATGGCAAAATACTGCTAAGACTCACTGAAGTGCCTACCTTTGTGGACACAAGTCAGGGAGGGGATAGCAACATTGTACATCCAGCACTCCTTTCTGTATGCCCTATTGCTGACTGAAGAAATGTTCCCAAAAAGTTACTATTTTCATCACAAAAAAAAAAAAAAAGCATATAACTTCTAAAGAAAAGTTTGTCATAATGAAGCTATGCCATGACACACATCATATGTTGCAATTGCGACCAGGTTACCAGCAGAGCCTAAAGACATCACAGAATCTGAGCACCACGCTACAGAGCCTCTGGGGCAAGACTACTTTTGCATTCCTCATGTGCACACCACCCCGTGTACAACAGACCTAGGGTATTTAATGGAATCTATCATGTATCACTGCAATCTCCAAGCACTGCATAATCTTGGGCAAGACTCTTAAATACATATGATTTCAATGAATAAATTGGATTCTTGCCATTTGCCTTCTGTTTACAGAGTTGTACAGACATACTTTCAGCTCCTGGCAATCTTGAATGTGAGACATGTACTCTTAAGAAGTGGAAGCTGCCTGCAGATTCACTACTTGCAGGCATGGGGCTTTAGGTAAACACAACCAGATATTGCAAGAGAAAACTGCAGGTGACAGAACCCTGTCTTTCCCCAGGCAATCTTAAAAGTTATACATGAGAATAACGGCATTAAGGGTAGTTTATCTCCAGATAATGCGAGCTAACTAGCGTGTAGCATGGTCACTACTGGAAATGTCAGCTGTTCCACTATTGGAATGTAGAGAATTGAGAAACGTCCTTACACTTCAGTTGTTGAGCAATCCTTCATACTCTACTATCTTCATTTGTTTTGTGATTTCCAAGAAGACTTATCCTAGACAACTGCAGAACATGGAGCACACTCATCTAGATGGGAGGGGAACTATTACCTCCAACTTGTTCACTCAACAAACACATTCAGTGCCTTATCAGTAACACTAGTGTATAAGAATTTTAAGGACTGTCTATGTAACAAAGGCTACAAGGGCACCAAGCTCTGTAACATGACTAGAGGTAATATTTTGCCCTGGAAACCTGAACACTTGCAAACACTTACCTGTATTTTGCAGGAACTCCAAAGCCAGACACACACATCATGGTGCAAAATACCCTTAAAAAAGCTATGGACTGTTTAAAAAAAAACTATTAAAAACTGGCCTGGAAAGACTGCCCAGGGCCATAATTCACTGTTTGGGAAACTTCTTTCCAATTGCCAGGCCTAGCATACATTCATTTGTACTTACAGCAGCATCTGCCCTAAGTTCTGCACAGTTTCTGTTCAGCTGTAACTTACCCTGATCCCAGAAAGGGAGATGTAAACATTAGGGCATCGTGATTTGCCTGGGCTCAGAGAAAAGGGCTCTTTGCCATCCCTAGCAGGTGCTTGCACTCAAAGTTTAGATGCACTCAATATGAAGGGTTGACAGAGCAGGGAAGGGAGGCATGAAGAAGTACCTTGCTATAGGGTGCAGATCCACAGGGAATTGCAATACCCGTTTTTGTTTTTCTAGGGCCTTTGGAAATCTAGATATTAAGTTTTTCTCAAAGCTGGGGAACAATTTGTGGTTAAGACCAGAGTCAGATTCCTTCATGCCACAGCAGAGCTGTAATTTCCTTATATTCCATTAGTGGTTTAGTTGTGAAGCCTGCGAAACCTAAGAATAAATACTATTGACTCACAAGACTCTTACTATAAATTCACTCCTAGCAAGGTGATAAGGACTCTGGCTCTGATCCATCAAAGTGCTTTGGGAAAATGCTTAACTTTAAGCGCATGAGTACTACTACTGCTGTCAGCACTTTGCTGGATCATAGCCACAGGGCTCAGCATTTTGCAATAGAATCCTTATTATTGAGTGAATTTATCAGGTTAGCTCCCAGAACATTTACCAGTGCCTTTCCTATCATTAGTAACCTAGTATCTTATTTGCATGTAAGCAAAAGCTTCCTTTTAAAAACCATATGTCATTAAAAGAAAAAACCCTAAAACCATAGCTACTGAATAAAATGCATAAAACATGCATTTTAAAACAGGCTCCTGCTCCCTCCCATAGCTCACCTTCTTAATTCCTATATTGGCTTATTTTTTCATATAAGACTCGCTGCATCCTTCTTCCAGCTGCTATCAAACTCTAAACTCAGCAAATTCACTGACCATTTTTAAACAGTGCGGGAAATTTCTTTCTCTGCCAAGCCTGCCACTCTGTATAATACACCAATCAGTCTTGCTGATGAATTCCAATATTAAAGCCAAATTACTAAACACTCCAGTGAAATCAGAGGCAGCCAAATAAATTCCTTATGCTTCCACTTGAAGAACAGCTATTGAAGAGGTGCAGCAGGTCAGAGGGAAGAACTGGCAAAGTCCTTAACTCCCACAATACCGAGTTTTGGATTTTCTATGGTACTTCATCTCTCCTATCACCACTGCTCTTCTCTCACATCTTGCTCATAAATGGGAGAAAAGCACAAGCCCACTGCCTTTGACAGGGACCTGAGCTGGCTGTAGCTTTACAGAACCATGGTCGAGACTTCTTCCATAAGCAAGTTCCCTCCCAACAATGAAGACCAGAAAGCTTAAAATAAAATTCTTAAAGATTAAGAATACCAATGGCTTATATAAGAACAAAATCCTAGAATAGCAAAACATCAGTGGCTAGAGCTGAAATGTAAAGGTTTATATGCCCGTGATCCATAAACCCATTCCCAACCTATCTTTGGTTTCAGAGTGACAGTGGCTTGCCTGGAAATGGGCAACTGTTGCCGAGGTTTTTTAAGGGAAATGGCAAACAAATAGAGATAAAACCTGACAGATCTCATCCTTGCTGCCAACCCACACATCTTTTGGTATTTAAAGTGTGACCACGGGTACTGTTTGCCCTAAAATCTCAGGTTCCAAGCTTTGAAATGACGCTAACTAGAAAATGCAGCATAGATCAAAGCGCACTATGGGTGCCTGGGAAAACATTTCTTGATATTACCAAAAGAAAGTTGGGTACATTCAGCTTCCTAAGAAGTAACCTTTAGAGTGTGAAACATGGGAGTGTGCAATGCCCCTGGATCAGGGGGCATGGAAGAAGGGCTACAGCTGGGGCACAGAAGAAGAGCTAGAGCTTCAACTTGGGGCTTCCGAGGAGGCAGAGAAGTGATTTATCAGGGCCTTGGGGAGAAGGGGAAAGTACTCGAGGCAGTTGGCATCTCCATACTGTGTCCCGTTTTGAATGTCAGAAGAAACACAGTGCATTTTGAGGGAACTAAAGAGGGAACTGGAGAACAAGCACAAGTTGAGAAAGCTCTGAACAAGTTGAGAAAGCTCAAAGAAGCAGAGCTGTTCAGTCCAGGGAACAAACAGATCGAAAGAGGGTATGAGCCTCCAGATAAATGAAACACTGCTGTCTCTAGAGCAAGACAAGGACAAAATTAAATTTAGGAACGGCTTTCTAAGGAGAAAAATAATGAAGCACCATGAAAAATCACCCACTGAACCTGTGGCACCTGTACCTTTGGAGGTTTTAAAGCAGGATAGATGAGCACATCCTGGTATCCTTCCAGACACACAGCCCTACAAAGGCAGCTGGGCATAAGGTGAGTGATACAAAGAGAAAGGATCTTGAAAGGCAGAGTTCAGGGAGACATAGATTTTGTACCATTTACCAGCCTGCATGTTTGTGCCAGGAGATATTTAGGGAAAAACCTAAATTGTTGAAAGCACCTAGTTGAACAAAAGGATGGCACTGAGATGAAAGCATCAGAGCAGAGGAAATAATACTTTGCTTCCTGGCTCTGCCAGAGACTCATGGCATGACCATGAGCAAGTCACTTCATCTTTCCCTGCTGTTATCTGTGCAATGAAGATAATGGTAATGCCTTTATCTATTTTGACTTGAGGGTCAGGAACTAACTATTTAGATGCTTCCAGCACAATTTTGCTATGGCCTGCAGGCACTGCTGTAAGGCAAATAAAGAAAAGAAGGAATACCTGCAAGCTTTACTCCTGGCAGACGGCTTCTTCTATTTAAATCACAAGCAACTTGGCGACACCATGCTGAGCTCAAACATGGAACAAAAACCCTACATGAGTGACAAAAAGGAAAATTACTGGGAAATACGTGAAAAACGCTTATTTTCATAATTTAATAACTCTCTCCAACTTCTGTTTCCAAGCAGAAGCACTAGTTGTGTGCTTAAATATGAGCACTGTGTAAAACTGCTTTGTTGAGGTGAAACTGCAGTAATTGCAACTAAGCAACACAAAGCCTGGGATGAGCAGTGTTTTGAATGGGATAAATGCAGCTGCATGTGAAAGCATAGTTCTTGAATCTCCTGGCCTGCAGAGGCATTACTTTCCTGCAGAAAGGAAACAGAGACCCTCCTCTGACAAAACAGGGCAGGCTTTTCCAGTCCACTTGGTTTCTGAAAGGGTTGAAAAGGATTTAGGGACAAACTCAAGAACACTCCAGAACAATTCTGACATGAAAATGCAATTTACAACCTTTACAGGGACTCTCTAGTCCCCTTTACTGCTGACAGGGTATGTCCTAAGCACTCGCCCATTTAACTGGGTCACAACAAATTCTGGAGGTCAGGGCAATGCTACAGGAACAGGAAAACAGCCCAAGCATCTGAGGCTAAAAACGAAACGGTCTTAACAGAGATTTCAGATGTTTTAAATTGCAGTTGCACGTATAATGCATAAATCAACACATCTTTAGCTTCTCCTCAGCATCAGAACTCTTGATCAAACAGCCTTCTGTCTGCAACATGCTGCTTAATGCAATCTGCAGTGGTTGGTGGCTGTGGTCCTCCCATTACACTATTTTTTACCACTTCGTGTATATGACTGGTCAAAAATCAGGCGATTATGTATGCATACAGGATAGCAGAGTGGGAATTTTCTGCTTTTTTGGCTTGCATTTCCAATAGTGCCACTCTCTGAAGCCTCAGTGGAAAAAAAAATGAACCACAAATCTGTATTTCAGAACCAACCACGTCCTGACTACAAAACAAAGCCAGTAGCTTCACTATTTCTAGATATGGCCTGGAAGAGGCTTACAGGAATCAAGCAATGTAATTCTTCAGAGTAAGCATTTGTGAAGTTGCACTCTCAAACACATCTTGAGGCTTTGGTGACATTCTCTCATTCACCATTCCCAAGCCCTCATTATAGAAGGATAGAGGCAAGACAAGTCGCACTGCATCCAGAGTCTTCTTTAGGTTCACAACCACTACAATAGGGCTACAGATCCGTTTCTTTGGCAAATTCTCATTATGCTGATTACTCACCTCCTCTCAGCTTTGCAACTGCTAGAAGAGAAAACTGGTTTTCAACATGATCAGTCACTAGGGGTTTGTCCTTCAGAGGAGTTTCTTGGCTCTCTTGTCCAATTTGGACCAGGGATCTAAGACCTAAGCAAGTGCCCTACTCGTTCCAGATCTTTCACCTTCATTCACCTATTCAGCATGTGGACTAGATCACCAATACGTTTAGTGACGAAGTAAAATATGTACTTGCATGTCTCCATACATGCAATACGTAAATAACTTCCCTGTTTGGTATTACTGTGCACATTTATGACTCCCCCTTCATGCTGCAAGTGCTCACCTCACCCAGTAGATGGCTGAAATTGTACCTTGAAGGTGGTTGAAAGTAGACAAAGCAAGGCAGGCAACAAGATGGGGTGGCTGCTAATGCTTAATGTACAAATACCAACTGCTCACAGGCATTTGCCTGCATCCTTCACAGGTCTGTGATTATGTTAGCTCCCAGTTGCTCTTGGAAAAACAGCAGTTTACAGCACCACTGAGGGCTATCACCCCAGCAGAGGTGGGAGCTCACAAAGGTCTTCCTTCAGACAAAAACTTGAGTCCTCCACAGGGCTGTCATCTCAAGATCAGGTGTGTAGACTAGTTTGTCTGCATGGGGCCAGGGATCAAGTTACTTAGACTGAAGAGCCAGATATTGAACCCTACAGGTTTCTCCACTATTCTATTCCCCAGGATGTTGCCTAATAGGATGACTTTTCTCTCCTTAAACGTGCCCTGCATAAATGTGAGATGATAACAGTAAGCAGCATTAAAAAAGTGAATGATGAATGGTATGCATCAGACAGGATGATTAAATAACTATGTGTAGATTCTAGGGTATACTAGCCTCTCTGCCTTCTGACATGATAATTGATCATCTTTAATCTACGGCAGAAAGAAAACAAAGATTACCTCCTCTCAAACAATTCAGGTTCTATTTGCCTGTTTATTCCACCCTCCCACCCCAAGGGGAAAGAAAGCCCATTAACTAGCTCTAACTGGTTTTAATTCAGTGGTATTGAAAATGGGATCCTAGAAAAGCATGTAATTGATCCTGTTTTTAAAGGACTATGTTCCAAGGACTAGCAAAGGTGAAACATTCACATTATCAAGGTCACTGCAGTAAATGCAAGAATAACAGACATGGGTTTGCATCAGAATTCAATTACAGTGAAGTATTCAAATGTTGCTAAACTGCCCCCCCCCAAAAAAAAAAAAAAGATGAGAAGTACTCTAAGAGAGCTACACACAGTTAAGTGGGCTTACAGAAAGAGCAATATTTGAAATGGTTTAGTTAAAAATCTGTACAAGTACAATGGATTAAACCAGAATATGTTTTATGTTAATCTAACTTGAATTCACAAATTTATAGGCAGCAGGTAAGGCAAGATAACTAATTTTAAATGAATATTCCAAGATTTTAAGGCCAGAAGAGGTAATTTCGCCCTCCCATAAAAGACCACAGAGTTTTCTTCTTTCTTTAAATCAATAATGATTCACCCTGGGGCCAGTTTACCAAACTTCACCATGCAGTGACTTCGTGCTCACCTTGCCCTGTGTTTTTTATTACAAAACTACATTTATATCTAACAGTGATGTATGCTTGGGTAAAAAAGGGGCAGAATTTACAAAAAGGGGTAAACTTGGTTAAAAAAAGTAAAAATTAAGAGATAATTCAATTTTGTTCAGGAAATTAGTACAGGGGACAAAAAGCATAACAAAAATATCAATACAAGTTACTTGCTGAGAAGCTGAAAAAGAAAACAGAAAAGGACAGTTTAAATACAGATATACACACATACATACTTCCATGAGTCACTCAGGAAAAAAATAAGAAAAGCTTTAAGAAAGGATGTTTGCTTCAAGTGTGTTTTTTAAAGTTGAACGCCCCTTGAAGATTGGCAATGAATTTCCAAGGAATTTAGAAACATTTATCAGCCTATAAAATTATAAAACCAGCCTGATTTTAAAAAGCCTGCAGATACTGAACTACCTGATCAGTGCAAACTGTCCACACACATTTTCATAGCATTTAGCACTAGACTGTACAGAATTCAGCTCCGTGGATTACCCTCTCATGTGCCTTTTCCTACCAGTGATAAATGCATCTGAGAAAAGTGGAAATACATTTTTTTCAGTGTTGTCATCCATTCAGATGTTATATAGTTAAGAAAAAGAACAAAATCCCATCCAGTTGTATAGCTGCCAAGCAACTGCTTGCAGAGACACGTATTACTTCATACACAATCACTTTATTTATTGTACTCAAAAAAAATTACTCAACCCATTAATGCATCTTGTGCATTGCTCTGATAAGAACTTGATATTACTTACTTCTTTCTCTGGCTAAATGAAAGGCACGTCAACCATGCAAGCACATCTTACCTTGTATCTCAAGAATGATACTGCTATCATTCTTGCATGGTTTCCAGCGATACTTAGTCTTGTATCTGCTGCAAAAAATACAGACCTCAAGTTCCCACTGGCATCACTGGGGTGCTGCTAATTTTAAAGCTGCTGGAGCTAGCTGCATTCTTTTTTTGTTTATTCTGAGACTATGGCCTTTAAAGCCTAGATGTGACATTTAAAGGGCCATTAAATGCCTTATCCTCTATCAACCATGAATCTTGTCTAACAGCAGTATATTATAATCTCAGTGATCTAATTCTTGAGATCATCTCTTTATTGACAAGACCCAGAATGGTCACTATGATAAAGCTCTGGGAACTCAAAAAATCTCAGTCACTGACCCAATAATAAATCTGATGCTCTCTGTTTCATCTTTTACTCAGTAAGGCATGTCAATTCATATACTACAACTACATACTAAATGACCTGGGCAAAGGGATCTTCAGAAAACTGTGGAAGAAAGAGACACTGCATCTTCAAAAGAATGAAGATCAAAATTATTACAATTTCATGCACCAGAAAAATTGCTTTCTCAACACCCTGGGAAAATTTTATGTTTAGAGCCAAAATGTCTAAAGCCCAAACAAAAACACAAGCAGCAGCTGTAAAGACATCCAGAGGAAAAAGTGGGAAGATCAAATCTATTTGAGGCATCAGGCCATGTCTTCCATTTGTCCACATGACAGACTACTCACCAACTTCATCAGAAGTAGCTTCCATATTACTAAGAAAAGAATTAGAACCACTAGGGAAGGAGAAACATAATATATCCCTTCAGGTACTGAATTAGCCAAGGCAATGAATGAAAGAGAAGGCCACTTGGACCAATGGCCAGCTGCAGATTAACACAGAAAAAATTTGCTCTTCCATTGTGGAAGAGATCCTATCTATGGTCCCATACTGTTCAGCAGTCCTCACCAGGAACAACTCAGATGTACACCCTAACACTAACAACCCCTAACCCTGTATTCCTTTACAGAGCACTAAAAAGTAGTCAAGAAACACGGGGGAAAAGAGGAGGACACAAATGAACTAAATTAACTTTACAGCTCAACCTTGACTCCAGCAAAGCGCAGTGCCACCAGACCCTGGTGACTTTTGGTCTTTTCCTATCCCCACTGCTGAACTGTTGAGTGACCTTGACAAAAATCACTTCACTCTCCCTTGCAGCCTGTAAAATGTGTGGGAGGAACATTCACATTCCTTGCAAAGCAGCACGAGATTCACAGTTAAGATGTTCCACTGAAGTGGGAACAGCTTGATCTTTGGTGGTAGCTTTAGGCCTGTGGCTGAAACAATCTCTCCCCTGAGGTCCACCTTGTCCATCCCTTCCCAAACGCACTTAATTAAAAAGCCCTAAATTCTGAGCTGCTAATGATGATCTTTTATTGAAAATCCTCTTCCCTTGGCAAATTGTTCCTGTCTTATTTCCAGACATGACTTCCAGTCTTCCTTATTTCCACAGTAAGCTGCTTCTACTTATATTTTATTTGACTGACTGACAAGAGAACAGGCTTAATCCCCAATACCTTTTTTTCATTTAAGACTGCAGAGCCCTGTGCCTGTGATATGTGGCTGGGGTTATTTCACAGACAAACCTCTTCTCAGGACTCCAGGTTTCACTCCTCCAATGCTGGCACACAGAAACACCCTGCACAATAGAGTTCAAATGAAATGAACACTGCTCCTTCTTGTCCCTCACTAATTTTGGTTAGGCTTTTGTTTTTTTTCTTTCATGTGTGTATATAAAACAGGCTGATGTGAATACTGCAGCCAGCTACAGGGAAACCTCTGGAAATGCATAAATATCAGGGACCCAAAATGTTACAGTAGTAGGACTATGGGAAACATCTGGTGCCTCTCCAAACGCTCTCCTTGACAGTGGTGATAGGAGCTTCTCTCTGACTCAAGTCTCCTAAACTTGACTAATACATGTGCAACATACAGCAACGCTACAGACACATCCTAATGGTCTGAAGCACCAGCTCCCATGATAAATATATGCATCCTATGTGCAATTATGCCTGTTTCTTAATGGCATTAAGATGGCTGAAAGATACTAATTACCAAGTAAGAATTTTGCAATTATACTCCATCATCCTGTACTCCTGACATAGCTACTTTTAAATAAACAAGGATTTTTATTTCAACATCACCAAAGAAAAAGGAGTTTTCTCCTTCAATCCATTTAACTTTCCAAGAACAATTGTGGAATTACAGAAGAGCAAAATTTCCCATTTGTTGAAGGAATGCCAGGGCTTCAATGCAGCCCTGTTATTAAGAAACATTGTTAGCCTTTTAATTAACCACTGGGAGGAATGATGCTATCTGAAATGAAAACAATATCATTAGGTAATTCCTGTTATTCTCCAGCCAGGATTTCAGTGTTTGTCATGAATTGTTTGCAGATTCACCTTTGCTTTAATCAACAATACCGCCATATCCAAGGTACTCTCTGTGCCTAACACCGATCTCAGTAGAAGAAACGCATGTCTTACTTGCCTCACCTGCAGAGATACTGGCAAACAGCTTTTACACCACAGTTAAAGAGCACAGAAAAGCTTTTTTCTGAGGCATGTGAGGGGGATGTAATGAGAATTGTCCAAAGCCACTCAGACACAGGGGTACCGTCCTTGTAGTGAAGTAAACAGCAAAGTCCCTGGTTGAGTACACTGGAAAGCGAATTAAGCCAGAGCTGAGCAGTTTATACATCTCCCCTTTTGGTTTTACCTCCTGACATTAAAATAAACAATCATGGTCATCTGGGTAAGAAGCCAGATGGGTGAGATTTTAACAAGGATAATGTAAACTCAGTTCAAACCGTTCTGTGATTCTAAGTAAGGGAACTTGCAGCATTAAACACAATTTGAAAGAATGTACTAATGATAGCAATATTTGTCACGCGAGCACAGAGACAAATGTGCAATCTGTCTCTGCCTGCCTTTTTGCAGTGCTGTTTTATGACACAGTTAATGATTTGGCCAAAAAAAAAAAAGTAATAGCCTTGTACCGCAGCAATTGCAAATGATCTTTGCCTTCCATCTTGGAAGATGAGTAACAGAAGCCTCTGTTTGACCCCTTTATGTGCATTTTGCTTGTGGTGGAGGGAGAAGGGAAGCTGAAATAAACACCTAAAATATATATGCAGTAAGTGTACAATGATGCCCTGATGTACAGCTACCTTGTTTACCATTATCCTTAGCCACAGATTCATCACCATGCTTCTTTACGCATGCTGTACATCTTTCCTTTCTTTTTTTTTCCCCCCTTCCCTTCTAATTGGAACTCAGTCTGTGAAATGTAATTAAAGCTCCCATAAATACTGCCAGTGAGTGCACCTTTTTTCTTCCAAGTAACTACTAACATCTTCAAGAAGACCTCATCAACCCCTGATAGAAGATAGCCTAATGTATCTTCTCACACACACTGCTCAGGATGGAGAAGTCAATCTTTCCACCTTCCACATAATTAAAGTCACTCACATTATGTGCTTTTGCTTTGCCAATCCCTCCTCTTCTCCAACACATGTATCACCCTGTCATCAGCTCCTTTCCTTTCATCTGATTTATTCTGTTTCTAATCACTGAAAAAAACTATAGTGCTTTCGCGAAGAGTTGGAGCAGCCCTAGGCGCAGCTCACACCAGCCTTCTTTTTTCTTGGCTCCTCCCATCTGATATTAAAGGACAGCACTTTAAACTCTTCTTTAAGAGGGATTATTTCCAGCAAACTACAGAGTTTATTCATGCCTGCAAGTGAAAAAAAAAAAAAAATACCCTCTTCCGCTCAGGGTAAATGACTGAGACATAAACAGTAAAATTCAATGGTACTTCAAAGACTCCTTTGGGCCCTAAAGAACGTGTAAGGCTGCCTGGGGACTGAACAAAGCCCAGTTATCCCAACAGGTGGCTTCATTTGGTCTGTGAAAAATAGCTGCTGCTTCTCTCAGAGAGGAAAACACTCCTGGATTCGGCAATAAAAACGTCTGACTTCAGGCATCTCTCAAGTTTTCAAGCACCCACACAGCAAAGGGAGAAGGTGACTGCTGTGTGTGTCAGAGCACTGCTCTGGCTGTAGCACCAGATTTCTCCTGCTATGGAAAAGAGCATAGTCCTCCCAGGGTCCAATGGTTTAGGAACCATCTGTGAGCCCTGTCCCCATTATTCCTATGAAGCAGTGTATCTGGATCTGGATACATGGAGGCAGGATACCTGACAGCTCCTTTCTTCAGATATTTGGATATTATCCCACCAAACCACCAATGGAGCAGCTCCACAAGCACCTGCCTGGGGCTGAGCTGGAGACCTGCAGGAGAGCTGCATGACCCTGGACCACAGCATCCCAGGGGAGGACAGCCTGACACATCTCTGTGTGGTGATGCCTCTCAGGGGGACAACCCCACACCAGCCACTAGCAGATGCTGTCTCATGATCCAGAAGAGGCAGAGAAACCAGGAGGAGCTGATGAAATCTTTGCTAACCTCTCAAGAGAATAAACAAAGTGTCAGCATCTTTAGCACTTCATTACTGTTATCCCTTGATTTTGTTAAGTGCTTTTTTTGGACCCTCATCAGTGAACAGTTGCCAAGCCATTCTAAACACTATTACTGCAGAATGCCAAATAAAACTCATCCTATTTACTGAAGAGGTAGCAATTGCTCTCCTGCTGGATAGGAAGTCAAAAGGATCAGGATTTTAGTTACATTTAATCGGCTGGGCATGGGAATTTGCAACCACTTGGAATGGATACTGTCACATTATTAATGGCTCCATTTTTAGCAGACAAAGCACTGCTCACCAACCAAATGTATTGCAGGCAATACCTTGCACCCAGTTGGACTTGGATCAAAGATTGTCTTTCCTGACTGATGGTGTAAAAGAGGGAAGGGAACTGCCACTGTTGCAATTAAGATCTGAGAGCAAACAGACCCCCTGCCACACTTTTCCCCAAGCTATTCATCATATTTCAGCTTACTAAGCACTTTGGATAAATACTGTTGACTGAAATGTGTATGAAACCACAGTAATACTGAAACCAGTTCAGAAAAAAACAAAACAAAACAAAACTCCATCCACCAAGACCATCTCCAGAGGACTCTGACCAGCCTCTTCTACCTACTTTTAAAGCCAGTTTGGCAAACAGGTTAGGAAACATCTCCAATGCAGGTCAGGGCTCCAGCCTTACAGCAAGGGCTCACCACAGGCAGAGGAACAGCAAGAAGAGTCCCAGGACTAGTGTGGGCCCCCTAATCTGTCCCACCATACCTCTATGCCTCAGTTTCCCCATTAACAAACACAAGAAAAATCTTGATGAAAGACAGTACAGAACCTGTAGGCACTGAAATAGCAATTTACTGGCAACCCTTTCAAGCTGTAACCATCAGATCTGGATAAAAGAAAGCTGAGCTAAGTTGCATTTATTTACTGTGTATATTTGCATAATGACCATGTATTTCACGTCCCTATTTTGTCCTAAATGAAGAACCGGACACTGTACCAGATGAATTTAAAATAGCAGTCATCATTTGTTGGCTAATATCAGAAGGTCACAACAGCTGCACAATTGTTATTTGAGCACATGCAATACTTATCAACTGTCTGACTACTTTATGGTGATTTGTTTTATTTTACAGAGATGTTCTGCAAAGGTTGCAAACAGCACACAAAGCCCTACAAGCCTATCTGACTCTGGCAGAAGCCCCCCTCAAAGCCACAGCCAACATGTAGCAGAGAGTGTGGTGCATCACCTCTGCAGAAAGCATGGGGCATTTTGTCCTTCATGCACACCATGCTTTGCTAGTTGCTAACTGCAATTTTGGAGAAGACAGAGACGGACCCAAGCCTTCATGTGCATCCTTTCTCAGTCATCCTCCAGCTCCTTCCCATCACCTTGCAAGGACCAAGTCACACTCGGTACAAAGAGACATGCAATAAATTAAATTACCTGGTCATTTCTACAACAATCATCTTGTAGTTTACTGAACTGGGTGAGACCACCTCTTTGTGGAAATTGTCCTTGCATGGTCTTGTGCTTAGAGGCTCACACCATAAGTCTGGCAAGGTCAGCAAGTGATTTCATGCTCTTAGTACCACCCATCAGGAGTACAAGGCAGAACCACAGAGCTGCACAGTTTAATGACCCAAGGCAGGAACCCATCATGGGGAAGGCAGAGCCCTGGGTAACAGGATGATAGGATAACAGTGCAGTGCAGATCAGTCCCCTGTAATGAGCCACACTAATGCTGAACTGTGTGAAAGACAACTCAAGAGATAGCACCATTAATAGCCTACTTGGCTGAGAACCACTTTCTCTCCTTGGACTGAGGCTGATGGCTTGAAGCTGTGAAGAAGCTATGAAAGCATTACGCACAGGGTCCCGTAAACCTTTGCAGACCAAAGGCTGGAAGGCAAGCCTAGTTTTCTGCTTTTACCTGATTCAATGCTGCTTCCTTGCATCTCACTTAGGAACAAGGAGCAAAGATGTACAAGTTTTGCACACAGGATGCAAAAGCATGCTGGACAATCACAATATCTGTTCCCAGGAAGGCAGTGAGCAGGTGCTGGCGCCCTCCAGTAGTATCATCCACCTAATTCTGCAGATTTGCTTTTGGGGCATTTTCACCTCTTTCTGCCAAATACCATGCAAAGCTAATGGGTCAGGAGCAAAAGAACTCTTCTACTACTACTTGACTTACCCACCACCCCTGGCCAAAACCTACAGAGTGGATTTTTGCCAAATTCGTAACAGAGTTTGAAAATTTTTCCATCATTTTCCATAGGGCAGTGATCTCTTCAAGGCTTGCCCAAGGCAAAGTGCTTACACAGGATCACATCAGTGTGCTCAGCACCCCTCAGCAAGAGCAGTGCTCTGGCTTGCTGCACTGCAGCAGAAAAAGCACTCAACCAGTGGTGCCACAGCCAGTGGGTGTCCTGCATCGATTCATGCACGGCCTTTGATCAGACCCAGTATTCTTAAAAGTTATCAAGCCTGAGAAAGCAGGAAAATAAATAAATAATAACACTTTCCTTCTGGTGATTTCTATTGTACTGATCTAGCTGGAAATCCCATTAGTTACTTGCTTTGATCAGGGCTGTTCCTTCAGGACCAGGAGATGCAGAAAGCATTTCACCATGCCAGCAAATGAGCACATCTGAAGTGCATTTTAATTAAAGCTTTCTAACTCTTGAGCTTTTTGCAGTATTTACATGTAGCTGAACTTTGGCCCAGCTGCTGTGTTTAAGAAATATAGTTTACTGCTGCACTATCTGTTGCCTAGTGCTGCTCTTGGCTCTCCAGATAGAGGTCTCCAGTCCATTCCAAACCCCCAGGAAAGGAGAGAAGGGGCAGTAAATTATGTTAAACCTTTGCAAGCAATTACAGTGTCAGAAGTAGCATTTCAGAGATCTTTCAAGGAGTGAGCAAAGGCTTTACTATTGAAACGGACTGTAATAGCAACCACAGTAGATGATATGCAAAAGCCTTCCAAGCCTTGCTTGAAACATGATTAGCCAATAAGAAGCAAGGCAGAGGAGAAAAGCATTTCAGCTCAATACTGTAAAATACTGATTGGGAACCTGCAATTCATGCATATTGCAAGCTGGAACTCAGTTTGGATACAGAAAAATTGTTCTTGAAATGCAGAAACCAGCTTGCTCCATAGGCACATCAGCAACTGAGGGAAAAAAGTCTGGTCAAATGGACAAATAGATTAATTACAAATTACATATTAAAGAAGGTCAGGCTGAAGGCATAAGAAAGCAGGCAGGAGGAAAATATGGCCAGAAAACTGTCAGGTGGCCTTGCAGCACAGGGTCACCCTATATGAATATGGGCCCATCTAGCATGCAATTTGGTAGCAGGGCAGCAAAAGCAAAATGAGCTTCCACCACCTGAGCTTTATAAAGCTGTCATGGATATCCACATAAAACAAGAGTGAGTAACCTTCATCTCCTGCCTGTCATGTCCCCTGCATGTTCATATACACACAAACATGTACACATTTCCATGTGCATACTTACACCTTCGTGTTTGTTCAAATTCGTATTACCAGCATGATAGTTGCACAGGAAAGGAGAAATGCCCTGTAAAGTAGCTATAGCCTGAGTGGTGTTTCTATAGCACAGCTTACTCAATGCCCAATTACTGAAATGCAAATGTTGTAAACTACTCTGGCTCCTAAACCATTATATTTAACCTTTGAGGGAGATTACTATAAAGAACTTACTTGGTATGGTAAAGAAGACGCAGCCAAAGAGCAACTAGGATGTTTATTACATGCTGATGAGTCCCCTGCTATTTCTCTAACAGGACTGAAAGTATTTTTATGTTGCTTTTTTGGCCATTTTTGAGTCTTAGTGTCTTACAAGCACTTTCACAAATATCATCTATGCAGAGTGTTAAAACTATAAAACTACTTTTAAAACCAAAATCAGAGAAATAACATATCAGACAAATGAATTATCAGCTTCCAGACTGAGATAAAAGAGCTGAATAGGATTTTATTAGCAGTAAAATTCAGAAGCTACATTTATGTTAAAAAATAATCTATACATTGATGGGCCATTTCTGGGCAGTGAAAACATTTTAGATGCTTTACTTTAGATGCTTTACTTTGCTGTCTGCCAGGTACTACACTGAACACAATATAAAGAGAAATCCTTGGCCAAAAAGACTGTTTTTTAAACAGTCAGTGATCAGAATTAGATTAATATAAAATTACTCAGCAGTCCTTTAAAAAGATGCCAGCAAAATGGGAAATAAGATTTTAAACCAGCACTATCACTCTTGCAATGGAACATCAGTTATACTCTACAAAAACACAAGTTTTTTACAGCTCTGACATTGTGAAGCTCTTAGAACATCTGATTGCAGCACAGATTGCTCTATGATTTGCGAAAATATCAATATTTGCTCCTCATGCACCTCTAAAAATCTAGACTTGGGCTGCCCACTTTCTGCTCCTTTACCTCAAGCCAGAATCTGTGTTGCTGGTGGTGTTCCCTGTGGCTCTGAGATATTGCGGAGCAACGAGTGTCAGCCATGCTGGCTGCAGCACCTCAAGCAGCGTATTTTGGGCAGCTTTTGCTCCCTTATTCCTAGCTGCATGGCACCACCTCTGTGCAGTCCACAGATGAATATTCCCAGGTGTAACCTGGATCCTGCTTCTCTACTCTGCTCTTGCGAGACCCCACTGGGAGAGCTGTGTGCAGTTCTGGTGTCCTCAACATAAGAAGCACATGGAGCTGCTGGAGCAAGTCCAGAGGAGGGCCATGAGGATGACCAGGGGACTGGAGCATCTCCCATACGAAGATAGGCTGAGAAAGTTGGGGCTGTTCAGCCTGGGGAAGAGAAGGCTGTGTGGAGACCTCATAGCAGCTTTCCAGTATCTGAAGGGGGCCTACAAAGATGCTGGAGAGGGACTCTTCATCAGGAACTGTAGCAATAGGACAAGGGGTAATGGGTTCAAGTTTAAACAGGGGAAATTCAGGTTGGATATAACAAAGAAATTCTTTCCTGTGAGGGTGGTGAGGCACTGAAATGGGCTGCCCAGAGAAGTGTAAATGTTCCACCCCTGGCAGTCTTCAAGGTCAGGTTGAACAGAGCCTTGGGACAGACACATGGTCTAGAGTGAGGTGTTCCTGCTTATGGCAGGGGGGTTGGAACTAGATGAACTTAAGGTCCTTTCCAACCCTAACTATTCTATGATTCTATGAGTTATTTTTCACAGTTCATGTGACTACCTCACAAGCAGCATGCTTTGAAGGAAACATAAAGATATTTGTCTTGCTGCCACTGGGAGATAGTAAAACCTGCACACTACTGCACAACACAGAACAGATGTCATTGATTGAATTTCATCACAAGAATTTCAGTGCCTTTCTCTTTCAGTTTTTTAGGAGGAGGGTGGATAGGGATGACTACTGCTTACTATCTTTATTTTTATCTATAAATAAGACATTTTAATTTCATGTCAAAATTGAAAAGTCTGCCTGTAGATGGAGGAAAACATTTTTTTATTTCAGCTTTTAATGTCCTCATATATCAACAACAGGGTTGTCTTCAAGAATAAAAATAACCTCTAACTAAAAGTTGTATTGTAATTTGAGGGATTTTTTTTCATATTCTAAAATATCCTCTCAATATTCAAGCACATATTTCTAATACTCCAAGTATAACAAAAAGACTTATAACAAACTATGAAAAAGTAGCAATTACCAACTGGGGAGTTATAAATAAAACTGTAAGATATTCATCTGATCCATAATTCATTTGGTAGCAGACACCCAGCCATCTGGGCTGGGGTGAACTCACGACCCTGGCATAAGACGGTGGATGAAGATTTTATATGCAGAATAAATGCACCCATCACATTCACACACACACAAAACAAAAATCAAACAATAAACCTTTTGTGCAACACTGGCTTTCAAGTTTTACTTTGCCAGTGTGTTTGGTTTTCAACTACCTATGATTGCATCCTCTGATTACATGTGATCACCTTCAAAAAGAGCAAAATACTTCTTGAGGCTTATTACCAGCATATGCACAGGACAAATGAAATTAATCTCTCTTCCTGCCTGAACCCTCACTCGCAGCTTGATACTCATTTTTGCATCTCCCTGGGCAGGAAGGGTGTTCACAAACAGCAGAAGGATCCTGCTGCAAGGTACAGCCATGTGGCCACACACTGCAGTGCAGTGTGCACCCAAGTTTAAATGGAGACCATGGTCTTCAAGGAGTACTAGTTTACCTCTGCTTGTTAATGTACTCATGTACTCACCATCCTTGTATGGATGATTGTACTTCGCTTTTAAGAGCACATTACTCTAGGTTAGATGCTGCAATGCTTGTGTTAATGCACTGGAAGCTAGTGTGGCATCTCTAAGTAACAGTGCTTTCCAAATAGGTAGGTAACTGTGAGCCTTAAAACCTCTATTTATGCCACTAATGGCTCCTCTCTGACCAACATGAATCTAAAGCGCAGTTTAAACTATCAGACATACCAAATTCAAACCGGATTGTCTGCAGCTGCTAAAATTTTCTTGGAGTTCATAAAATGATGAAATTCATAGGAGAAAAATCTGTTAAGGGCTATAAAGCACAAAGACATTGACCCTAGAGGTTTGAAAGTGCTCTAAGCAAGCATCAGTGTCTGCCTCATGCTCATACCTTTCCTGTGGTATCCTGACCACTGCTGAGGAGATGATGCACTTCAATGGATCAAGTACTGTTACAATGGACATTTGCAGTCAAGCCTTGCTCACCACCCTGGCAGTGAGAAGAGTCTTCCAAAACTAAGCATCTACTTAAGCTTTCCCAGGTCCTAGGTCAGCAGTTCCGGTTGAAAAGCAGAGCTGCAAAACCAGTCTTCATGAATCATGTATGACTCAAAAGATGCATGAAACACACTGCATCTACTGGTGCATCCTCTTGGAAATTTTTATTATGTCTAAAAAAAATAGAAAACTCCCCCTCACCAAGCCAAAACAAACAAGCTTGTGAGGCTTGAAAGTTCCAAGAACCAGACCCTGAACCTTACAGGACTTGAACCTGTCCATTTCTGATGGCAGTCTCTGAAAACATGCTTCCCAGCACAGCCATCTTGTTGTCTCATTTTCTGATGTTTTCTTCCCAGACTGAGCAGGGCTGCACTCTATTGGTTTTAAAAGCACACAGCTGCTGGTATAAGATAACAATCAGCTCTATATTGCAGGTTTCCCTTTCCGAATCATCTTTGGCTCCTTTCAAAGACTGGTACATCCTGAGTACATTCATTGTTCTCTCCCATTGCAGCATCCCAGAATGCACAGAGTGAGTATCATGGCTATCAGCACACCTCCCTGTTCCAAGAGCTTTCCAGCTTCTCCAAGCATCCAATGTGTTTTGGTGGTTTTGTTTTGTCAAGCAAGAACCTAGCTATGTTTCCCAGGCAGCAGCAGCACAAGTTGCCAGGTCCTGTCTTGTAACCCTTTTACGTAAACAGTGTTACTGCACCATAGAATAGAACTTGTATCTCTGGTTTGGCCTCAGGCACACACAGACTTCTTGAGGCATTAGACACCTTAACACCTCCTCTGTTAGCAAGCACATCTTGATCTTTCTTCCTTTTCTCCCCCAAAAGGCTTAGAAACATTACACAGGTCACAGGAGAGGATTGAATACTATCTGCTGGCTTTTCAAACAGAAAACAGGCAGGCAGCTTATCTGAAAACACACACAGATAAGGCCTTTAAATGTAAAGGACCCTGTGGCATCTGGGATGCCAGCAGGAGAACCACCCCACTCTCACACCCCCCACCCCCAGGCCAGCACCATGCCTGAAACCATACCCGAAACCATACCCAGAATGGGAGATATGCTGGAAATGAAAAGCAAAGAAAACTACTTGGCTGTTTAGGCTTAAAGTGAGTATTCTTGGCAGGTTTTAAGCCTAGAAAAGTTTTATACATGGCATCTTCTCCATGTACTCCTACGATGATACAACCAGTGCACAGGCAACCATGAATCACAACTGCTTTCTCTCTACGGACCCATTACAAGACACACATCTCTGACCAAGACGTCATGGTAGGTGCTTTCTATATACAGGGCAGATAAGAAGAAAGGCCTCGAGGGAGGTGCACATCTCTGTCTAGTGTGACAGCATTACTTAATCATCCAGCTTGGTGAAACTGCTGAGAAAGAAACATCACGTGGTTGTCACTTGAAAAGCAAAGTTCAGTATTAGCTGCACACGCAGACTGCTCTCTGGAAACCATCTAAGTAGGTGGCAGTTCCAAAAGTATGAAAACTTGAGCAAAACCATGAAAACGAAAAGGATGACTAACTTAATACTATCATTACAGCCTATGAATTATTCACTGGGCTCCAGCCTATGTGCACAAGGCACATTTTTAATGCACTGTGAGAGTGCATTACAGATGGCTCCCTGCCATCTGTGCTGGGAAGTCCCTTGGGGATGTATTTTGTAGCAATCCCACAGGAAAGAGACATACTTTGGCCAACCCATGTACTTACAAAGGGAATAAGGTCCTCTGTCTGCAACAGCTCTAGGGTAGTCATAATGGAGGCCATTGCACTTTCTGTCTCCCCTTGTTTGTGGCATTGCTCACCCTTTCTAGATACATGTTCTCCCTTGGAAAACATCTGCAAAATCCCACAGAAACAACAGAGGCTTAGGGATTGCAAGAGGGTGACAGAGGAAGTAGTCCTGTACCTGGAGCCTAAGGCTACTGCGTCCCACATGGATGGTTGCATCCCAAGTACTACCAGGTCCCAAGGGACTGATAGAGCAGAAGCATGCTGGAGTCACCAGCCGATCTGCCTCCTTTTGTGCACAAAACTGCTTCCTTGATGTTTTTCCAAATCTAATTTCAAAAGTTCAGTGGAAAATTATATCCATCTAAAAATGCTAGACCTACTGACGGCGCAAATTCTTTTTCTCATTATTTTAAGTTGGTGAAAGAGAAAGGGGGACAAATTATTTTCAAGAAAAACACATTATTTTCAGGCAGCAATCCCTTCAAAAGCCCAACCCAGAGATAGTTTCTGCTGCCAAAAACTCTCATGCACAGAAAAGGTCATTCACCTAGCACCCCATTGCCTCTGCAGTCCTGAAATTCACATGCTCTTTTTGGGACAGACAAAAGCCAAACCAACAAAACAAACCCTGGCATTTCTCTGCAGTGCTGGGTTAGCGAATAGCTGCCAACAGGACTCCAGCAGCCAGACCTATCCCACAGCATGCAACATTTTTCATTTCCTGCAGCCAGCATTTCTTGTAGCAGGATTTCTACTGCTGCAGTTGTCCTTGTGTCTACACTTCTAGTGACTCCGCTTTGTTACCATCAGAAAACCTGTGCAAGGGAGAGGATGAGACCACAGAGCTGTACGTCTTGGTGGTAATTTCAGGTGGAAGACAAGTGGGCTGAGGCTTCCTGAAGTTCCACCACATGCCCTGCCTGCACTTATTTGAGAGAGGACAGCTGAAGGTGAGGCTCATTCAGAGATATCCAGCATCTCTGGGCATGGCCAGGCATGGACCACTCCACCTGCACATTTCCATTACTTGCCTCAAAGGATATTTTTGGGGGGCAGCTTAAGAAAACAGATCATAGAATCATAGACTCATAGAATAGTTAGGGTTGGAAGGGACCTTAAGATCATCTAGTTCCAACCCCCCTGCCATAAGCAGGGACACCTCACACTAAACCATGCCACCCAAGGCTTTGTCCAACCTGGCCTTGAACACTGCCAGGGATGGAACACTCACAACCTCCCTGGACAACCCATTCCAGTGCCTCAACACCCTAACAGGAAAGAATTTGTTATATCCAACCTGAACTTCCCCTGTTTAAACTTGAACCCATTACCCCTTGTCCTATTGCTACAGTTCCTGATGAAGAGTCCCTCTCCAGCATCCCTATAGGCCCCCTTCAGATACTGGAAGGCTGCTATGAGGTCTCCACGCAGCCTTCTCTTCCCCAGGCTGAACAGCCCCAACTTTCCCAGCCTGTCTTCGTATGGGAGATGCTCCAGTCCCCTGATCATCCTCGTGGCCCTCCTCTGGACTTGTTCCAACAGCTCCATGTCCTTTTTATGTTGAGGACACCAGAACTGCACACAATACTCAAGGTGAGGGGCAGGATCACCTCCTTCGACCTGCTGGTCACACCTCTTTGGATGCAGCCCAGGATACAGTTGGCTTTCTGTGCTGCAAGCGCACACTGCAGCCAGCTCATGTTCATGTTCTCACTGACCACCACCCCCAAGTACTTCTCCGCAGGACTGCTCTGAATCCCCTCTTTGCCCAACCTGTAGCTGTGCCTGGGATTGCTCCGACCCAGGTGTAGGATCTTGCACTTGTCTGATTTGCAAAGTCCCCTCCTCTATAGCTGCTTTATTTCTGTCATGAACAAGCTGATTATCACCTCAGGGAGTACTGAAAGAGCATGCTACTGGGAAGGATGTTTCATGTTACAGGTTCAGCAGAAAGGCCTGTTTCTCCTCTTGAGCGAGATCATTCAGATAGACAACAAAACACAGTCACCACTCCTGTTGAATCAAACACGAGAGCATACAGATGCAATTTCAACATCACACAGTGAATTAAACACTCATGGCTGGATCCATTAGTATATCTCCTGACTGCAGCTCCACCAGGATAAACAGCGAGACTGAACCAGAAGCTACTCTTACCCACTTGTCCTTAGCGTAAGGCACATTCATCACAGGTCTACCATTTCCTATAACAGACCTTTCAATACAAGGCTGGAGGATATACCTGCACAGGGAGGTTATTCTTGGCCTGATGAACAGGAAGACAGCTACGTGGATAAATCCTACTGAAACTATGGTGAGTTTGAGATGTAAGTCAGGAATTGGTACCATTTCCTCACAGTCAACACGGATCAGAAATGTATCATCTCTCCCCATGCAACTACACTTACTGAGGTTTATGTGGATTTAACTCCATGTATCAGGGAAAATCCATTGTCAGCAATGAAATACTAATGCAAGCCCACTGGCAGGAAAATACACTTTTTCCAACAGTTATTGCCAGCAGCCTTCACAATGGGAAAAGAGTAAACAGCATCATGACCATGACACCCACTGATCTGCCTTAAACAGGTGCCCTCAACAGGTGTCATACTGCCATCCACTGATGCTCCTCCAGAAGATTTCCGGACACATCCATCAGCACGCCTTTATTTCCTCACCACTCTAATCACCAGGACAGGTATCTGATGAAGTGAGACACAATCACACTCTTGAACTGCTAGCTGCCAAGCCTGCACATGTTCACCTGGGTAGCAGAAAGGAAATGCAGCCCCTCTTTCAGCTAGCAGTTTTCTGCTCTGCAGTGAGGATCTGCCAATCTCCATCTACCTGTTATGCTGCACAGCGCACCAGACTTTCAGGCTAAGCCCTGTCTGTCAGGAGAAGACAAGGAGTTCTCTTCAGTGATCTGGCAGCACAGTCCTCACAGCCCCAATTATTTGTTCACATTCCTGTAAGGACTCCACAGTGGACGAGTGTCACTGAGGAGCCCTGAATTAAAAAGGCAGGAAGTAAGCCAGGTAAGCAAAGGTTAAGACCCTAAAACACACAGCATGATGGACAAGAGAAGGACAGACTCATCTCCAGGGTTTACAGAAGCTATGTGATATGCCTGGTGTGTTGATGTGTATGAAAGGACATGCAATCATGTTCTTGCCTCCCATCACAGCTCCAAATGACAAGGCATAATGGCAGCTCCCTGTCTGTGTCCAAGGCAAAAGCTCTTTTCAAGTGCTGGGCAAAGGAAGGACAGACAAAGCTCTGGACAAAGGAACAAACCAGTCTACATCTCTGCTGGTACAGGGCAAAACCAAGAAGTACACAGTATGCAATGACATGTCAGCCCTACCTTGTTGGAGAAGCTGTGACAGTACAGCATATCTTACCAGCCTGAGTCCAGTCACTTTAGCATCACAGTGCATAAGAGGGATTAAATTCCCTAAAGTCACTCAAAGCATTTTTCTTCAGATAACTGTTTGAAAAGATAGGACATTTTAATGACTGGAATTTGGAATTAAAATGAACTCATAGAAATTTCCCTTTCTCAACAGGAAAGGCAACTGTTTTCTTCCTGGTTTAGCAGGTGGATACAGCAAAACGTGAAGAAGTGGAGGGATCTCGAAGTAGTTTAGTGTAAAAGGAAAGAACCAAATGTCCTAAAAGCGTGTCCTGCTGGGAGGAAACATGCTGAAGACTGCAGCAATTGTAACCTATGAGACACAACCACCCGCACACATATATTTGAAGATGCCACAGTCCAGCCCTTCATGCTGGGGACTTCCACCCATTTCAAAGGGAGGTCTGCACAGGGTTTGACTGGCTCAGACTCCCACCCCAGACACTTCCCCATGTTGAAGATTCACTTACCTGCCTGGTTTGTGGTTACATTTACAGACACAAACTGCCGGACTCCAGGGTTCTGGTCGGATACTCCATTCACTGCCTCAATTTCAAAGGTATAGTTTGTATGGGCAAGCAGATCCACCATCATGACAGAGGTGTTTTTCAGGCCGGTTTGCTGGGGGAGGTACCTGACATGACTGCCACACTCCTCACACAGACCTGAGTGTGAGTTGCACTTCTTGCATGCAATATAATAAGACACATCTTTCCTTCCACCAGTATCAGCAGGGGGAATCCATTCCAGAAAGACACTAGTCTCGTTAACATTTGAGATGGCACTCCGAGGAGCAGAGGGGGGTCCTGGTTTGTAAAGTGAGAAAAACACATGGTAAAAACAGTATTATCAGTCATCCTGCTCTCTACTACTCACTAGGCTGAAGAGAGATGCCCTGTTGCTCATGCGCCAGAAAGTACATTTTGCAGAAGCACCTGAAGAAGGGGGAAAATAGGGATTTGGTTTGAGTATTCCCACCTTGCCTCAAGGGATCTGTGCTAGGATGCAGCCACCTGCATAGGAGGACAAGGCACAGGGCTGCCTCAAACTCAACAGGAGGAGCATTGCCTCTCATGCTCTCCTTACTCTTCCTGTGACGAGAGCTGCAAATCTTTGTTCTTCACAAGTCACTGGCTTTGCCAGCAGCCAGATTCCCCCTCTGCACCCCACTGACCCTATATTACTAGCCCTAGGTCCTAAAAAAGGACATATGCTGTGGCAGTCACACTCCTTGGGTACTCAACTCAGATACCAAATCTCTTCTCTGTGTGTACCTGCCTCTCCCCATCAGATATTTGGCAACAGTGAAACCTAAGCTTGGGCATCCAAATCACACCTAAATGAGATGCTCAATGTAGCCCAAAGCAGATGGTGATCTACACGGGTCACTGGAAACATGGCCATATCCAGCTACTCAATGGCAGCCTTCTTGATCCCTGCCAAGCTGTAGCACAGTTGGTTAGCCACACTGTGCTTGCTTATTTTGCCAAGCCTCCCCACTCAGGATGCCAGCATGGTGCTCTGGCAAAGCTATCAAAGGAGAAACAGCTGCTGCAGAGGTACCAGAGCTCCTGCAAAAGATGAGCTCTTTTCCGTCATCCTGCTGGGAAAGACCACAGCTGGGCAAGCAAAGCCCACCTGGAGATACCTTCAAGACTGCTTACTTGCAGAGGTGCTGCAAGCGTTTTTAACAGGTTTGTGTTGTAGATGAAAGGCAAGCTCCATATACACCCTTGAAGACAATGTGAAAGGACAAGCAGGAATCTCATGCAAGAGATTCATGTGTTATATACTCAGGGAATGCTAATGAATGAGGAGGAAAGAGGGAATTTATCAAAGCAAGCCAGGAAAGATTTTAGTCACAGCACCACAAGAAGCTATGCAGCAAAGACTGGGATTTTTCCAAGGGAGGCCAATGAGGGAAGGCAACACACTTCCTTTCAGTTTGAATGAAGCTGTCAAAACTCAAGAGCAGCTCATTGAAAAGAGCCCAACAAGTAACTTCATTAGCTAGAAATCCATATGAATTCAAGTCTGTCTTAGGTTGTCACCTTCTTGTTTTGTTGTAATAATTAAACTCAATATCATATTTTAAAGAGGCAATGTTGCAAAACCGAAACTACCTTATAAACCAGAAGCACTTTCCTCTACTTCCCTTTCCTGTTCCCCTATTTAAGTCTATAAAATTGGTAACACTGACAAAATACTGTCATGATTTTGACTCAAGCTGTTATCATTCAGTGAGAAACTCGCAAAGCAAATAAATAATACTGATTTTTAATTTTTGTGTCTTGGGGGTAGGGAGGAAAGCAGTTGAATACAAAAGCTAAGTTAGTTTAGGAAATGACACATCTGCCTTGTTTGTCTGTGATCACTTTAGATCATGGGAAGCAAGTCATTCGTGATCTATGCCACAGGGAGCGAGTGTTATTTAGCTAATGATACCAAAGTACAGCCCAAGTCAGGACTATTTTCTGCACTGTCATACTCATACTGATACAATGGAAACTATGAAATTCATCACTGGAGCTGTGTGGAGTTATATATACTGCACTCAGGGGGTTTCTATATGTTTCTACTGTTTAGACTGGCCTATTTTTTCTTCCACTGGATGAATGTCCTTTTACTGCTACCAGTACTCTAAGAAAATATTTAAGAAATCAGGTACAAGAAACACTTACTGGACAATGTGTCTTTAATTAGGATAAGTTACTACTTTTGTAAATTCACCAGAGATTTTTACTTCGTTTGTACAGAAGAGTCAGCTGCTGTTCTTGAAGGCTTAAAAACATCAACTTCAGTGGAAGCACTTTGAAGCTAGTGGGACTTCATAACCTATAAAATTAGCATTCTCACAGTGGCTCAGATAAAGGTCTTTAGTAGTCTACAGATATCTTACAAGACCTACTTGACGAATCCTGAAATCACAATGGGTAAAACTTTGATAAATCACAGCTGGGATAACAAAACAGTGTTTTATCTTTGGAAGAGGGGACCCTAGGTCTGTTAGGAAGGTCTGTTTTAATTTCCAACATCCTTTTATCAAGGACAAAGATACTAGTTTACAGGTATATATACATATCTGTGTATATATATATCCATATATATGTATATTATGTATATATGTGTATATATATTCGTATATATGTATTTGTTTGTTAATTTATACCCTAAACATCCCTTCTGCACCATTTACTTACTGGACCAGAGGCAAACACTTTCTGAAGACAAACATTAGTATTTTTCTTGATGGACATCAAACCTGTTATTTGCTGATGTATATATTTAAGAAACATAACCTGAGAGAAAATTTACCCTCCAGATACAAAGATGTATATGCATGCACTCAAAATAAAGTTAACTGTAAATGTCTTGTGAGTAGGACATTACACTAAATACTATAAAATCTTCAGTTTGTCCCATGTTTCATATTATTAAAGATATTTCCCAAATATGCTCTGAACAGCCACAGGATTATTTCTCTGAGATGGGAGGCAGAGGAAACTTTGTTTTAATTTCAAAAAGATGATGTTCAAGGAACTGAAGCTAGGATTACTTAGCTATAATTGAGGTCAATATGTAATATAAGGTCAATATGTAATATAAGGTCAATAAATATTTCAGACTGCATTAGAGCAGGATTAATTTCAAAATCACCAAACATTACTTACAAAACATGCATATAGAACTGGAAAAATTAAATCTATTTTTTTTTCCCTTCAATGTACTTAACTGAGCAGTTAACAGTGGTGTAGCAGTTAGTTTTCTTCAGTGATGCTGCTGGTGGTGGAGAGACTCATGCAGCTTGGGATTGAAAAGCATTTGCTTTAAATAAGGAAAATGTCATTTCATAGCTACAGCAACTGGCAAGGGGACTTTGCAGATATAGGCCTGAAGATGGACATTGATAGATTCTCTAAAGCTAACAAGATTTCAAGGTGAGGGAAACCTACAAGTATTATTAAATTCTGCAGTAATAAATATTAAAAACATACCAAACCTTTGCACTACTTTCCTACCAGTCATGACTTAAGTCTGTCTCGCTTGTATTTCAGTTCACAATGAGATGTTCCTATTCAGACCAATTTGGATTAGCTTAAAACGTTAGTGTCGCAAACTTCTCTTCAGTGAATCTGCCTAGATTTACTACATCTTTTTTATTAAAAAAAAAAAAAAGAAGAAAAATAAAATATTTGAGCACTAAAGACAGCCCCTGAGATTAAAGGCAGATGAGGAAAGTAAAGTTGCTTTTGTGTGAAACCAGAGGCCAACCCAGCCCCACTGCCTGGTTTGCTCTNAAAATTAAATACATTTTTTAATAATAAAAAAAAAAAAAAAGAAGAAAAATAAAAAACCCAAACAAACACAAAGAGAAAATCCCATAGTATGTGCAGAATCAGAAATTACAGCCTTTAACTACAGGAATCAAATTGCATGAGAAACCCGGGGGTGACAGGTACTCAAGTTGTGCTACTTTCAATATGAGCTGGCCACCAAGCTTGCTTGTGCCTCTGAAAATCCTGCCCTATACTCAGGTCACAGGCACGCATAAAGCCCTTCCTTGGGGACTGCAACTCCTTCCCTGTGTTGCTTCTCCAGCAGAACAGGCTGAATGCATACCCCTCCATACTGAGAAGGGACAGAAAGCAATATCATTGATGGCAGGCAGGAGGTACTGCTGACACTAGCAGCCTGGCATACCTGTGTCAGTCCCAAGCTTTGGTTCTGCCTGCATAGAAAAGCTGATTTTATGTGTGTTTCCAGAGTTTAGCGTATTCCTCTCCCTTCCTATTTCCCAGGACCATGTTGGACCAAATCATCTCTCATTTATCTAAGCCAGGCCAACGGGCAAAATGGACATCAAGGAACCCTGGTATCAAAGTTTTTCATGCTGTAACCCACCCTAGCTACTGCTCCAAAAGACACCAGCATGCCTATTAAATAAACTGAGAACTGCTTGCATGATTCATAACCCAGACCACTTTGATCTGACAGCACCAGCTACTGGCAGCTGCCTAAGGCTGTCTTCTCCTTCCCTGCAGCACACCTTCCAATAGGCACATGCTTTATGTTCCTTTGGCTGTTGAAGAGCAAACACAGAGTTCAAGGGCCCTGATTCTATTCTGAGTGCCTCCTTCAGGTAAGCAGAGACCTGCCGAGGGCAATTTTGTTTGCATCCCTCCAACAGGAACAGACTTTCTTTCTCTATTTGAAGTGCAAACTTGGGAAGCTAGGAAGCACATCTGTATTCACTGGGATGAAGGCACAATAAATCATGCTTTTGATGAAGGCACAAAAACCCATGCCCACATGATGCAAGGAAACAGTATGGAAGGCAACTTTGTACTATGTCCCAGCAGCTCCAAGTGTGCATGGACTCATACACCTACTTTTTCCTCCACTGTTCAAGCTCCTTGGAAGCCCTACCTCTTCCTGCTCCAGTAGCTTAGCTCCACTTTGGTCCCTTTTAAAACTCTTTTGCACCACAAAAAACTTCATTTGGAGCATGAGAGACCCAGAAAAACTCATGGTCTGTGCTACACTCAGTGGGACTAGCTGGAATGTGGCAAAATGTGGCTCTCAGTATATGAAACATAAAATGAACAAGAAGCTTTCAAAGTACAGCTGACAGGACAGCTTACAGATGGCAGGAAAAGGGCAAAATTAGTGATTCTGATTCCATAGACTTCACCTTGGACTTCCAATACCCCAATTGGCTCATTATCTACCCTCCTCTTACACCAAGGGGAAAAGCTTTACATCTCTGCTGCAGGTTTGGAGAAGCAGTTTCCAACACAGAGTTTTGAGGCTACCCTGAAGAATGACCTTCTCCAGATGGATTGGAAAGTTAAGGGTCTCTCCCTGCTTGCTTGTTGAAAATGAGCTAAGAGAATATACTAAGCAGGAATATGTAGACTCTATCCATACCTAGCGCTGACAAGTGCTACCCATCATTTCCTAGATGTTTGTGCCCCACACCAGTACCCATGCACGCACCGATGTGGGTATCTGAATGCCATGCTGCTGGCTGAGTCTGCCCATAAGTGGCTGGTAAGAGTTGGAGCATCTGCTCATTACAGAATCACAGATCACAGAGTCATTAGTGTTGGAAGGGACCTCTGGAGACAAAAAACACTTTCTGGGTTTAATGCCAGCTTTTGAAGCAAAAGGCTTTGGAAAGTTTATTCTTGTGTAACCAGAGGTCTGGTGGACAAGACCAGACATTAAAAGTGTGTCAAGACTAGTTCAGACTCCAGCCCAGAGCCTGTAAAAGTACATTAATTAGGATCATAATGTCTGGTCATAGTACAGGAACAGGTTGAAAGGATTAAAAATAACCCTATAAGCACATGCTTACTTGTACAGGCCATTGTAGGTGGGTCTGATTCCTTCCTAAAATAGTGTTCTTCACACAGGCAAGATGTGGATGCTTCATCAAGCGTGTAGCTGTGAGGGGGACATTTGCTGCAGGATGGACTGTGGGGTGAAGCTTTGAAGAACCCAGGTCTGCATACTGTGAAAAGAAGAACCACAGGCTAAGCTCTCCCATCATAAAATAAGTCTCTTCACATTTCCTTAAAAAAATAAAACAAAACAAACAACCCAAAAACCCCAACCCCAATAAAAATGTATGTTCAGCTAGAAAATAAGCACTTGCAAGCTATTTGGTTTGCATATTTTAAAACAGTCTAGGACACTAGCAGTCAGTGACTACTTAAATATTTGCATGAAAAGATTGTGAAGGTGTTGATTATTCTTTTTCCTCTAGCATCTGCCTTTGCTGGGCATTTATTTTCCTTGTTGAATGTATTAGAAGCAACATCATTTGGGCTCTGCTTTAGAAAACATTATTGTGCTTGCGGATTTTTTTCATTCAGTCTTAGAAAAACGGGTAAAATACATCTCATGTTTTTTGTTTAAGATGTTCTACACCCAGAAATCAATGTCTCAGCAAACAAATAGCAACACGGCGGTGGAAGGACCTCAAGATTGACAGCTTTAAGACACTGTGATAAGGTTACTTCCCTAGGGTCTTTTCCTGTGCAAACCTATGATGAATTTTAAATTGCTCCATACAAGACTGACTGCTCTGGGTATAGCCTGAACCAGGCATGCTTGCCATACAAGATATTCCTCCCAGCTCCAACATATACGCATGACAAAGCACAAAGACTTGATACAAGAGCTGTATTTTGTTCTCACAAACATATGGATTACTGTAGCTTAGCAACATTTTCTTTTTTTTTTTTTTTTTTAACAATTTGAAGTGAATATAGGAATATCTTGTTCCCAGCCTCCTGAAAAATGCACTCTTGCACCTAAGCACCGCACTCTGCACCTCACCTGTGGGTGCACACTCAGCCAGAAGCAGTGACAACCACAGGTTTGCATGTATCCACCCTGGCATTAGCACAAAAGCAGCTGGCCCTGTAATCACACTGTTATATGCAGAATTACAAACCTACTGTTAGCAAAAGGAGGAAAACTTGATTTTGTGTTTGTCTCAAAAAGCAGAGACATGGAGATAAGTTAAAGCAACTCCAGAACACTGCTACTTTCTTTTTCCTTCAGAGATGCTTTAAAATGATTCTGCCCAGTGTGATATCAGCGATGCCCAGGTCTGTCAGACTTACAGAAGTTACCCAGAAATCCCAACTGCATTCAGGCTTCCCCAGTTGTAATCAGTTTGCAAAGAAAATGAGCTCACAAAAAAAGCATTAATATTATCCCATCAGGAATTTCCCAGACAAACACAGCATGAAGATCACATGCTAAGATTCAGCCAGTAATGACAGAATTCATCTTCATGGTATATAAAGTACAGTTCATTGCTAGAGATCCCTTTGCCTCTGATGGACCAACTAAGTCAACTGCTTCTGAAGTTGGATATGCTTCCCGCAGTACCAGAGAACAGTCCTGACATCTTCCCTTTTATACCACTAGCTTCATCAAAGGTGAGACACTTGCACATCAGCTTCCAACCCCTGGAGATAACCAGTAAGTCTGTTGACCAAGAACACTCATGAACCAAAAGAGGTGTGATACAAGAACAGCCAGTAGACTTCCCCCAGGCTTCAACTTCACAGTCATGCTCAGAACATGAAGCTCTCCCATTGAATGCCATGAAACCCTGAAGCAGTTCACATGCCCACCACAGGCTGCCAGATCTCCATCACGCACTTTCAGCCTCTTCATCTCTCTATGGAATGCTGATTTCCAGCATCCCTGCTGACCTCCCCAAACTGGGCACTCTCCCATGCCTTCCCCAAACTCCCTTTTCTTCCCACAAGACAGGCAGAGAAACTAGTAGAACTGGAGGCATTTACAGGTTTAAAAAGCCCCGTAAAACCCTATAATTTCCAAAACTGCTGATCATCCAACTAGTGTTCTATACCTAGGCTGTGAACTCTGCAGGATGCAGTCATCTGCTTTGTGTCCATACACCAGGATCGGTGAACAGACCTAGGGCTGAATTTATTCTTGATGGCTGTTAGCAGACTTTCCACAAGCTATCCTTACAGTTTATGGTGCATTCCTCAGTTTCTAGCACAGAGTTGACTTCTTTTATTTAATTCACAAAAACTTTCAAATGCTGGCCTTCCTACAGCAAGGACTTGTTATATAATCGCTGGAGAGTCTTCTGGGAGAGGAGACCACCAAACGGCTCCTCTATACCCTATAATTTGTATTTCAAAGTCAAATCAAACTCACTCGCACCTGCAGACAATAGGGATGGGGAAATGAAAGCACAAAAATGCACAACATTAATGAGGGCAGCCCACATCTAGCATGTACTTGATGTAATTAGCCTTCAAAAAATGACTTGAATTTACCTCATTATGTCCCATCAAGACAGACAGAAAATCATTACAGCACAAGAGTTTACCATGTTTCTATTTTGTGCAAAGCAGCAAATGAAGAATAAGTCAGTTTTCCTTGACAGACTTTCAACGAGGTGCAGCTTGTTAATGATGGTATGATGCGTAACTCAGCTCAAAGGGAGCGTTTGGTTTTTATGAATAAGTACAGAGTCAACAGATGTACAACACTAATAACACATGTTTTAATAAGGCTTGTGAAACAAAACTGAACTGGACCGATTTTTGTATAATCCACAGGTTCCCATGCATCAAGCAACCCTTCTCTATCCAACAGGTATAAGAAAGAACAATCAAGAACATTAAATTACACTGAAGCCAGCACAGTAGTGTGCTATTGTAACTAAGTGAAATACTCTTGTGTTGGATAGAAAGGAAAAATTCAGGGACGGGAGATGGGATACGTTGAAAAAGGAAGGACAAGGAATAAAAATAAATGCAACAATTAGCATAGCAAGTGGTGGCATGCTGAGACCACGCTCCTACATCAGATACTCTGGGGAGGACAGAACAGGATTTGCAGGGTTCCCCCAACATAGCCTTCCAGCCTCTCACTGCTATCAGCCTGGGGACCACTCCTGATGGGAAACACACTTGCGCTACCATGCTCAGGAGTAGAAGCAGCTGTAGCTGCAAGGGTGTTTCAGACACAACTAGTATCCATTAAAACACTTCTCTCTGTACACTTTCCTATGTTTGCTTTGTCCCTGACACAAGGGAGAGAATAGATGATGAGATGGTTCAAGCAACAATCTTTTAATAAACAGGAATGCTGTGATAAAATGGATACTGTTAGATGAAAGCTGACCCAGGAACATCTTATGCCTCCACACTGCACAGCAGGTACCACGGTAGCCAAACAGGCACAGTCTTGTTTGAGCTCAACAGCCAAAAGCAGGGGCTGGTACCATGTCATTTTTCTGACACTGGTGGCAATATCTCAGGTATTTTGGAAACTGAATTCAGAGGAGAACAGGGCCACAAACAGCTTACATTGCACATACCTTAGGTTTTGGTCTTTATCTCACTATTCCTCTTCTGACAGTCCACCTTACAATCTCTTCATAAAGTATACATGACTTTTTCAAAATTACATGCATGTCTTGGGTTTAATTTCTAACTGAATCTTATTTTAGTCTTCCTATATTTTTATCTTAGTATTTCTAATTCAACAGCTCTTGAAAGGATATGTAGAACTAGCACCCTCCAGTCACACATGTAATGGTACTATCTCTTTTCAAGGTAGGGGGAAAAAGGAGGAAAAATAAGATGAGCCTAAGACTCCCCACAATCTGCTTCAAGACAGCTAAAAAAAAATGAAATTAAGTTTTAAGCTTTTGATGAGATCTGTTTCTTTCTTCCTAATATTAAAACTGATAACTCCTTAACTGATTAACAGCCACTGATGTATGAAAATAGACTTTAAATGAAATTGGTTGCTAGAAAAAAAATAAAAATAAAATAAGACTATTTTTAGACACAGCAAATATGCATAAACAACCTGCTGGTGTTAGGTACAAGTGTGATACATTTCTGTTAGTAGCACATCCATTATTAGCAATTAATTTCACTCTTTTTATTCTTAGTAGCAACCACAAAATGTTGTGGGCACAGAGCATTAACATCTGTGCAGTCTTCTGCTTGCCCACTTCTGGATGGGCCAGTGAGAGATGGCTGCAATGAACGATGGAAGTAAGAACCTCCTGGGACAGCAACAGTGTGAACTGATCCCTTAAACTGGCAGTGATTGGATTAGAAACTGGCTTTGTGCTTTGCAGACAGAAGCCCACAAGAGCTGTGCTGACAGACACTGGCTCTTCAAATGTGGATGGATGGAGGAGGGATCACCTGTACTCTTACAATGAAAACCACCCTCTTCAAACAATATGCTGAACTTTTATGTGGTATATCAGTGCTAAAAGACAGTGAGCACCAGCGGAGGGTGCGAGGTGGGGGGAAGCAGGCAGAGTAACAATCAAACAGCTGGGACTACTTGACAGATTATTTTCTGCAAACCTTAACATCAAATGATTCAGAACTGCATCCCTCTAACCATCCCTGATCTTCATTCAATGGGTAGGGCTTCTCCTGTCTCTGGCTACCCTGTGCCTTTGCTGCACACCAACCCCAGTCAACAAGTGCTGGAAGCAAGGACCACCTTCAAGTCTTTCCATATCCACAGGCACATACATGGCCATACAGGTAAAGCAATCCAATTAATATTTAATAGGAATTCCAGTTTTGTACCTGGAAATAAAAAAGCTAAGAAGCATGACCCTATGAGTGTTGAAACTTCAGGAATCATGAATAAGGTCCAACCTATTAGTCCCTTTGCACTCTCCTAATGCCAGGTGGATAAGCTCAAGGTACTTAAGTGCTTAAGATCAGCAAAGCAACCTTTCATATATCACAGAAAATAAAGCTCAAACAGGAATTGCAGTCTCTCTCGCAGAGCATCAGATCAGTCTCCACAGTAATCAGAAATTACAAGTATAATTCATAAGGCAGTGCCACTAATCCATAAACACAGCTAATGGACAAAATCTTACAAAAAATAATGAGGATAAGGATGCCTAATCTAGACAGAGCACAAGTTATCCAGCTGAAACAGGTTACCTCCACAAAACACAAAACCTCTTTGCTTCTTCTTCCAATCCTTTAGTCTCATTTGCTTTTTCAGACTGCAAACTTCTGTCAGGGACACACAGCTCAAATTACCACAGCTCTTAGAAGCAACTACAGCATAAAACTCTGCGCCATGCCAGACCCATAATCCACATCGAGCAGGCTCTTGGCAGAAATACAAGCAAGACATGGTGCCTGCATGTGGGCTCAGCAGAAAGGAAAGCAAGCAGCTCTGTAGCTCCTCAACTCTGCCTTCATTAGCACATCACTCTGGCACAGAGAATATGGCTCAAGAGTTGAAAGACTTGAGCAAAACCAATCTACAAATAAACAACCCCTGTTTTCATCTCTGGAGCTGCCATGCCTTGAAGCAAGAGGGGGCTGCTGCCTGTCGGATGCATCCAAAACCTAAAGAAGGGTTTAGCGAGGTACAGGTCTTTACAACATGAAATCAATTATACTGCTGAGTGGCTCCAAGCTCCAGCTTGTGCTCCTGACAGACTTTTACTTTCAGGAAAAAAACCAAACCAAAAACCACAGCAGACTGCATTCATATCTTCCAACCAATATAAACAGATGACTGCCATGCTCTTCTAAAAAGTATTCCAAGAACTACAGCAACCCACAATTTAGCATCCTCCTGCAGAATTTACAAGCAGGCTCCCAAGGGCTAATCCTGCCTTCCCTAACAGCTCTCTTTGAACTGGAGGCCGACATCGAAATTGCTGCCAAAGCTATAAAGCCGTAGACAAATGTGTAAAATGCCCTGGTGATATCTCCTTTAGGGTTGGTCTTTCTATCTGCAATGGTGCTATGTTGCTTCCTGCAGCACACCTTGGGAATTTGAAGGGAATTAAATAAAAACCCACTAACAAAACACTGTAATTCAAAGTTGCTGGTTTGCTTGAATCCACTGTACTTGCCATCATCCTTTGGCAACTTCAACACCCAGTGCTGCAGCCCAAGACCTGCTAAAGGTTCTTTTAAATGGGTTCCTGGAGCTTGCTAAGTGGGGATAAGTGGGGCATCTGAGGGCTTTGTATCTTGAAAGAAGAGACTGGTCCCTTACCTTGGACATAAGCTGATTCATGCATCTCAAGTGGGAAATATTCTTGGGGTTTTTCTGTTGTTCTAAGGAAACAGTGTCTTTTGATGGTGTTCTGTCCAACCTGACACTAACTCAGGCAGAATTACCTCCACCCCACACTGAAATCAGCTCTAGCTCTGAATACCAAAACAACATTGAAAACCTGAACAGAAATAAATTAGTATTTGCAGTTCCTCCCTTTGAAAAACCACTTTTTCTACCACATGACTCACTAAATTGTCACATGGCAATTTATGACATAGCCATAGTTGTTGGAAAACTAAGAATTAACTGCCACTAATGACATTAATGTGTTTCTTCTAAATGGCATAAAACTTCATCACATGGCTTCATTCTGAAAAATTAATCAAATTCCCAAGTCAGCCACATTTGCAAGCCATAAAAATACTTGGAACACAATGCATTTGAAAATGCTTATGCTTACATTAAAGTCTTAATGGGCTATATTTCTGCACATTCCTATGCTGCTCTAAAGAAGATTTTGAGGCAATCAATGAGGCAAAACCTGAATCAAGCCTAAACTCTCATCAGTGTGACGGAGGAGCAGGGAAGAGATTTATCCTGGCATATATGCAAACCCATGCTACCATTTAGGGTTTAATTTTGCAGAAGGAAAGCAAGCTATGGAAAATAAATGTTTTTAGGAGAAACAGAAGATTGTCAAAAGCACTCAGCAGCATGCAAGGGTGCTCTCACCAGCTGTGTTGATGGCGGGGCTAGCTCAAAGTGGTTTGTTGGTTTTTTTAGTTTGGTTTGTTTTCTTTTTCTTGTTTTTTTTTTTTTTTTT
>NDXB01021959.1:142805-153545 GCA_002631895.1 Agapornis roseicollis | reverse complement strand
TTCAAAAAAAAAAAAAAAAAATATAAAAGGAGAAGTGATATAACCTCAAAATAGCATGAAATACCTTTTGGCACATTTACTGGGCCCATGGGTTACCATTACAGTGTTACTGACTGGAGGGGGTTATTCTACCTTGTCCCATCAAATTTTGTGTTTTTTTTCTGCTTTACGTCCCTTATCCCTTACTTACCTCTTAAGTTCCCTTTACCATGGAGCATCTTCTTCTCTTCAACATAACATCTTCAGGTGTAAGCACAACTATTTTCCAGCTTGCGGAACAGAAAAGCACAAAGATTGTCCAATACCAGGAAGAGCCAAAGGCACCCATTTCCTTTCTAATACTAATGTTTAATGGGGAAAGAATTTATTTGTCTCAAACACTCTCCTAGTCAGAAGTTATTGCCCCTGCAGATCTGCAGCAGAGAGGATCTCTCCTCCAGCTGCTTCATTGAAGCAAGCCTATTTGTTTAAATAATTTATGGCTTTTGTTAATTTACTCATTCTAATTAGTGTCCAGACCTGAAGAGGGGAAAACCTTTAGCTGAGAAGCAGGGAGACATGTGTCTGTGCATAATTTTTTATATTTATATGTATAGGACATGCTTACACAAACTATCCCCCACTCTTCCTAAATCTAGCATAGATACATCTCCCAAGAACAACAGAAGCAATATGAACATGTCCACCCAAATGGCACCACTAGTAGGCACTGCCAAGACTTCTTTAGAAGCAAAGCAAACTTCTACCTCCCACTTTCTCCAGAGCCAAAGGACACAGCACCACCAGTGATACATGGGCCATACTCCTAATCAAGGTAAATGGGCAATGAGCAGCATTGTATTTTGGCAGGGCCCTCCTGCAGAGCATGCTATGGCAAGTATTCATCAGGTTGTATGCTGAGCTGTTTTATAGTGCTTAATCACAGACATAACACATTAGAAGATAAGCCTTATAATGCAAAAGTTTATGTATAAGGGCTTCTACATGTATTTGTAACACCTGTTTCAGCATACTTTTAGACAAAGACTGCTCATATAAAAAAAATAAATACAAATATACTGTTTTCTATCAATTTAGTCTGATGGCTGATTAGGGAAATGTTGCTTCATGCATTCTAAGCCATGACATTTCCACTAATCTTCCTATTTCAACAGCAGGGAAAGAAATGGCTTTCATATCTCCATGCTTATCATTTTCAAGCTGAGTATATTATCTGCTAGCCTCTGGATTTACCAGATAGCTCTTTAAAAAACAAAATATATTGCCAGGGTTTATAAAACTTATGTGTGGCTTACTCAGAAAGCTGTATGTCATTCTGAAGATGAACAAATGTAGAAACTACTCTCATCTTTTTTAAAGTATGTCAAATAAATAAATAACCAGATTGCTATCTGTTATTTCCCTTCAATGAGATTGCTGCTTAAAAGGTTATAAACGATGTTTTTGCTTTTGCAGAAGGCTATGCATTAAACTTCTCATATCGCCTTGCAGGGATCAAATATGGTCTGTTTGTTAAGCCTGCTCTTCTGCAAAGCTCCCTAATGTAATAGCTACCACCTCTGTATATGCTACTTTGGCCTTGAGAGACCTTACCTTGCAACCTTGCAGCATCTCACCTTCTGATCCCCAACCTCAAAGACATTTTAACACCTAAAATGAATAGTAACAGGCTCCTCAGCTGCAACTTCCAAGTTACAGATTTAATTTTGTGTTAACTTTGGGTTTCTCATCTCTCAGCTCCCCAACCAATATGAGCTGTTGTGTGGAAAGATACCTTGTCACCTACAGTCTTAGCTGAGGATGCCCTCCAGCCACTGAGCACCAAATGTGGTTTCTTGCACACACCTCTAGGATGCAGCCCCTTGACGTCTTACAGTGAGGTGGAAAGCACATTCCTTGAGTGCTAGCTTTGAACCAAAATCCTAGTTAACATTGCAAAAATACATGTCAATACACCCAACTTCCCCCACATAATGAATTTATATAATTATATAAAATAATTTATCTTCATATTGCTTCATTAGGATACCTCCATACCAACATCAGGACAATAAATGTCTCTCAAACCCTTCTTAGATAAGAGGTTTTCGGTTATTTTCATTGACTGTCTTTGTAGCACTTACAGTTTTGCTGAAGGTCTCTCTTTTGGAAAGACCTGTTGGCTAGCTGAACCAGTCTTCAAAACACAGTCCTATAACAGTGCTGTGCATTCCATAAGGGCACAGTGAAGAGTCATGGTTTGATGAAGAAAAGACACACTTGTTTACAGTTGCAGGGCTATCAAAGTTACTGACTGTACCATGCTGTGGTGCCAAGATGGACAGTTGCTTAAAAAACAAGGTGTGAACAAAAGTAAATGCTTCAAATTACAATGTACACGTACTTAAACTGTATTGGTTACATTTCCTTCAGGAGCATATTTTTGAAGTGAAACTCTCAATTATGCCAATTTACTTTCATCAGCACACATATCAACTGTGCAAAATGGATCTGGGGAGGATGAACGAGAGGACACAGTCTCAAACTGCACCAAGGAAGGTACAGGTCGGATGTTAGGAAGAAGTTTTTCACAGAAAGAATAATAAAATATTGGAACAGTCTGCCCAGAGAGGTGGTGGAGTCACCATCCCTGGATGTGTTTAAAAAGAGACTGGATATAGAACTTGATGACATGGTTTAGTGGAGGTGTAGGGCATGGGTTGGACTTGATGATCTTGGAGGTCCCTTCCAACCTGGTGATTCTGTGATTCAGTGTGATTCTGTGAAACTCAACCCGAAGATGTGCCCTGAGAGTGCAGTTACATGCTTAAGGGTTTTTCCAAAAGTCCAAGACACAGGCAGAGCCAAGTAGAGTCCTTGCAAGATGCATAGCATGCTGCTTCATCCTGTGAATCCATCCCCCAGTGCATCATCCCACCTGTCAACACTGACAGAGCTACTATCATTAACTACACAATCCTGCTTTTTGTTTTGCCATAGTACGTAACTATAGGAGCCTTTATGCTATAACATATTCAGATTCAAGCTGTCTTTGGAATTTGCTTTCCCAATAGCTGTCATGCCCCAACACTTGTCAGTTGCCTCAGATAACAAAATGTTACTCTGATGCTTGCAGCGTAACCTAGAAATTCCCTACACAAACTACAGGGAATTCTGCCAGTTCTGAGCTAAATTAACCGCTTATCAAAGGTAAAACTGACAAGGGTTGTTAGGGTTGTTTAGTTTGGGGTTTTTCCTGCATGAATCCATGGTTTATTGCTTCCCAGCTCTGCGATAATTTCAGCTTAACACCACAATTACAATCACTTAATGAATTTCAGGGAACAGTCACAGCTTAATTTTCAGTAGGAGCAAGGAGAAGTTGCACACTCTGCTAGCAAGGCATAAACCACCAGCCTGTACTCAAACTCTCCTTTATTTGCTTAGCTGGAAACTTCCTTACCCACTGGCACAAGGAGAAGCCCTTAGCCCCTGATCTTGGCTCCTCAGGGCAAAGTCCACATGACTCCTTTCGGAGTCTGACTGTGGCATTTCCCTTTCCCCAGCCTGAAGGCATAGCACCACAGCTTCTTTGGCTGAAGTTATGCTAAGCTCTAGCAGTGAATCTTCATTTTTCTTCATTAAATCAGTCTTCTGGGTCACATTTTGGAGGTTATGTTCTAAAAGCCCCCAAATTTATCCTGGCAGCAATCGAATCCCAGGCTACAGAGTTTTCTCAGTATTTAAATGCCAAAGTACTTTGGCTTCCCATGTCCCCGGAAAAACAATTCACTCCACAAACCTCCTGGGCACAAGGATGCCAAATTTTGGCATGAAGGATGAGAAGGCTACCAGGGGATCACCAGAATCAACCCTACACATATGGTAACCCAGGCCTGCGGTCAGCAGCCTGCCTACAGAGAAGCTGGTACCCTACCACTAAATGACCTATTCCATTCCATCTATATGATCATTTTCCAATCATCCTTCCAAACAGTGTCCTAATTTTCCAGGAGGGAAGTTAGAAAAAAAAAAAAAAAAAAAAAAAAAAAAAAAAAAAAAAAAAAAAAAAAAAACAAAAAAAAAAACAACCAAAAATTTACACACCAGCACAGGCATAGATTCTGTTCGTTAGAACAGGAACACAATCAATACTGCATATGAAAAAGTGATGCTACTTCAAAGAAAGACTTTAAAGACCATCCTCAGTTTGGGCAGCTCATTATGATCACTACTTCTAATTCTGTATAAAGCNAAAAAACAACCAACCCAAAAAAAAAAAAAAAAACAAACCCAAAAAACAAAGGCACAAAACCCAATCAACCAAACAAAGGCAGTATGCTTTCCAACATGGAATAACAGGGTGGGCACATTTCAGTGCCACAGCAGGGCAGAAATGATGCTGCCCACACAACCTGGGGTTTGGCAATAATGTATTTATAGAAGTACATTAAGACCAATTTAGAAAAGGTTGATTAGATAAAGTAATGCTCATCCAGGCAAGCCTAAACAATTTTCTTATTTCATTGAATCAGCAATAATGTACTCCTACAAATGCAATAAATACACATCCACCCAGCTCCTCCTTGAGTGACTTCTCCCCTTGTTCCTTTCAGTTGGCAGCATTCAGTTTGGGTTGTTTTCAGAAAGAGTAAAAGCAAAATAAACAAACAAACAAAAACCACAACAAAACCTCCAGTAGCTCATTTATAAAACCTTCTCTTCCTGGTAATTTTATTTTAGCTCTGTAGCATAAGGCAATCCAGCAGAAGCAAACATTGTTTACTTGTTAATACCAAACCAGAACTCTCTTAGAGAGAGTCTATGAGACCACAGAGGAAAACTGCTTTCTTTGTTATTCTGCTGAAAGACCTCTGGTAATATGTCAGACATCGGTAAAGCCTATTGGGGAAAGTACAAATAGTTCTTCTCTTTTCATCCATATGCATAGAAAATCATGCTGGTTTACATGTTCTAGAAGATTTCATGCTGTTGTTCCAGCCAGCTCTTCTCACACTGTAACAACACCTGCTTTAAAAAAAATCACTGCAATTTGGATTCAGAAACCAAAGTATTGCAAAAATCTTGACTGTTTGATTGTGTTACTATACCAGATGATTATTCACAAGGTCCATCTCAAGAGATATGCCAGATTAACTGCAGAACAGGCTTGAGTCCCAGCCCCCCAGTCCCTATAGCAGTATCTGACCCACCATCCCTCAGATTAACTGAGAAAATGAGGAGCTGAAGGCAACTGAGGGTCCTAGCAAGGTATACACATACAAAATCCTTTTGGTTTTGTGTACAGTTACAACATTTGTTATCAGGTTACCCTTTGTTTACCTATGGCTTTCATGGCAGCATGATTACTTTTGATCTGAGAGTGCCATGAGAAGGTGGGGTGGGGGGGGATTGTATTTGTCATCTTTTTTCTATGCAGGCATTCGCTTGTTGAGCTACAAAAGCAGGTATATGTTGCTACAATTATTTCATGAAAGATAGACTTGATCAAATTTCTGCTGCTGGCCAGAAATTTCACAGCTGCATATGTGCCTAACTTAAATTCCCAAGCATACACTCTGAATAAAGCCTCCATCAGCTCCCATCTCAGAGAACGGATCCATAAAGTCTTCCCTTTATGAAGAAAGACATTTTTCATCCCGTGCTACAAATTCAAATTTAATAAAGGATACTGCTTAAGTAGGCTTTTTTTTTCTTTTCTTCCTATAACTAAGTCTAGCAAATTTCCCTGAACGAATTTGGGTTCAGCAAGGGGACATTCCTGAGCTGCTACCAGAGTTCGCTCCCTCTTAGAGGGAAAATGGCAGCATTTGGCCCTTAAAAACAAAAAGGCACCAATTCAACAAATACTTAGCACCCTTCACAGATACTATTTTTTCCTAACAGCAAGATGTCCGATGAAAACTTTCTATACCAGAGCTAGGTTTTCAGAAGTCCTGCATGTCCAGTCATTAAACACCTAAATGCATTTAAAAGCCCAGTCTTCAATGACTTGGCAACCCAAGTCCAAATCACTCCCAGTACAACTGAATGGTTTGAAAAGTCATACAGTTAGGAAAGGAACAAGTGTGGGATTTTTGTCTTGTGCTATAAATCAGTGCCCAGTCACTCCTAGGGACTTAAACCCTCCCAGAAAAATATTAGTGACTGTAGGTTCACCACTACCTTCAATAGAATAGAGGCTTTAATCCAGACCTTTCACTTACATGCCTGCATAATACAGATTTAGAAACCTAACTTTATTTTGCTTCTTTTGGAAATCTCACTCTAATAATGCAAAAAAACCAAGAAGGATTTAGTTATGAAACCAAAAATTAGCCAGATTTAAGTAGCTACACAGCAATACACACAGCTGAATGGCTATTTCTAAGAAGTCAGCACAAAAGCCTGGAAAAAGATTTGCGGATTTAGGACTTGCCCTATGATTTTGTTTGACCCAAGATTAACTCCACTCAAAACGGAATTGAAAACAAACGAACACTTACATTCTTTACATTACAGACACCCCCCAAAGGCAAGGAGACTGTTTACCCAGCTCATCTCAAGTGTGGTATGGAAGTAGCTCAGACCCCACTTGCCACATCTCAGCAATGAGGGACCTGGGGAAGCAACTGCTCTTGGCCTTGTTCAGCAATGAAAGCAGTGAAGCAAATAAAATCCTAGTAATAAGAGAAATTTGGTCAGGACAAGCTTAGCTGATCCCCCAACTCCAGCCCCAAGAATAGTTCCCTTGAGTAAAGGAAATACATTGGACCTTTCCAAGTGACACCATTCTTATGCACCATCCCTTTCCTAGATATTTTTCCCTGCAGCAACACCGCCTGGCACCACCTCCCTTGGTGTGACCAGGGCAAAAGTCAACTTTGGTACTGTCTCACAGTAAAGGAGTGGCAGCAGAAAACAAGTAATCTATAGAGAGACAGTATGAAAGTCATGATGGAAAGGCATGGGGCATTTGCTGGAAGGGGCAAAAAGAACTTTGCATAAGAAAAACTAGGGGAAAAGAAGAAACGTAGAGCCAGGATCCTGCTGATGCCAGTTAGCACAGCAATGCTGCTCTCTGGAACTGCACTGACCTTCCCAGGGAAATTAATGTATTTCTGCTTACTATCTGGTGGTTGCGGTTTTTTTCCTGTTTTTTTTTTTAAAGGATTTAATGACAACTATAACCCCACGATACCTTGGAGCACTCGCTTTCACATGCATGCACACATTAAGTCTAATATAATGCAGTTCCCATTATTGAGCAAAGGTGCGATTGCACCTGTTCCGCATTGCTTCAGGCAGACAATTGCCCTGTTCTAACCCCTTCTGTAGCCAACATAGCAAGCAATTTATCACCATCATCTAACTTCATTCACTTCCCTTGCTGAGTGACAGCCATCAAAAGTCATGTTATTGGCCTGTTACTAGGTGGCAAGGCAATCACATCACCTAACAAGGTCTTAAAGAGGAGAGAAACTTCCTAAATTCCATTACCTGAAGGATCTCCCTCCCCCAAGATGAAGATTTGAGTGTGTTTGTGCCCCAGATGTCAAATGCATTTCTGACCTTTTTTAATAACTTTAGACCTTGCTTCTAGGTGAATGAAGCAGGAGAGTCCTCCTACAGATGCACAGATTTACTTTGTGGAGTTTAAAACCATCAACAGTTGAATTTGCTGTATGTTTTCAAGGCAAATCCACTTACTTGACTAATATGTAAGCCTTTCAGGCAGGGGCAAGTCATACAGTGATTTATCCCTGGTAACTGATGCACACTGCTAGGAGTGTATTTCTTGACAAGTAGCAGGAAGGTTACTTGTACCATATCCAAGTGTATTGCTGGAACTGAAGCCAAACCCCTTCCTAAACTCCATACTCTATTAATTTCTGGGGAGTGAAATGGAAAGGGACATTTCTGGGATTGGAAATCACAAAATATGTAAGATGATTAATAATGACCACTGTGACAATCAAGAGTGACATGGCAGTCAGCACTCTGTAATGGTGGCTCACAACATATGGAGATGCTATGAAACCTGGCAAGGTAGCAGCTGCTGCCAACAGCAGCCAAGCACAAGCCATTTTAGATTCACCATATGGTTTATATAGAATCATAGAATCAACTAGGTTGGAAAAGACCTTTAAGATCAACTCCAAGTGTTACCCCAGGACTGCCAAGACCACCACTACATCATGTCACTAAGGACCTCATCTGCACTGCTTTTGAACACTTCCAGGGACAGTGGTCCCACCACTGCCCTGGGCAGCCTGTTCCAATGCCTGACACCCTCTGGGTGAACGAATTTTCTCTAATGTCCAGTCTAAACCTCCGCTGCTGCAGCCTGAGTCTGTTTCCTCTTGTCCTATCGCTTCTTACTTTGGAGAAGAGACAGACCCCCACCTCACCACAACCTTCTTTCAGGTAACTGTAGAGAGTGATAAAGTCCCCCCCTGAGCCTTCTCTTCCCCAGACTGAACAACTCCAGTTTCCTCAGCCATTCCTCATCACACTTGTGCTCCAGATTCTTCATCAGCTTTGTTGCCCTTTTCTGGACCTGCTCCAGCACCTCAGTGTCTGTCTTGTAGTGAAGGGCTCATAACTGAGCACAGGATTTCAGGTAAAGCACTGGTTGCCTAAAATCCAGAATCTTTCACTCTATAAAAGGTCACCTTAGTTGAAGTTACAAGAAGAATTTTAAGAGTTTAATATCATTCCTAAACATTCCTGGAAAACACTTGGTAGCTGCTCTAATAACAATGCCCACATGTGCAGATGATGCACACGTTATATACCCTCAAAGCATTTAGTTTCATTCTTCCCATATAGCACCATGGCTGCTGATTTAGGTTAATTTATACCAGCATCTGGGGCTTCTGGTAAAAATTCCCCTAAGGAGAGAATCAGGAGGGAGAACAAGGCAAGGCCTGAAACAAAGCCAAACCGTAAGAATAACTTACAATGCATAAATTCAATTTTTTAATCACAAACAACACAGCATCCTCCAATTGACTGTGCTACAATTAGACATCAAACTGCAGCAAAGATACAAGGGCAAATGAATGACCCATTATTTTTGTGCAAGGCTGTTAACATCTACCAATGAAATTCACTCCCTCCGCTAGCCAAGCCGATCTAAACTGGAATTGGTGGATTTTGCTTTCTCAGTCCAGGGAAGTTTCCTGCCAGCTGGGCTTGCAGACATGTCCAACAGAACAGAACATACCTCAATATGAGAATCCACCACATCTTAACCTCTGGTCTGAAATCTCTCTTTCCCTTCTGCAGTACTAAATCCACACCATCACCGCAGAGCACTGTTGCTCAATACTTGTTCAGCAGCCAAATACCTGTATGTTTTGATGGGTTGTTTTTTAAAACACTCCTTTGTCTGGGTACCCCATCCATTGAGTAATTTAGAGGAAAAGAGCAGTCAGTGTTCTGACTGATGCAGGAAATGGATGCTCTCCAGAAAAAAAATACTCAGGAGAGAATAATATTTGGGTACCACGTCTTGAGCTAAAAGGCAGTGATGCACAAATGAAAGAATCCATCATACTATTTATCATACTATTTGTCTAGAAATAGATTACAAATATGTCCCTTAAATATCCTTATTTTTAGAATATTCAATGTACATCTTTTACATTTTTTTTTTTTCCCCCCACATAGAGATGATTTTTATTTTTACAGAGGAGTCAGTTCTTATTATCAGTGGATTACTTAATGTTCACCTTGTCTTTTTCTTTTGCTATATTGAATTTAAGTGCATATGACTTAACAGACACACCAGATGCAGCTTTCCTAGGTGGTTTAGGAGATAATGCTTCATTTGAAGGTGGGTTTTTAGGAAAAAACCAAACCAAACCAACCAAACAAACAAAAAAACAAAACACCACAAAAATCCTCATTCCCTTTTTTTCATCTATCAGAAAAAAGACAGTGAAACGATGTCATGCAGAAATAGCACCATTCCCCCCCACCCTTCTCCAGCCCAGGCAAGGACTGAACTCAATAAACACTCTGACATCCTCCAAGGCTATTCTACAAACCTCTTCCTGATTCAGTCACTTGCTCCTCATTTCACCCTCCCTTAGGGTTTGGAAGGTGGATAGAGATATAAAAAAAACTAGTTAACACACATTAGCCTTTAACAGCTGCCTCTGCCACCTGCAGAGATACCAGCAGTCACCCAGCAGTGACATCTTGGGTACAGGCATGCGACAGATTGAATCACCAAGTATGGTGATCTCCACCCCCAACTCTCCTCCCACCCAGCGCAAAAAGGTTAGATAGAAAAGTAAGCAATTCTTGCTCTCTATTACTGATAAACCCAGAAATAGCTCCCATGTGTCACTTCAAATGTATGAGATCATACCTGCTCATTTAGGAGGTAGGCAGGAAAGAGTTCTCCAGCTGCAAGAAACATCGTGATGCATAGTGAATGAAGGGTTAATGTTTATAAAATGTTATCAGAGTTATCTAGGCAAATACATATTGCATATTCTGGGCTTCAGAAAAAAAGCCTGCAGTACATGCCAGTGGATGTGGTTTTAAATACCCATGCAGAAAACATCCTTCTGAAGCCAAACCCATTGAAACAGCAACAGCCTTTGTAGCATCTTTAGACTGAGCCAGCTCTAAACAAATTTTTAAGATAAATATGGAGACTCTGACAAATCTACATCCACAATTGCCATAGATTACAGCCTGATTGAAAATACATTCAAATCTCCTGCGTTGAAAAAAAAAAAAAAA
>NDXB01021959.1:82884-142717 GCA_002631895.1 Agapornis roseicollis | reverse complement strand
CCAGTTAAAAAAAAAAAAAAAACAAAAAACAAAACCCAAGCCTATGAAAAACAGCCCCAGAAAGCCCAGCCAGGACTCAAGGCCTTGCCATAACACATCTGCTGGCAGCAGGATACTGCTCCCAGCATCAGAAGCTGCAAGGGAGATCACTTGTTTCAGTCTCTCCCAGCTTTCCCAATGCCTCGAGCTTGTTTCGAAGAGGAATGGGCTGCAAAGACACAAAGTGGAACTGCTTTATTTTTCCCATTTCAAGCAGGTATCACAGCACCTGAAAGCAGAAGCTTTCAGACAGGTACTGCAGATGCACAAATTCTCTGTCAAAGTCTTCTTTTTGGCACTGTGGTAGCAGCAACACATAGCTCATAATTCTTCCAAAGTGGAGAGGCTGGTGGTACAGGGATCTACAGAAAGAACCAAATCAGCATTTCCCTTGTTTTTCTTTCATTTCACCAGGAGTCCTCCATATGAAGGAAGTCTAGAGTTCGGCTTTTTACTTGCAAGTGACATTAAACCAGACCTCCAGTTCATTTGAAGTCTGTGGTAAAGCAGATATTAAGATGAGTTAATGGGCAGGATTTGTATGACGCAGCACTTACGGTAGACAAGAACTAGCATGAGAACAGTGGAAGTCCTCTCTGCTCCTCAATCCTCTGAGGCTTTCTAAGTTTTTTCATTAAAAAAAAAATAAAATTAAAAGGAGAGAAAAATATGAACTCGTAAGCTTTAGGCTAAGTCAACCAGCTCTAAGTGCTTGCTGCCAGGCTGAGCAGCTACTGCAGAAGCCTGTGCTGGAGCATCTCTTCACTCCCACCCACCAAGCAAGGATTTCACCTGCCCAAGGACTCACTGTTGGCATGAAGCAGCCCTCTGCACAATGTGGTAAAGGGCATGGGCTCTCAAGATGACATCTTGGGTTGTCCTTGAAAGAGCTTGTTACTCTACATTACCATGCCAGGCTTCAGGCTCTCTCTGGAAACAGTGTTAAATATAAGCTGCTTTAGGCTTCTGGTTCTGAAAACATGACACGCTGACATCAACATAAGGTGAGAGAAATTTGTGCAGAAATAGCTTACTGCAGCCCAGCCAACCGCCTACACATTTTGTCTCTCTAGTGCTATCACACAGGAATCTTCACTTTAAAAGGTGAGAGATAAACTGGGCTAGAAGAAAAAGAAACACAGAAGATCTGCAAAGCTTACAGAAATAAAGGGGGGAGAAAAACCACGACAAAAACTACACTGGCCCTAAAGAATTCCCAAGCTGTGCTTCACACAGGCCAGGGCATACTCTTTTCAATGGCAGTTTATAAATATGCTTTCAAATAGATAAGGCTTAAAATTCCCACCCCTATTCCAAGAACATCAGGGATAATTTCCCAAGCCTCACTAATGCCACTAACCAAGAGCTACAACCTAACAGTTACCCAAAGCTCAATCCCTGCAGACCCATTTAGGTACTCAAACGACTTCAGCTGCAAGATACTGACACTGGATCAGCCAGGAGGAGGCATCACATCAAAGGTCTCCACATTCACAGAAAGCACTACTGCAAATTATCACTTCTAGGCAGCTACCTAACATAGCTGGCAATTTCTCACCAAGTGCCTTGTAGAGACAGCACATCAATCTGCAGCACTGCTGTAGCCTGGCCCAAAGTGCATTCATCCAGGTTCAGGCATACCCTGAAGCCACAGGAGGCAAGAACACCTCCTCACACTGTAGACAACTCTTCTCAGCAGTGTTTTCACCACATCCAGCCACCAGTGTGAGCACTCCACTGTGCTGGGATTGGGATGGTTGGCTTATACCTTCTAGTAGATGTTTAGTGGCCTTTAATATCTGGCTAGACAGCAGTCATCCCTTTGATGTACAAATTCATTCAACAGATTGCTCTTCCAAAGTATCTGCTTGTGCATATCCAAGCACATATCAGCTTGATAAGTTCAGAAATGTAAGCATATGCTTGCTCTCTATCTGCTCCTTCAACACCTTCCTGACACACATCATCCCAAAGACAGGCATTCATTGTGCGTAATGCATACATCAGGCAGGTATTTTCAGTGAGTAAAACTGTGCACAGGCATAACTCAAGGGAGGTGAGTGTGCACACACACATGTGCATGAGAAGCAAAAGGAGAACTTCACTTATCACAAGCAAAAAATTCATCATCTTTTAAGTGCAGCCACCTAATCCTTTTTCTTTTAGGTCTGTACACGACAAAATCACATTGATAACACTATCCTACCAAGCCACCAAACCCCTTCTATCTGGTGTCGTTGCCTTTTTTTTATTCTCCAAGGGAAAAAAAAAAGTCTTTTTAATGAAGCTGTTCAGCCTTATGTTTGAACAGCAGAAGCAGAAGTTGACCTCATCAGTGTTTAAGAGTTACAGGGGCTGAGAGTGTTTTCTCGCTAAGCATCAATTCCAGCTCTTTGAACCAATTGCCACAGATTCCAGGAGCGTGCCCACACTACAATTTTCACACTTAGCAACTGTAAAATTGTTAAAGCGATATCTTTCCACACAGTTGCTCTGTTATTAGTGCTTAGTTTGGCATGCCACCTTAGTTATGGGCTTTAAATGCCACTTTCCGGGGTAACCTTGGCCATGAAATCGGAAAATCAGATCATTTTCTGGTCTGTTTTCTTCTTTTTCTCTGGATGAGATTACATTTTGCTACGCTTGACTGGCAAACCTCATTTGGGATTCCAGAGGAGGCTGAAGCCCTGACCTCTTTAAGAAGTGGGAGGCAAAGATGTCTCAAGCTATGATAAGGAAGAAAGAGCTTAATTTCAACACATCACATAACAAGCAATTAGTAATTAATTTGTACTGAGAGATAAACATGCTTGAAAAATATGTTCAGAGTGCCTCCCTGTCAAGTCAAGGTACTTAGATTTTATTTTTCTAAAAGGATGCTAAAACATAAGAGATTTTCTTCTTCCTCTATTTTATCTGTTTCAGTAGTGTTTATCTCAGGAAAACAGATCTACGGGAATTGGGGGTTTTCTTTAAACATTTCAACTAAATCCAATGAAGAAGCAGCCCAACAGTGTTCTCAAGATTTTTTTTTAACCCACGTTTAAGTGATTATTTGACCTTTCCATTGCTGTAATCTTTTGACAGCTCATTATGTTCCAAACATGTTATCAGTGCTAGATGCAGTGTTACTTCAAAAGGATGCCAAACTGCACATCAACCCTAATGAACAGCAGACAAATGTAAAAAAAAAAAATACTAAATTAATTTCTAGCATTTAGTCATGCCCCTTTGGAAAGTTAACATCACATGAAGCAGTATTATGGAGTAACTTTCAAAATGACAGGGCAAAACCTCAGCTGCTCCATCAAATAATGTACTTTAAACTGTAAGACATCAGTGTTTGGTCCACAGAACTATATTAACTGATGATATGGAGGACCACCCACTGATGCTGTGAGACTTACTGCTGATTAACCAGGAATAAAAAAAGAACAACAAACCAACCATATCAAAGCAGCAGAGATGCCCAGTACTAAAGTTTTAGTTTTCTTAGAATTATTCATAATTATTCTTAACACTACAGAAGGAAAACCAAATCAATCAATATGAAAATATTATAGATTAGGAGGACTAAAATACAGGCACCTCCTAGAGAGTTTATAATCTTTGCCTGGAGTTATTCCTTCAGCCATATCTCCAACTAGAAATGTTGTAGTACAATCCAAATATACCCAACGCTCCAGTGTTTCCCAAGCAGCATGGGCTCACAGGGCTCTCAGAAGAACTTTATATACTGGATCTTCACAGGACTTCATCCAAGTTTCAACACAAGCTGAGGAAGAACCAGCTTCATGCAAGCAGACTTATTTCAGAGCTACAAGCCCCAAGAAAACTTTTTTCCTGAGGAGCACTTCCAGCTCTTTGAACTGACTTTCATAGAAAGCTGTCTACAGACAGGTTTACCGAACTGGGAAAAAGGGATGGACTGTCCCAGACAGCAATTTGGAGAAGAGAAGTATCTCTGAGCAAAAAAGAACTTGCAATGGGGACCACCCTTCCAAACCCAGCTTCAAAATCCCTTCAAAACAGGAGACCCTGTTTTGTGCCTTTGCAACCTTTCTGACAGTCAGAGATTGCTAACTTTTCCATTGTTGCCCATTATCCCAGGCACTGAGGCGGGATAAATGAGGCACACTGACGAGTGACAGTAATCGATTTTTCAGCATGCATTTTTTTATATTTAGACCGGGATTGCCAAGCTAATGAAATGAACTACAAAAGTACAAAAGTAGATTACAGCATATGTCAGTCTGCAAAAAGCACCTATCTCAATGTCCTGCAGTCTGCCACTGCCACTGTGCTTTGCGCCTACCACTTGACTTTGATAGCCTTATCAAAGCAGGCACGTGGGATCATGGGCTTGTTCGAACCAAGTTAGCTAGGACAGCACCATGCCCTACCAACAAGGTGATCACAAGGAGCCTTACAAAGCTGGGAGCATCAGTTTGAAGGAACCCATGATGGGGCAAAACCACACAGATACATTATAGACACAACAGGAAGAGATTTCTGCAGGCATCAGCTGGCCACTATTGAATGCCAGAAGCCACAAAAGCCATCAGTAACCACATCTAACATCTTCAGCAACAGTTCTGATTCAAACAAATAAGACATTCCTACTTTTAAAAACTGATAATTCCTTCATTTTAATTGTTACTGCTTAAAATGTAGACTTGGGAATAAAGGCTTAAGGACCTCCTGTCAAAAGACTTTGCAAGAGTCCCTTGATACACTGATGTAATTGCAGTCTTTCCTGATACTACCAGATCTCCATGAAGCTTGTGCTTGAAGATCGTATCACAACTCAGTAAGAAGCAGAACTCTGGAGACTGTGTCTCTTGTTATTCCACATCATTGCTGTCCAACTCATAAATTGGAATACACTGCAAAACCTAAATGTTTTACCTCTTCATCAGGCATTCACATCTTTCCCACTGATGATGTTCAAGCTCAGATACATCTTGGCTTCTCCTCATTCAGCTACATCATGGATTGCACCTGCTTGGACCAATTACGAACTGACAGTTTTGTACACATGCCCTACACACAGCACATCCCATGTGGAATATAATTTATGGCTGAAGAAAGAAATGAGGCAGTTTGTAAACCTTGCCCAGACATAACCTCACTCCTCTAGATCTGCAGTAGGACAGGAGGCCAAGAGGTTAAATTCCTCAAGCATTTGTTTCTTAAAGAACACAAGGTTTACTGATCTGTTAGCCCAGTTAAGAAATGACATAAAGAATTTCCATAGTGAAGATAAATATTGATAAAGGTCATCACTCCCAGCTACATTGCTGCTTTGAGGGCAACCACACGATCCAGATTATTCAGGTCAAAGAATCCCAAGCCCAGTGCTCTCTTCAGTTTTTCTCCCCCTACCTCCTTCCAGTACGATTGAATATTAATAGCATGAAATTTCCTATTTCATGTTACAAAGTTCTTTATCTGTTGCTAGTGCTGTATTTGATCTTCATCTTTTCTGCTCATCCTATGTTTTGTTATGAATAAAACACAAATTAAAAAGTAAGGTAATAAAATAAAATGAGATATAATGAATATCTTGGGCATTACACATAGAAGGAAATTAGAAAAACTTCTATAGAGCTGAATTTTTACTCAACAGGATATTAACATACATATGTCTTCAAGACCCAAATCAGATCATCTTTTTATCACTTGCAATGATACAGGGGACTGGCAGGAGAAAGAGGATGTGGGCAGTCTTGTAAATAAACTGCTCAGATCCGCCAGACATGGAGCACATACAGGTGAGTAATAAATACCAATTTGATTATGACAAAGTTTCTGCCTGTTCTCAGATGTTGTCATGAGACAAAATGGAAATCAAAGAAGTCTCACTCCAGTACAGCACAATGCTAATTTCTCTTGCAATGCAGCAAGAGAAGTGTTGGAATTAGTCCTTACTGCATGGAAAAAATGCAGCAATTTTGTAACTGTGTGGTTTGCTTTGAATCAGCATCAAGAATTTTGCTGTCAGTATTTTTATGACAGGGTTTTCTATTGTGAGTTTGGTTCAAGAAGAGGAGGTCTGGTGCTTTCGCCACCTGTATTTTGCCTTTTGTCCCTCAGTTTAGTCAAGATGCCTCTCCTGAGATAGCCCCCACTTGCAGCATATATAGATAGCTCTTGCATCTATTCCTATCACAAGGAGGATCACCTGTGAAGGAAAAAGTCACACAAAGCACCTCTATGTACAAAATTAATTGGTCCAAGCTCATCTTTCCCTGTTAGTCCCAGAAAACACTTTAACTGAAGAGAAGACTGATTTCAAGTCCAATTTACTCCTCTTTGCACCAAGCTGAACACTATCATGCACAGAAGAGACATGAAGAATTTGTCCTTCAGGTCTTCCTCTACAACATAGCCACTCTTCTTCCCAGGATCTACAATGTCATTCTGCGTGTTTCCGGCATTTCGAGTGATTCAGCATGAGCAGAGCTGTACTCCCTCTCCTTTTCTTACTTGTTTTCTAAAGAAATACACATCTTTTTCTTCAGTTCTCCCTGATTTTGTGAGAAATGTCATAACTCAGCTGAGGCTGGCATTTATGCTTTCAAAACCAACCTTCACAGTTATTACTCTTGCCACAAAGAGAGTGTTATTAGTCATATTGCTTTCCACCAGAAATGTAAAGATCTCTAGTAGGTAATAAAAGCTATTCTCTTATATTAAGGATAATAAACTTGTTAAAGTTCTGGAATCTGTAAAGCTCAGAAAGGTCTAAATTGTCACAATCCATCAAACCTGGTGTTTGCAGGGGAAAGAGGTGATTCCCTGTTGCAACTTCAAGTTTTGAACTTTAATAAGTAATAAGGACTTCAAGTTTTGGAAATTAATAACAACAAAACTATTCACCATGGACATGGCATCTTTACCTTCAAAGGGACTCTATCAAAACAGAACCAAGTAACTTGCACTCAACCTTTTTATCTATTGAACATTTGAATTTTAACACTAATAAAACTATGTGCTGCCTGTAGTACAGCACTATAATTTTTTTTAGAATAATAAACAGCCTATTTTACAAGCTACATAATTCATGTATATGGTAAACCCAGCAAGGAAAACTTACCATGATTGATAAGTTTAACATTTTTACTTAGGTCACACAGTCACTTTCGAAAGACATCAATAAAATGTTTTACAGTTAAATAACAAATCAGTCACTGACAAGATAAATCACTGTAATGGGCAACTACTTTCCAATTACACTTTATTTTTGCAGAAGTCATTCTAGGGAAACAGCATTAATTGCCGCTTGGAGTTGATAGGGCATTACCACCAAGCAGGGAGGGAGGCATCTCGGTTCAGAACTGTAAATGCCGTGTGTGATACCAGCATGATGCTTAAGTTGAAAATAAATCACAAGCAGCATGAAGATAGCAGGGGTAATAGTTCCCCTCCTCCCCCTAACAGATGACCTAAATAAATGAGAAAAAGTTCTGTAAAAGGTAAAACAACTTTTAAGCAAGCTATTCTTCCATCCAACAGCTCAGCTGCAGGCTTTCCATGGCACTCACTGGCTGCAAATATCCAAAGGTATCAGTTGTCAGCAATGTACTTTTACTGATGGAGAATTTTTTTTTCCCCCAAGAACAGGCAAAAATAAAGGAAATATACCCAATGCCTCTTGCACAGTCATGAGATGGCCAGAAGAAGTTAGACATTTACAGAAAACCCTCTTGTGGAAAAATAACTAAAAGAAGAAAAAGTCACGATTGGTACCGCAGACCTACTTTAAAAGATATTACAGTTCCAGCAATTCCCACAGTCCTGCAAGTCAGAGTGACTTGCTATTTAACTCATGTGCAACAACAGACTTGCTCAATATCTTCAATATTTTTATCAATGATCTTGTTGAGGGGATTAAGTGCACCCTCAGTAAACTTGCAGACAGCACCAAGTTGGGCAGGAGTGCTGATCTGTTAGATATAATAGGAAAGCTCTGCAGAGGGATCTGGACAGGTTGGATTGATGGGCTGCAACGAATTGTATGAGATTCAACAAAGCAAAGTGCTGGGTCCTGCACTTTAGACACAACAACCCCATGCAATGATACAGGCTTGGGGAAAAGTGCCTGGAAAGCTGCCTGGTGGGAAAGGACCTTGGGGTGCTGACTGATAGCTGCTGAACATGAGCTAGCTTGTGTCCAGGCAGCTAAGAAGGCTAACAATATCCTGGCCTGTATCAGCAATAGTGTGGCCAGCAGGGCCAGGGCAGTGATGGTCCCCTGTTTGGGGCACTGGTGAGGCTGCACCTTGATCCTCTGTTCAGTTCTGGGCCCCTCACTACAAGACAGGCATTGAGGTGCTGGGCCGAGTCCAAGAAGGGCAACAAAACAGGTGAAGGTTCTGGAGCACAAGCATGATGAGGGAACTGGGGGTGTTCAGTCTGGAGAAGAGAAGGCTCAGGTGGGACCTTATTGCTCCCTACAACTGCCTGAAAGGAGGATGGAGGAAGGAGGTGGCTGGTTCCTTCTCCCAGGTAATTTGTGACAGGGCAAGGGGAAAGAGCCTCAAGCTGTGCCATGGGAGGTTTATACTGGCTATTAAGAACAATTCCTTCACTGAAAGGATAGGCTGGCCAGGGAAGTGGTGGAATCACCGTCCCTTGAAGTGTTCAAATCAACATAGGTGAGGCCCTTAGTGACATGGTTTAGCAGCGGCTTTGGCAGTCCTGGGGTAATGGTTGTATTTGATGATCTTGAACATCTAAAATTTTTCCAACTTAATTGACTCTATGATTCTATGACAGTACAGGAGAGAGAGCTACTTATGGAACAAACCTAACACAACCAGGCAAGTTTAAAGACACAAGAAATCCCAACATATTAAGGAGAAAAATATAATCCCAAACTCCTTCAATCATGCCCTCAAAGCAGCGCTTCCCATCCTCCTGTCAAGAAGGAGCCGAATGCTTCAGCGATGAGGAACATTCCTATCTCCCCTGGGCACCACAAGCACTTCCAGGAGTCTGGGCAATCAAAGAATATTCTTATTTTTATATGAGTAACCTCATCTGCTGGTGTTGGTGGTCAGTCTCTGTGTCTCAGCAACATAATAATGTAACATACTTGCCCATTGCAGGACTAACTGTAGGGGCCCTGGATTAGGTCAGAGATACCTAACAGAGTCAAGTATGACATTGCTACAGGGAGAGAGCAATTTGGGATTTCAGCCCTACAAGACCATCTGAATCTCTTTTTTAGATGCCTACACCCATTTTTGGATTTGACCCATCTGCCAACAGACTTCATAACACGCCTATTCCACAGACCAGCAACATGACTATAGCTCAGGTTACCGCAGCTACCTTCTGCATCACCAAACTCTGGGCTGGAGCATGGACACATTCAGCAGCACATGAACCTGGAAGAAAACACACTGCATCCCAGCATTCAGGCTGTCTACAGCCTAAGGAGATGTGGGAATCTTTCTAGATCTGCTGCTAACATGTTTGCCTTCACTCTTAAAGGAGTTAATGATTAGACTTACAATCTCTCAAACTCAAACGCCTCAAGAGGATAACTGCTTCTATTAGAAAAAAAATGTGTTTGATTCGCAGCTCAAGCTTTATTATGGAGTCATAAAACACCCAGTTGCAAAGTACTGCTTTTGTATCTATGTGCATCTTTTTTAAATTACTGAATCAGGGCAAGTTTCCAGATTGCACTAGAATCTGAAGAAGTTCAAATCCTTCCTTCATCCCTACTTTTGATCCATAAATATTGTAAAGTTCAGGGTTAAGGACAGACAGGCAGCAAAGGAATGCATGGCAATGTGGCTTTCCATAATGTAGTAAAGCAGTGCCGTCAACTCCCCAATTTGGCACTGTGGGGCAACATTTGAAATTTCTATTGTAAAAACTGCAAAGGAAGCACTTAACTTGTCAACTCCATTCTGCTACAACACAGGCAGCCAGCACAGTGGATCTTCCTTGTTTCAGCAGCACCAAGGGCATGCTCCACAAATGCGACAGGCTGTTCTTCAGCAGCAAATCACTCATTTCCAAAGGAGCATCTGTGATGTCTCGTCCCAGCAGCTGCCTTTGGGTCTCTCTGCAGTCTTTCCACAATTCAGTGTTTTCACAGTGATTTCACAGGCTGTTCATTTCAATAAACATTAGCCACCCAGGCTGCCCATGCCACACCCCCTTGTTTGTGGGCTGCTGCATAGGGAGCATGTGTATGAGAGCAGGTCTGATCATCCTCCAAGGAGCTTCAGCAAATTCCAGGATCAGTTGGTTCACCTACTAATTGCAAATATCATTTTCCAGCTGCTTGTCCCTCTTCCCTTCTTATCATTAATACTTTAATAGATGCAAATGTCCAGGATAAGGCAGAAATGCTCTTGGACTCTCAGCTGATAACCAGCGTTTAATAAGGACAAACAGATGGGTATGCAAAAATCAAATGCCAAGCATACTGTTATGTGTAATACAGCAGTACTGATACACCCCATATAAGGTTAGGAAATCTCTGTGCCATTTGGCATACTTTGCCCCCAAAGACAGGAAGAACAGGCTGAACTGATGAAAAGGTGGGAAATAGGCAGAAAAAGAGTGCTTAAGGACACAAGAATTGTTTTTAACATCCCAGCCTCTACAATTTGTGCAGAGATGGATGTGTCCACAGCACACTGCAATGCCTTCCCCAGATTTACATCAATTCCCTGCACTTCCTATTTAGTCCTCAAAAATCAGGCTGTGCATCTTCCTAAAAATGCACTTTCAACAGCACATTCAAGCCATAAGTCTCCAGAGCAAGACTGAACTTCCAAAGGGAGACACAATCTTGCCCTTAGTGCTGCTTTCTGCAAGTCTAACTTTAAATTAATCTTTTCAATGCTTATTTGTGCACCTACATAAGTCACCCAAGTACAAAAAGTCCTTGTGTTCTAGCAACTTCTACCACTTCAGTACTAAGTTGGACCATCAGGGCACAGGAGTTGAAACATGGATGTAAGGTCACTCAGAGGAACTTGTTTAGTATTTTGTTCTGATGGTGCATCCATGTTTCTTTTGAATATGTCAGTTACTTGTCTGGTTGCTTGTCATGGTGATGGTGAGAAAAGATCCGATTTTCCTTTTTCCAAATTAGCACTGCTTCAATTTTTCTTTGAATCCTGACTGCATTTCATCATGTGTAAATGCTATGCAAGTCGCCACAGAAATAGAAGGCCTTCCTCCCTCCTCTCCCCTTATTTACCCTCATCATAACCTTTTCCCTAACAAACCTGCCAGGGAACAAGGTGGCTTAGGTTCCCTTTGCTGAAACAGAAGGACACCTCCACTTTTACTAAACTTAACAGGCAAGACGAAGCTCTTTGAGTATCCACAATAGGCTTTAGCTGTTCAGATGCTGTGTTTAAGTACAGCAAGAGGACCCACATGCATAGTCCCAGTTCTGTGCTCCCAAGCTCAGAATTGCCAGGCTCCTAAGCACAGAACTGCCTTGATACTGACAATATAATCTTCTGGTCAGATATTCAAAGAGCTCACTGCAATACACTGCAGCTATAGCTGATCTTCAAGGCCTAACACATATCCTGAAACAAGCTCTTAGTGTCCATTCAAAGTACTGAGAAATTTATAGAACTTGGCTTCTGACTTGGAAATCTCCTCCCTTCTCAGCTTCCTTTGGGTGCAAGGGAACATTTTCTGCCACCAGCCTGCATAGGTGATTTCTAGCCAGATGAGAATATAGGAAAAAATAGAGGTCTTGTGGACTGCATTTGAAGAGAGGCAAAATTTGCAAAAGCTGGTCTTTAAAGCCCAACATAAGAACCTGAAAGCATATCCAATTTTCTGACTACAGGGTTTCAGCTTTCATTAGGAGACCAGTCATGTGGAAGAACCCTTCAGTGAGAGCCTGAAAAGGCCTCAAAAGTTTGGGTGATCTGTGATGTCCCTCAAAACAAAGTGCATATAAATAGATGTAAGGCTCCATTTCCTTTTCAAAACATCATGAATCATTGCATAACACTTGCAGAGCAGAAATACAGGATTATTATACCTAAAAGCAAAAATCCCCATACTGACCCCCCAAAAAACTAGTTATAACATGAAAAATAATCCAATACCCTAACACAATTCAAGCACTGCAATAGAAGATACAACGAGCGTGGAAGAACATGGCAATATCTATGACAGCTCCTTGACTCTTACACGTCATTTCTCTAAAACAGGGCTTTACAGAAAGATTAGTAGAGTACACTAATGCAAAAAGGGGTAAAACTAAGGATATTTTAAGGTCATGTTTTCTGAACATGATATATAATTGTATTGTTAGCACTGAAGTAATGCAAACACTAACATGGGTTTTACGCTGTTACACTGTTTTCATTGTTGTCAGTAATATTGACAGAAAGCAGGTGTCCTACCTAAACTGAGTGATAGGTGCAAGATTCCGATAATGCTCTCATATATGCTTAAAGCTACTACTATACAGAACTTAATCTAGCCACGGCTAATTAAAATAGGTAAAACAGTATTCTTGCTTTATTCTTAGACAGTGAGTTCCATTTGTCTTATAAAAGCTCCTTTACAAAGCCTTAACTCCCACCATACCAGCCACTGTTTCTCATCCTTATTTTTTCTTCACATAGTCCTTAAATTCCAACCAAAAATACTTAACAGAGTCAAAAAAGATTTCCACTGATTTCTGAACAAACCATTTGAGACCATCACACCTCTCACCCTATAAACTCCTTCTCGAAATACACTTCTCCCATTTGGCTTGCAACTGTGGTTCAGATCCTACTCTCTCCCCATTCTCTTTTTGCCCTTTCTTCTACACAGAAACACTCAAAAAACCTGGGAGAAAGCAAAAGCATGTTTCTGGAATTAAGACTAATAGTGTTTTATAGGGATGGCTGAATTAGCCAAAGCAAAGAAGACTCAACAGATCTGCTTTTGCATTCACACATGAGGAGAGTTCAGAGCAAATGGACAAGGCGATTGCTGATGGCCAGCAACATAACCACTATCCACTTCCAGTACACCAACTCCCAATTCTTTCACCAGAAAAATATCAAGTATCTACTTGAAGAAGGAAGCTGGGGAGATCTCTGCCCTGCAACTCTACAGAAAATAGAAGTCCAAAGCACATTGTTTACTTAGGAGACTTCATCACCCAAACCAAGGGGTTTACTAGGGACAGAGCAGCCAACAGCAGAGCCATCAAGAAGAAAACCCTCCAATGGCATGAAAAAACATGCAGAATTGTTATATTAAACCACAGATTCAGTGAGCTATTTTGGGTGACAGCTCTCAGGGTTTCAGGAAGTCCTCACAGAAACACAGACCCTGGGACTAAAAAGGTGAGAAGATGTAAAATAGCAGCCATCATTCCCCACTGTCTGCAGGATCAATTTAATGCAATTATCAGCTTCTTTTGAGCAAAATCATGACTGACAACACAGCACTGCTCCAGATTAATTTGCAGCAGTGGAGGAGCAGCCATGGCACAGAAATGGCCAGAAGCATCTGCTGGTTAGTCATGCCCACTCCTGTGAGCACCATGGCACCCAATGCTGCCCATGCCACAAACATGGTTCCTCATCACCTCGCAGTCCTTCTGTGCATCAGCACAGAAGAAAGCCTCTGCCCCAGTATAAAGTCTTGAAGCTTTACTTGTTAAGGGAGAAGAGAAAGTACACCAATATTTACATAAGAGAGCACAAGGAGCTACAGTTACAAAGGAAGACTAGAGGTTATGTCAAGACTTGCAAATGCTTCGAATTATAAAAGTCTTGTATGACCTAATTTGCACATGCTCATCGTCCCCAGCACTACCCTTCATAGGAAATGAAAAAGCACTTCAAAAACAAGTCTAAACCAGTTAAGGCTTATATGATACATGTCACATATATGATATATGCCATATACAATATGAATAGGTATATAGACTTGCAGATTAATACATACAGTGAAATATATGACATGTAACTCAGTAGGTAAATAATAGTACTACAACTAGGAGGCAGCTTTCAATTTTTCATGAGCAGGTTCTAATCTGGACTGAGTTTGGAGTTTAAGGTAGACACCATTAGTGACAGGGTAACTAATAAATACAAATCAAAAAAGATAAAACCTTCCTTCTAGGCATGTCACTATGCAAGCATTAAACATATGCTTAGAGATGTATACCCCCATTTAGAAAATTTCTGTTGTTCCCCACTGTTTTTAAATGAACAGCTTTTTTTTCTCTCTGCACTTTAGCCATTTGGTACTGTCAGTAAGAGAAAAAAGCATCAACCTCAAGGTTCTCCACAACTTCTAGGTGCTCACTTTGCTTACAGTGGCATTGCAGTGCTTTAGTTTCTCCTTCATGGCTAGCTGCCTGGTGCTGGTGAAAAAAACCTACTGTTTTCATGAGGCAGCACTAGCTGAAAAAATAATTGACTCCTAGGAACTGCATGGGTATAGACACCCTTAATGTATTATTAGGTATGATGTCATCTGTGAGGAACAATTTAATGACTATTTATCATGTATGTAACACTTCATTTGGAAACATGCTGTATAATTTTTCATCTTCAGCCTACTACACAAGATAAGAACTTGCCAGTGCATTGATCCTAAATAATTTACTACACCATGGATAATATCTTAATTTGCTGAGAAAGAAAAGTGACAGAACGGCAGCGCTGGGGACTAATGTTTGTTTGCCTCTGATGGAGAATTCACAGAGCCTAGGTAAAAGCAATACATCTTCCCCAAACTCACCTCTATTATTTCAAGTCCTCTCAGAGACTGTTACTGATGCAGACGGCAAGGTTGATCTTCAGATGGGTATAGTTGTTTGCCCCTCTGATGAAAAAAAAGAAATCAGATGCAAACCACTGAAGTGTTAAAGCCAAATGGGTTTTTTTATACTACTCTCATCTCACCAAGTAGTCAGAAAACCTAACCCAGTTATTCCTGAAGCAAGCCCCTCAGCTGGAGCGTCATCTGTATCAGATGCAAAAGGTTTGTTAATGTTTCCCTGCCACTCTTGCCAGGTATCTTATTTTCATCCTATTTGGTACTTACATTAAGATGACCCATTAGAATCACGGCCTCCATCTTTCTTTTTCTAATTAGGTTTGAAGGCTTCACATTTGCTAAGTAAATGTTGAAAATGAAAACCAAAGGCTCAAAACATGTGAGGCAATGAAAGAACTCAAACCAAGGAGTAGCTTTTACAATTAATGATTTTCAATCAAACTGCACAACTTCTGCATGCATACATTTGCAGTACTGTGATACTGATAACTGCAAGAAGCAACAACCCCTTGCCAATATTCTACCTATTTCCTTGCCTCTCCCTCTTTTCTCAGACTTCTGTAACTATACATATGTGGTCACCATATGGTAATTACATCTTGTCACTCCTGGCTTGAGGCAATCTGGGACCTATTGAGTGGAAACAAATACCAACCCCCTAAAACCATCTCATTTCATAAATTACATTCTGTGAAACAACCAACATGAAAATATTGGATGAGAGAAAGCCTCACAAGTTGCTAAATCCCAAGGCTTTTCCCACATTTTTTGCCAAAACCCAAAGCATTGTCTGAAACTTACTGTTTTGCAAGATGAGCCTATACTAACAAGTTGAAGCCCATGTCTCAAATAATATTTCTCCCTAAGGGCTGATGTTACTAAGACAATCTCCCTTTTGGCTGCTTAGTCCATACACCAACCCTGCCACAGTCATCCAGTACATCCACCTGCCTCCAGAGAGAGCTGGGAAACCCCAATGAACTCTGTGCTTACTGACCACTTCTGACAAACACTGCTTTTCAATAATTTATTTGTTTTGTTCTACTAAGAACCACACGTATTTTTAGGGATGCAAATATCTTCCCTTCCCACCAACATCTCTTCCATCAGAGAAAACAAATAAAGCCAAAGGATGGGTTAAAATGAAAACTGTGAGCTATACACAACTCAGGCTCCTAACAACTCTGGCTCATAATATTTTCAGCATGAATTCTTTATGTCCCTAGTTAACAGGGTGGAAGCTTCGTTGAAACAAATCAGCTTGTGTTCAGTTCATTGCTTTCCATGAAAACAAAGAAAAAAGATAATTACTGCTTTTAGAAAATTCTGATCCATCAAAGCCTACAGATAAGATTCTTTTAAAGTAATTTCTAAGTAATTATGCATTATACTTAACCACCTCCCCACTTGCAGCACTTGCTCTTGATTTTACCATACTATATCTTGTTTCACCTCTAGCAAGATCCCTCAGCAGCATATGATTCAAAGCAGCATCATGACAGTTGTTTTCAATGTACTAGCTGCATCTGGTTATTTCTGCAGACTGATATTTCTGCACAGACAGGCAGCCATGATGGGCAGCAACTTCTCCCAAGGAAGTTTTCCAAACCCTGCTAACAAATCAGATAACCTTCCCTTCACGCTCCATAAAGATACCATGAAATTAATTTGTACTTTGAGGCTATTTCACCAATTTTATTACCATAAAGAGTGCAAAGAAGGTTTGCACGTTTCTTTCATGGTTGTGATAAAGTGAAAGAGCTGGTTAAAATAGGTAACATACAGTATTGGCTGATTTCTCACTAAAAGGACTGGATTTGGAGGCTGACCAGAAAACACTCAGGAGGAAAAAAGTTTCTTAGCATCTCACAAACAACATAGTAATGTTTCCTGAAGCTAAGGCATCAAAAAATCAGATTCCTCCAAAATGACTAACTTCTGCAAAGGTACAAATATATACTTCTCAACTCCAGATGAGCAAGAGAAACCCTGTAAACCACCTACATGGCGAAAGGATTGCCAGCTCTGTGAGGCCCCTAAAAATAAGCAGTTTAGAAGCAAAGTAGCAAGGAAAAGTTACAAGTGCCATCTTCTTGTAAAAAACAGAGGACAAAGCATTGCCTGGCATCAATACAGGCTGAGGGGTGAAGGAGTCTACTCTGCTCTTGTGAGACCTCACCTGGAGTACTGTGTGCAGTTTGGTGTCCTCAACATCAAAAGGACATGGAAGTGTTGGAACAAGTCCAGAGGAGGGTCACAAGGATGATCAGGGGACTGGAGCATCTCCCGTATGAAGACAGGCTGGGAAAGTTAGGACTGTTCAGCCTGGGGAAGAGAAGGCTGCGTGGAGACCTCATAGCAGCCTTCCAGTATCTGAAGGGGGTCTATAGGGATGCTGGGGAGGGACTCTTCATTAGGGACTGTAGCAACAGGAAAAGGGGTAATGGGTTCAAACTTAAACAGGAGAGGTTTAGATTGGAAATAAGGTGGTGAGGCACTGGAATGGGTTGCCCAAGAAAGTTGTGAGTGTTCCAACCCTGGCAGTGTTCAAGGCCAGGTTGGACAAAGCCTTGGGTGGCATGGTTTAGTGTGAGGTGTTCCTGCTTATGGCAGGGGGGTTGGAACTAGATGATCTTAAGGTCCTTTCCAACCCTAACTATTCTATGATTCTATGATTGAGAGTATCTGTAGGTACTGGTGGATGAAAGACTGGTTACGAGCCAGCAATGTGCACTCACAGCCCAGAAGACAAATCATCTAGGGCTGCATCCAAAGAAGCATGGCCAGCAGGTCAAGGTTGGTGATTCTGCCCCTCTGCTCTGGTGAGACCCCACCTGCAGTCCTGTGTCCAACTCTTGTGCCCTCAGTACACTAAGACACAGAGATGTTGGAGAAGGTCTAGAGGAGGGCCACAAAAATGATCAGAGGGGCTGGAACACCTCTTCTATGAGGAAAGACTGAGAGGGCTGGGGTTGTTCAGCCTGGAGAAGAGAAGGCTCCAGAAAGACCTTACTGTAGCCTCTCAGTTCTTTAAAGGGACCTATAAGAAAGATGGGGACAGGCTTTTTAGCAGGGCCTGTTGCAACAGGACAAGAGGTGATGGTTTTAAACTAAAAGAGGGGAGATTCAGGCTGGATGTGAAGAAGAAATGTTTTACAATGAGGGAGTTAAAACACTGGCACATGTTGCCCAGAGAGGTGGTGGATGCCACATCCCTGGAGACATTCAAGGCCAAGCTGGATGTGATTCTGAGCGACCCGATCCAGTTGAAGATGTCCCTGCTCACTGCAGGGGGCTTGGTCTAGATGGCCTTTAGAGGTCCCTTCCAATCCAAAACATTCTATGATTCTATGATTAAACTGGCATGTCAGGACAGAACACAACCTGCTTCCAAGCACACTGACCCTTCCTGACAAAGATACCACAGAAGAACTTCCCTACCAGTGGGCTTGAAAGAGCATGGGAAGGGCTGTGGGGTGCAAGAGGGATCTTCCAGGAGCAGGAGGGAGGAAGAAGGGAGGTGGAACTGTTAGGAACAGGCTAGGTGGTTTGCAAGGAAAAGCAGGGGCTGGCACAAGGTACCAGAGGGTGAGTGGGAGGGAATGAGAGCAGATATGTACTCGATAATTATAGCTGCATTTCAAGCAGCCCCAGGAAAATGCTGTGGCGTATGCCAAGCCAGAGAGAAGAGCCAGACACACTGAGGTGGTTTCACTCCACCTTAGATCTCATGGGGGACAGGAGCAGGAGGCAGACACAGGAAGCCAAGGGAAGCAGTGAAAATGAGAAATCCTACTTTTGCACCTTAGGAGCTGCAGATAATTCATTTCAACATGTGCTCAGCACTGAATTACTCACCCACTCTCTGGGGAAGGAGCTGCATAGTCTCCCCTCCTCTACCATCACACCCAGCAGCAGAAACCCGCCCTGAAGCAGCATCCACCATTCTGTGTCTCAGCATCCCCCTGCTCCAGCAGCAGCAGAGTACTTGGTAGCCAGCTTCCCATCAGCTTTTTTCCTTTCCAGACCATCTTTCATATTGGAGGCCACTAGACCCAGCAGAAACGTGCCAGTTGACAGAGGCCAAGCACTACAAGGCAACAGAACATTTACCACAGATAATTTATCACAGCTACGCAGTGGCACTGCCAGGAGGATGCACGCCCTGACTTTTGTGGTCTGTGTCTTTTGATTATTAAAAGGGCCAATTAGCACATAAATTGAGCTGTGAATATTGAAAGGGATTTGAAAACAATAATAATTAAAGAGCAGGACAGCAACTGGGCTTATGAGCTGCCCCTCATCTTCCCTGGCCTGCTTGCTAAGCCACTCACATATCAATGGAAGAAAAGCAGCAGTGTTCATTAACTGCACAGTATGGTACAGGTACAGGCTGCTTCGACAGCCCCATGCTTCCAAATACACAGGCTCCCTTCCTCACACTGAGAAACACGGTGTTTATTTTGATTTCTCCAACTTCACTCAGCATTGAGTCCCCAAAAAACCTTTTTACCTCTACACCCTGCCAAATGCCTGGGAAAGGTGATCCACAGGAACTCGTCTCAGCTGGATGGTGGGACACCAAGCCCCAAAGGAAGGGGTGACTCAGTAAGAGAGGGGAAAAGTACCGAAGCTCAGCACCCTACCTGCCACCTTTCCCTGTGCCAGCCACCACTTAATGAGGAGTATCTCATGGCAAACTATGTTCTCAGACCTTAAGTTGCTCCCCAAGGAAGCCATCAGCATCTTTTATTTACAGACTGACAAAACTCCCCAGAGAAAACAGCACTGACTCCCTGCTTGGAACATGGGAAATGTATATCTTTTTAATCACCACACCACCAATTCATCTTCGATGCTGGTACAGCTTCCGCTTTTTGTTGCTCTGAAGCAACTGCAGTGATTCAGCTCCCCTGTGAATACCACTGCCTCTCAATCACAACATTTACTATCAGGATGGCTAAATACTCCCTGACAAGCAGGCAGCTCCATCCTGACCCCTGAGGCAAGGTCTTCTCAGCTCTCCCATACAAGCAAACTAAACATGGAAGGAAGTTCATCCAGACATACTTTGCACCAACATAAATGACAGGTCCATAGAAGTTGAATAAACGCAAGTTTAATGAACAAGCCACCAAGATCTCCATAAGAAGGAATGCAAATCCAGCATGTTATATATATGGTTCATGTGTGTATATATATATCTATATCTAGTAGAACACAACTCAATTAAATGCTCTCCCTTCCATATCTGAAAAATACCAATTTGATGATTGCTTATGAAAAGTACAATTAGCTTAAAAGAAAACAAAAGAGGGGGAAACCAAAATGCCAATGCCATAGTGCAAAAAGAGGGGAAGGAAAAAAAAAAGCTGACTGGAGCTTATTTAGGAATAAACAAATGTGCTCATGAAAACTGGCATATTTCTACTCCATTTAGCACTGCATGAAATCTCCATGTGCTACGCTGATGCAGCTATAAAGCTCACTTTACAACATCAAAAAGCAAGCATAGCCTGTTACACAAACAAGTTCCCCCAAAACAGGGGCCAAAATCTCATCTATAAGGCTCAGAAGACAGTGAGACTCAGACCCGCAAACTCTTTTGGACAGGATCTAGGCATCTAGATCATAAGAGAAGAAAGACTGAGGCACCCTGAAAAAAATATAGGACAATTTATACTACATACAGACTCTGCCACTTCAGTTTCCTGGTCACCTCTGACGTTAACAACTTTCAACAATAAAAGTGAGCATCCTTCAAATTCATGTGGGCAGTAAACAGCTTTGAAATTAGTGTGAGCCAAGTTCCCTTGAAGAGAGGTACATGCTTGAGAGAGACAATTACAGAGGAGCTGAGCAGATTTATATCCGTTGGCTTAACATTAAATCTCCTCAGAGCATTTAAAAACATTAAATTGAGACCTTATTTAAAAACTCGGCATTTTTATTTCACCAGATTAATGACACCTACATTACTAAATTCAATCTGTAGTTTCGAACACCACCATCAACACAGCTCTATCTAATTGTAATTAAAGTAGTCATCATTTTGGAGAAAATTTCTGGAAGCACACCAGCAAGTTTGATAAATTCGAGGAACTCACCCTTACATGGTTATTCTAGCACATGTATTCTATTATTCCCTTGCCTGTCTGTGTACAATGAAATATCCTGATAACATTACATTATCAAACAATTAAACTAAAGGGACCGAAAGCTCACAGCAGGCTTCACTACATACTAGTTAATCATAACTTATTGGAAACTTTGCACTTGTATGTTTTCACTTGTTAATCTTTTGACTGTGAAGCCACAAGTCTGTCAGGTTTTGTCTAAACAGTAGATTGCCAGTTTTGCATGAAGACAGTAAGAGCTTTTGTTTTCATTTTTACTTGAGAGGAAGAGATCTAGTCCTGTTGCTGCAGAACGCAAACCAGAGACATATTGCTTTGCAAGGCACTGATCCACTTTTATCCACTTTTCAAGAGATAATTAAATATATAGAAAACACCAGCTACAGTGGCATGCTATTTTAAAGCAAATGTTGGAACACGTATTTAGAATCTGGTGCTTCAGCAAAAGAGATTCGGCTGCAAATCGTCCTTTTTAGTAAATCAGAACAGAGCAAAATATCCAATCCAACCTTTTCCAGAAAGGGACAGATAGTAATATCATGTACTTTGTAGCAGAATTTTTATAACACGCTAAATAGCTCTTATTTCCCCAATAGCTTAAGACTTTAGAAATTAAATACTTCTATACTGATGATGATCTCCTGTCTCTAGCTTTCCTAACTAGCTGAGACCATCTGTAGACTGTGAGAACATGCAATATAAAATGTAATAAAGAGTCTGACTGAGCTACAGCTGGAAACCTGGCCTAGATATTTGGAAAAAAAAAACCCAAAGCCCTCAACTGTTAACTANGAGACCATCTGTAGACTGTGAGAACATGCAATATAAAATGTAATAAAGAGTCTGACTGAGCAACAGCTGGAAACCTGGCCTAGATATTTGGAAAAAAAAAAACCCAAAGCCCTCAACTGTTAACTACAAATCACACCACTGAAACTAAATATTGCCAGGACAATGAGTCACTTATGATCAGCTAAAACATAGTAGATATATGCCTACGGTTACTAATGAGAAGAAATAACAGTTATGTATCTGCACCAACATGTGGTTTAGCAAGTGTAGTACAAAATTTGGAAGCTTGATTTTCCACTGAATGATAAATGATTTTGGCAATTTCCTTCTTTGCTTTGCTTCCTCATCACCAAAATCAGGATAATGACATCACCTATGTACAGCAGATATTTAATCCTGTGACAAAAGCCTTGAGGCTAGAATTCCCAGAAGGCAAGTATAGAAGAAGAGTAACTGAGCTCTTTTTCTTCCATCAACTGCAAAATTTCCTTGGCTTTGAAAATGCCATGTTAGCCCCACACTAGTGCTATTGTTATGTTGTTGCTGGTTTTTCATGGTTCTTTCTCCACTCATGATGCCACCTTGTCATGGCTATTAAAATAAGCTTTTTTCTCCTCTTTAGTCTCAACAGACCTGTAGACCAACTAGTTCAAAATCAAAACAGAACAGAAATATAACAGAAATATAACAGAAATATNCTATTGTTATGTTGTTGCTGGTTTTTCATGGTTCTTTCTCCACTCATGATGCCACCTTGTCATGGCTATTAAAATAAGCTTTTTTCTCCTCTTTAGTCTCAACAGACCTGTAGACCAACTAGTTCAAAATCAAAACAGAACAGAAATATAACTTTCCTCTGGAACAACAATAATTTTTGTTATATTCCAGTACAGACTGAACAACACACTACATTTTCCAAGTAGTGCTTCATGTCATGTAAACCTAAGAAAAGTGAGGGGAAGAGAGGGAGCAAAGCTCTTCCATTATTTATCAGCCACACGGTCTAGTCTTTGCCCCACGAGCTATTTCAGAGATCTATGGACGCAGCATTCACAGAAGATTTTCCCTCATTAATACTTTCAACCATGCTGATCTGCAGCACAACATTAAATTTACACACCACTGATTGTTCTGAAATATTTTTTTGCCCCCAGGAATGCTTAAAATAAAAATAATTAAATTCCTTTGCTTTATGTCATAACAGTGTGCAACAAAGTAGAATATCAGCACTGTGCATTTACTGAAGCTCGTAAGTTATTGATGAGACTCTTAAAGACTAAGCTGACAAAGCCATTCCACTTCTGGTGATTTACATAATTATATTTTAGGTACAATTTATTTATTATTCTGCTGCCTATAATCAACTTTTAAGCAAACATTCTATGTATACCCTTACGTTTTAACCTGAAGCAATCCAAATTAATAAATGCAGTTTCATGCAAGAGCAGAGGTCTCCTGAAAGGCATCTCAGCTACATGTTTTAAAGCAATGGGTAACAATGAGGTGGGGTAAAAGTAATCCCCATCATCACCTCTACATTTCCTGTGGCTGTTCATTTGTTTATGTCACAACAGCACTTAATCAAGAAGGAGAAATATTTGCCAGTTGTTAGACAGACAAGTGTTACTTGGGCACTTATCCACCTGCCTCTTCCTGCTGAAAAGCTGTTTCCAAAGCTCCACAGAAAGCCCCGGACACACCAGGGTGTTAAATTTCAAAGCATGTGTTCATCTTCTGTTATCTGACACAAAAACAACATTGCTCTGAATCACACTGCAAAAACCATGCCCTTGAAATTCCTCTCTGTCCCAGCCAGGAGCAGTCAAACAGTAAAGCAGTCACCTAAACTGAGTGCTCAGTTCCTCCTAAAGGGAAACTCCGGAGAGGAAAACAATGCACATACAAAACGAGACGGGCAGAGAGGAAGTGAGTCAGGGCTGCTGGAAAATATTTACTTGCTGATTTGAGCACGAAGGAATCTCAAGCATTTCTCACCATCCCTTCAGCGAGGCACACTGCACATAGCATATTGGATCTGTTGCCACAGTATATTTAAGGTAAACCTCTGCCATTTTTGTGCTTCAGCCATGTGAATGCAAGTTACTGCCTCAGGCTCTGATAGCACAGCATCACTCTGCAAGACCTTCCCAGATGTGCAAGGATGCTACACCACCTTCTGTTAGATAACAAGTGCATGCCTAGATCCTTTTCATGAAAGCAAGAGTTATCAGAGGAATTGCTAATGACTTTGAAGGAAAGATGATGAAACTAGGAAGCCTGAGGCTCCTGACTCCATCAAAATTGGTTAATAGACGTTCAGCATGCCACCCAGCCTTTATGTCTCAGTTTTCCCCTTTAAATACCTATCTACGTATTTAATATGTGTGTGTACAGCTGACAAATCTGAAGAACTCCAGAAGGCAGCCAGGGCAAAATGTCAGAGCTAGAAAGCAGCAGAAAAAGACCTCCCAAAGTCCTTTCAGATTAATATTATTCTTTAGGTAGGCATTATGGGAGAGAGGGATTGCTGCAGCTCACTGAATTTTCCAAGTGCTGCTCTGGAAGCTTTAGGCACCTGCAGCACAGTAATCTCAGGATAAGGGAGTGACTCAGCCTCCTGAATGCTGGACATGTAAGGCAACAGGATTTCAGGGGTGAAAGTGAGGAAGGCTCAGATGAATCACAGCACTGTGTAACTCCTCCTACATGACTCTAGTGGACTTATTATTGGCTGAGGACTAAATAGTGCTGGCCTCTTGAACAGAGAGAAAGGCCAAACCCTCTGCACCAGAAACAGGCTTTGCAAGTGAAAGCCACTGCTGGCTACAACTTTTGCAAACCAGTTAGCCAGCATCTCCCCTGTTCACAGCTGAGCAGGGCAGGGAGCTGGAAAGTAGCCAAAGGCACCTCACATTTAGTCCCTGTGCTTGAAGGAGCCCTGCTAGAAAGGGCCTTCTCCAGCTGCAGCCCTTGGGTTGGGAATGGAGATGGTTGAGATCTGTGCTAGGGTACTGTGTAAGCCACCACAATGCTGCAGCAGCAACATGACTTCAGCACTTCATGGCTGCAATGAAATCCTGCTGATCCTTTAGCACTGAAAACACTACTGATGTAAAACACAGCACTACTGACATCACTAGTGCTATCCTCAGTTTGGGTCAGATGGGTGTTAATAAAATCATCTTATATCTCCCACGGTCCTGGAGGTCCATGCCCAAGAAAGTCAGGAGTTAAACATTAAAACTATAGCTCTTTAGATACCCAAAATGTTTTCTATCAGCATAAGAGTGCCTACATAATTTATATATCACAAATATGATTTGGCAGGATTAAATATGAAAATAACATATCAAGGATTTGTTATTGGAAGGGAAAACATTTGCAGCATACAACAGCCCAACAGAAGAAAAGCCTGATTGCTGTGATGAATAATGCATATTGCCTATGGTACTAATTAACCTTGTACTCCAGTAAGATATTATGGAACAATAAGGCTAATTTGAATGTGGCCCAACACTTTTCCCAATGGCATCTGGAAATCAGCCTTTGGAACACGTAAAATTTGAATTTGTTAAACCAGAAGCCTTTATTTCTCAAAGAACAAACTTTCAGAAAGAATATTTTTGTTTCTCTGCATTCACAGCCCACTCTGTTGGCATGCAGGCACACAGTCAAAAAATACAGAAGGGGACTCCACAACCAGAAATGGTCTAGTTTGTCTTTCCATGAGCCGCCACCCATCTGCCAGCAGCATGCAGGCAGTGACAACGCGCTTCTGACTAAATCCCACAAAGCCTCTGCAGACTCAGATGTCCTACAAATGTAACTGCAGCACGACTGTTGCACAGCCTTGGTTTCTCCCTGATCTGAGTGGCAAAACAAGCTCAATGAAAATGAACACTGTAACTTCAAGCTAATACTTTTATGCCTCCAGCCTAAAAGCACACACCTCCACCTGAAAACACTGACTCTAGTTTAGGCTGCTCTTGCTTTCCTTCCAAAAATACTCATTTTCTTGTTAGTTCAAAGCTACACATGGTATTTAACACATCACACATCAAAAGCGCTGTGTTCTTAGTCATGTGCACAGTATGCACAACTTGCAGCAAACTACTTGCACACAAAGACATACAGGCATGACCAAAGGCACAGAAGGCATCATGCATAGACATCTTGATAAACACCTTTAAGAGCAGATATTCAACCATAAGTTCACACAGTCATGGGAACATGTTTTCAGATAACACTGGACAGCTGCTTTATAACACCAAGGTCTAATATAGGATAAACTTACCTTGGAGGGGGAGAAGAGAGGGAGGTAGGAAACAAACCAACCAATCAGATTAAAAAGCAGACTTTCTGGCTTTCTGTAAGTATCCTGTCCTGGGAATTGCTGGGAGGTCATCAAACTAGACAGTACACAACAATGTTTTGGAAGGGTAGGGTCTGACAGGGGTCATTGACCCCCCATCAACCAATGCATTTAACACACTACCTTTTAGAGCCAGTGCATGACTCTCCACCTTCACCACAAGGATGACACAGCTCTTGTCAATGCCATTAGCTGTTAGCTCAGAGCTCAGTCAATAACAGACTCACACGATCATTTCATTTGCCCCCAGGCACCAGATTTCCAGCTGGCAGCCATCCCACACACCAGTCTGGAAACCCCACATAGAATACCAGCAAAACAGCACCAGAAGATCTCTGACCTGACTGCTGAGTATTGTGTTATCAACGCATCCAGGAAGTGAGAGCCCCAAATCATCAACAATGGGGATGCCAACTGCAGAGCAAGAGCCAGTTGAGCACACAGAATGACAGCAGCAGCTTAGGGAAAAGGCTTCCTATGATGCACCAAGTCCTGCAAGCAAACTCAGAGTGCTGGCATGCCATTTTAGACGGTAGTAATAGCAAGGAGCAACTCAAAACTTCTTCCCTACTCTTTTCAATGGAGCACAATGCAGAAACACATGGATGAGCTTTAGCCTGTGTCCCCCTCCATGACATGAGAAAAAGACAACCACAAAGAGCCAGAAACTCTGATATTTGGGAGGTATGGAAGAGATCAGGATCAGAGAAATAGGGCTGATGTGCATTACATCAATTATTATGAACTACATTTCTATCATATAGGCTATGCTCTGCTGGCAGCCAGTGCAACAGGAAATCATTTAGTTGTTAAGAATATATTATAAAAGATTATCATCTCCCACCAAAAATCAATGATAAAATCCCCACTGACTACAGAAAGCACAAGATCACGCTGCTACTCACTTCTGCCAGGAAACCAGCACCCAGACGTATTAGCCTGGCAGCACTACCCTGCAGCAAGGGCTCTGGTTGCCATTTCTGCCAGGCTTACCAGCACAGACACCAACAGAGTAGTTTCTCTCTCTGGTAGTAGCAAGACTCTCAATCTGGACTGAATTGCCTTTGCACATAAATGGTCAATTAACTCCTTCAAGCATAAGCTTGTCTTTGCATCTGCCTGTGTGGGGCCACACTGCTCTGACCCAAGCCATGTCTGTAGCCATTACCCCCATCTAAATCCCCTGCTGCTGGCTTTGTTGGTGAATGCTACTGCTGTCACAACACAAGAGCAAGTCCTAGCAGCTGTGACACTTCATTTGTCTGGGCAGCAGCATGCCTCAAAGGATGACTGCCTTGTTTTAGTGGGAGAATGCAAGACAATCAATGCAAACTAGTTTTGACATACTAAATCATGCTTGAACTGCGAGAGCAAAGAAAAATAATGTAAAAGTAATAAAAAAAAAAAGCTTTACAAATAAATAAATAAATAAATGTGGGCCAGTCTTGAGTACAGGAAGGGAAGAAAAACCTTTTACCTGAGCCTGACTGAAGACTTTGGGAAGGCACAGAGTGAGAGATTACTTTGCAAGACAGACACCTGCCTTCTTCTACAGAGCTTTATAGCCATTTACATGCATTTCACTTCCAGGATCAGTCTCTTGCCAATCACCTGCTCTGGCACTGGAAGAGCATCAACTGTTCTAGCAAAGAGCAGCCTCAAAGACAGATAGGACAGGAAAAGTGGAATTCTATCACATGTACATTTACCCATTACCAGCATACTCACCTGCATGCAAACACCCTGAGCCACATCTGACTTGGCGCTGGAGGTCCCATGGCAGGTTTTGCCACTCTGTGAGCCCTTCAGCCATTTTAAAATCAAATTCCCTCTGCAAACACTTTGCTCTAGAGGTTTCTTGCCAGAGAGATAATACCCAATCTGCTGCAAGTCTACTATTGCGATGCAGGAAATCCCACCAGCACAGGGTCACAGGGCATCTGTGGACACTGGCAATTAACTGTGGCATCTCCGCGTCACCCTGAACCCCTTCCTCCCTGCTGTGGATTTTTTCCAGTAATTATCATGTCAAATTGCCTTGGATTTATACTAATAAAATGCTGAGTCCTGTCCCAAGATCCCATCATTGCTGGTGCTTTTCAGAACCTGCACAGAGCCCCAGCAGTAATGAAGTCCATGGTCCTGTCTCTGTTCCTGCCTGGGTTGCAGGCTATCTGCAAAGCGGCTTGGAGCTGGGAAGCTGCAACCCACAGGCTGCTTCTGCCGAATACCAAATTAGCACATTCTCCAAGCTTGTAGCTTTTCTTTGGCTGTGCAGTAATTAAAAAGCTTCCTTTCCAGGCAGCTTTTGAAGGCAAGACTGTGACCTCCATCACTGCTGCAATGGGATGAGAGACTCAGTGTAACACTTTTAATGCATTATTTGGGGAATTAGTATTATAGCGGAGTGACCCTTCTGACCATACAGGAGGCAGCCATTTCACTCAGCGGATAGTAACCATGACTCCAGAGTTCAATAAGGATCACGTTGGCTGCCTAGACAGGTTCACTTTATTCAAGTAATATTAGTCACATGTGCAGAGGGACTGCTGGGGTAGGAGAAGCATTTTTATCTCTGTGCAGAGGGTCTGGTACTCAATAAAGCTGAGGCTTTGGCAGTGAAAGGGACCTTTGGGTAGAGATGGACTCCTAGGCACAGCTTCTACACTAGGCAGAGGCTCTGGCTGATGTGAGAGTCCTGCTCAGAAAAAGAACCTCCAGGCCAAACATTTTTTTGAAGGGAAGCATCTAATCAAGGTACAAAAGCAAGTCTTTTGCAAAGACAGTTTCTATTTAAATTCTGGATCTAGAGAAATGGCAAGTTTGTTGTTACTTCTCAATGAATCCACTTGGAGATGAATGTTCTCAGGGTTTTAGGTTAGTCTAAGACCAAAAAAAAAGAGCACATGGGACAAGTACAGCACTGACACACAGAACCTTGGTTCAGGCTACAGCCCCTGGCTGGCACTGAACAACTCAGCCTTTGGCCCAAGGCTGTGATCTATTAAGTGAGAAATAGTGACTCTGACTTCATAAAGCAGATCCCTCAAGATCCAACAGAAAAAAGCCCTTTATACAACCTGCAAATGTTTTTAATAATCTGTATTAACCATTAATTTCCTCACACTAAAACAGTAATATCTGAAGTGCCAGAGAAACTACCCACAAGCCACTCAAAGTCTACGATGAAGCCTTGACTCAGGATACACCATCAAGTCTTACCACAACAATGGGTCACATCGCAAGCCAGTGCTGCATCCTGTGCCATAGTGGGCCAGGTAAACCTGCCGTGGGTGCTGAGCCCACCATCATCACCACCACAATGGGCTGTGCAAGGATACTAGGCTGAAGATGCAGATGAAGATGCTCTGCTGTTGCATATTCTCTCCCACCCACCCAGCTGGCATCCAAGAACATGACTTCAGCTGTTTTTTTAAGGACACACATTTACAGAAATAAAACATGTATATGAAATCAGTAAGAGACATCCACAAGCCTGGCATTGTCTCTTTTGTCTTCTTCCCCCCCCACCCCCCCCTTTAATCTGCTTTGGTTATAGAGCTTGGGGTTTATGTAATGTCTAGCGTCCTCACTCTTCAAATTCATTCTGGTATTAATCTCAGCCATCCCTGACTGAAACAAAACATGGAAGCTCATCAGTACCTGCTGCAGCCTTAGCCATCTGTTCATTGATACCCATTGTGCCTATACTAGATTAACTTCTTCAGTGACAGAAAATGAGCAAACTTCAAGCAAAATAAATGGGCATTTCTATTTACATGAAGAGCAGATTCACCTCTTTCTGCAGACATCTGTGTTGCAGTCTCTTTGCTTTTATTGCAGTCTATTGAACACTTACCCTATAGATGATACAGGTTTATCCAGCTAAAGAAATTAAATAAAAAGTAAGCTGCAAATCTGCTCATACAAGCACAGTTGTATTCTCCTTCTGCAGAGCCAGGATTTCAATCTCAGTCTTAACCCAAAGTAAGTTAAAATGGTCAAAATGTAAAGCAGGCAGATGGAAAAGCTTATTATTGAAATGTCAATACATCATTAACTACTGCTAAGTGCTTCTAAATGAGCAACACAGAACTGGAAACTCAAATTATGAACAAAACACAATAGTACAACTTCATTTTAATACTGCATTAAATTAGGTGGAATGAGGGTTCTGACAAATGAGCTCTGGCAGACCATAGGCAGTTCAAGAGGTTGCAGATACCTTCCTGTTAAAGATCTCAGTGGGACAGTGCCCATGTCCTGGGCAGCTAGGGCATCAAGAAAAAACCTACACTTGTCATATCAACTCTTGGGCAGACTATCCAGTTCTGCAGAGCTAGCAGCAGCTTCCAGGATTGAGAGAGAGAGGGCAGCTGGGGACAGCCATACCTTAAATCAAGGCAATTAAATTCACTGCATTGCTAACCAGCATTTGTGGACTTTATCCTTAGTATTTCTCCAGAGTCCTTACTTGTTTCTAAAATAACACAGTTAATAAGAAAGCTGTTTCCAAGAATTTCAGAATCTAAGGTGGAAATTAAAGGAACTGAACAGCACCATGGCTAACACTCCCTTTTCTCTTGCAACACCTCTCTCATCCCATAATTTAAGAAATCCCAATTTCTACTGATGGATACCCTACAGTAAAGAACACTAAACCCAAAGGCAGTATTCAAATAAATATCAGTCAGTTACCTAGGACCAGACTAAAAAGCATACCCTAAGATCTGACCCAAATTACCTTACAGCTAAGAAGCAAACACAGCCTTCACAGTTGGCACTTTTGGAGCCATTTCCAAACCTTATTTGCACTGTTCAATCTACACTTTGTAGGGGAAAAATGTGCTCCTTAACTGTCCTTCTGGAAGGTGACTGTCAGCAACCACACTGCAAAAAACAGTAAGGTTAGGTTGGTCAAAGTAAGGGCCTAAAAGTGTTGCTGCAGAATGATGAAAGATCTTCAGAGTCATTGGGGTTATGTGCAAACAAGGTAGTGCAGAAGGTTACAACTCATTAGCAAAGCACTATATACTGCACATAAAGAGATATCGAGCCTCCTATAATGAAGGCACACATACATGCAAAATAAAGCAAAGAGAATAATATTTAATTAATCCTGCTGCAACACAGTTTTGATCTATGGAAAACATTTCCCTGCTCTTGTTAATAATTGTTTCAGCTGCAGAACAAACCACCTAAATATTCACATGCACATACCTCTCTGCAGAATAAAGCATCATTTCCCCTCTGGTGACAACTGCCTTTCGCTGAAATGAGGCATTCAACTGATTTTCTTTACATTTGAAAAGACAATACACACTGTGTGGCCAAAAATTCAGCTATTCTGACACTGGTTTGTTTTCTGCCTAAATTAAAATTAACTAGGCACTTCAGCTCATAATTATATAAACACCTATGATGCTATACTCCTAACCAATTTGGTTTTAATCAGAAAAATGCATGAGAAGTATGAATGATGGGCAAAGAGCTCCCTTGAGGGGCAACTGTATTTCCAAATTCAGTATTCTCCATATACTGAATAATTCCATCAATGCTTCTCTTTCCATGTAATCACCTCCCAGTAGAACAATTAAAAGTGGGGTGGGTTTTTTTTTGTTTGGTTAGTTGCTTTTTATCCCTGGACTATGCTTGCTTTCCACTCCACCACAAGGGTAAAAGCACACTTGCCTTATTCAAGGAAGTGTCCCACAAGACAAGCAGGATTTAGCAGCATGCTGTCATTCTACCATCTGCAACAAGGAGTTTAGAGCAAGAATTCAGCCCTGAGTCAGAGAGGCAAGCAAACAAGGTATAGAGGAAGAAAAGTTGCCCCTCTCCTGCACCTACATTAGATGCAAAACCATAAACACTGGCTGCTTTGAGCAAAAGCCCAAGCTCCAAAATAAGTGTACCTGTGCAGCAGCACGCTTCCGTTTCCTAGAAATAATAGGACAGGTAAAGCAATGGCTGAGCTGCAGCACTATGTCACTTGAGGAAACCACAGAGTGAATTTGTTAAAAATAGAAGTGTTTTTTAATGTGGTATCAGCTACAAGTTTCATTCACAAGTCAGGCCTCTTGGATAGCTGTTGCACAGACACAGAAATGCGATATTCATCAAGCGTGGCTCTGCCATCACCATCATTGGCAAGCCTTCAGTTGCCTTCTAACCTGACACAGACGGTGCCACCTACCAACCGAAGGTCACTACCTCTGCCTGCCTGCTCCTGCACAGCTGCAGGAAACCCAGTTGCCTCTGAATATCCTTCCAGTATCTGATCAACAGGGGGGCAATCACTGCTCTAGGAAAGTGCCTTCAAATGTCTGCACTGATTGCACTGCTCTTAGAGGAAGATGAGTAACTCTGTTCCACCCCCCCCAATCAGCCAGCAACAAAATCACCTGAGAACTGATTTATCAGGTAAACTTCTGATCTATACATACTAGCTACCTATGTCAATTAGTTTTAATTATATCAAGAATAAAAGACCTGTGAACACAAGGGTGTTTTTCAGCTTTGTTTTCTGTAAGAAATTCTCTTTTCTCTTGGCAGAGCTCAGCTGAATTGCAACACAAGCAATGAACAATCAGCAGAAATAAATATTGTTTGGTAAATGCACTGAGGTATGCTCAAAGTTGATTAAGGGAAGAATAATCAAACAAACATCAATATTTAAGACAGCAGAAGGGCTTGAACACTAGAGTTGTTTTACAAATGAAAAATATCCAAGTATTTCCTCTGGCAGCAATTCCTTTCTAAAACCAGAAAACAATACTGCAATCCATCCTCCCTCCAGCCCTCAGTTTCAAAGTTCTTCCTCAGAAGAAGGCAAGGGTAAAGAAAAATGTCACTGAGTTTTCCTCCATTATTTTGTCCACCTCTAACATCTGTAATCTTATCCATACTTGTAGCTGACTAAAACCAGCTGTACTCTTTTTGATGTCTCTTAAGTAGCAGCATGCACTGATTCTTGGAAAGGAAAGCCTTACAACCTCCTCAACTCATTATCCACCTTCTCAGCTGGGCTCTCATTGAGTGCAGTTTTAATCCCTTTCTCCCCTCCCCCCCCACCCTTTTTTTTCCTTTTTTAAGAAATTCAAATTAATTTTTGATTCAGCTCTAAAAGCAGCTGAAAAAAAACATCAGGCTCTGCAAATCAATTACAGCCACAATTACCACTCTGGTCACTAGCAGGACCTCACCACTGCAATTGTATTTGGGTCTCATTAGCTTAACCTGTCAACATCCTCTCCCTTCCAGTACCATGGGCTCCAAAGCCTTGAAAGGCATAAAAGTAAGTACTTCTTACTTAAGAACACATTGGGCTGAAGGTGAGGATGAATACAAAGAGAAGTGCTAGAAGGTGCCCTTTTCACAGTGGCTTTATTAACTTCCTATACAAACCCCAGTAGTGAGCCCTGCTGTATACAGAAAGCAACTAAAACTAAAGTTACAATAAAACCCATCTATGCCATTGCAGGAAGAAAGAAAGCACAGACTGGGGCAGATAAGAACTTTTTTTGCCAAACCCCTAAATGGATAAAGGCATATATTTCTGTGGTGCTGCACGATGTTTTTATAGTATCTGGGGAACTGGCCATTAACTTTGGTTGAGTACTGCCTTCTAAGGAGGATACCACCATTAAGAGACTTGAAATAGACCAAGCAGACTTGAAACTGGGCAGTTTCCTCAATTTTCCTCAAGGTCCCATTCAGACAGCACCAGCTGAACCGAAGCAAAGCCAATAACCATTAGTCCTTTCAGCAGCACCAAATCACAGCTCTGGAAACCAGCATAGAAATTTACAGAGCAACTGCTTTCATTTCTCTTATTAACTAGTACAGCAATTTATTTGTGTGAATAATGAACCTTAACACCAGTCCTTTATAAACATGTCCCAAAACAGTCACAATTTACTTCTAACTGTTCCATAGCAGATGCTGATAAATGAGCCATGTTGCCAAAGGATGTATAAAATCCAACTAGTTTGGGTTCTTTACAGTAAATACTACCTAGCTGCCTATATTAATTGAGAGAGTGAGTACATTATATAAGGAGATTAGACCATGTCATATTTACAGCCTCAGTGTCCCCAGCGAGAGAAACTGCTCAGCTGTTACTGTCAGTGCCTTCTTCAAACAGGAACCCTGCTGACAGGATGATGAATTCAGAACATCGTTGCCAATTAATGATTTGCAGGCAGAAGGGATTTCAATAGCTCCCATATGTTTGTGAGGGTGACTGGGATTTACATTACCTCTAATAAGAGTGTAGTCTGCTCTGTCCAGACATGACACTAGAGCTTTGAAAATGTCATATTTGCAGGAGAAATTTTAATAAACAAAGCCAAGCTCTTCTGGGTTGAAAGTGTTTCCTAAAGCATGGTCATTAATAACCTACTTATGCTTAAGCAAAAGGAAGCAGAGAGACCACTTGCAAGATGCAGCCAAGTGATTTACAAATCAAAAGTCAGAGGTTATTTAGGTGTTTGTCTAAGCTATGCTGAAGAGTGCCAAGCTCATCATTATGTCAGCCGGGAGCACAGAGTGCATTTCCTAAACACCAGTCAGACCAGTGGGGCAGTAGGAAGAGGCATCTACAAGCACACAAGACCATTCTCGGTGTTATTTATACTGCTTGTGGGATGCAAAATTTAACTTCACTGTCCTATGAAAAAACCCTTATTCTTATGACTATAAAAATACCCAAACAAGGAAGCACTTTACTCACAAAGCTTCAGCATGAATTCCATACTTGCTGAGTGCAGACCTCCTGAATGGCCTAAGGCTGAATATCTCCTATGGACTGAGCATCTCCTCAGAGCCAGGAAACACTTGACACGATGACCTGGGTTAAACACCAGCTATCCAAATGGGGCCCTCAAACAGACTTTGCTGTAGGCACTCAGATCCCAGTGTTCCACTGATTTGGTGATGGAATTTAGGGCTTTCCTACAAATGAGAATTATGGGCTTTAACAGCTCTAGGCCAATTAGATTACTTAATGAACTCCTGCCAAGGGTGAAGCCTGTAGGTGAAGTATAAGAATATTTTCATCCATAATGAAGAATATCCTTGTTGATCTATCTGACCCACACCTCTCATCCAACAATGTGGATTTCCTCGACTTGGGCTAATGTTGATCTTGGCTCCCCTTGTGCAGTATCAAACATCAAGTCTGATTCTTCTCCCCCTTCCCCATGGAAAAAGTATTTTTATTAGCACAGGAAAAGCAAAACCAAGTCAGATTTTGTTGCATGGACTACATCTGCAGAAAAAGAAGAAGACTACCCTGGTTAAAAAGCACACTCCACATGCTGTTTACTAGAGGGTTCTCCAAAACCACTATTGTTTACATTTTCACTCCAAGAAAATTCTCCCTTGAAAAGACTTGAACTTCTGAGGTACAGTGTGTGACCAAGTATAAAAGGATTGAGGCCAGTTTGCTTTGGATATGTATTGATCTAGCCTTTGCACCAACACTACAATCATAAATAACAAGTGTCTGGAGTGAGATGAAGAGAAAAATTCAACCTCACCTTTGGTTGGAACAGAATCCCTCTGACTTCCCCACAGGTTAGGTACTACTAAATGGCTGAAGTGCAGCCAGTGAAGATGGGACTGATAACCAACATATAGTAATTTTGCAAAAAGCCAACTGCAGTGAAACGTTGGGGCTTTTTCCCTTTCCTCTACTTTTTAATGTCCAAATCAGTTTTAAGCTACCTGTTACATATTTACAAGAGAGGGGCAAATTTTATAAACCAGCATGTAATACAGCAAACCATAAAATAAGATTATACACTCCTCAAGTATGTTGCATCTTAAAAGTATTCTTTTTTAGGTCTTAAGCTTCAGATCTTTTGCAAAAAGCCCCTGATGATTCAGGAGACCAGCAACTCAGGAACCTCAATCAGCTACTTGTGTAAAAACTTCAGCACATATGAAAGCATTTTTGTCGGAAGCGCTTTAGGTTTAACTCTAAACAGCTGAGCAGCTTCATATTAAACTGTTTACCAGAGAGGAAAATCAATCACCTCACCACATCAAATCCCCACTCCCCCCCCCCACAGAGTTATAAAGAAAGAAAAACATACTCCTTTAAATACAGAAACAAAATGCATCTTGCATAGGAAGATTAAATTCAAATATTCCCTAGTACGATCCAGAAAAAAGAAATCAAGCTTCTAAAATTCATAAGGAAACCCCAATGCTGAGAAGAAAAAGGTACAGCCTTAAATAACCAATACAACTGCCACTGGCTCATGGACTCAGCAGTACAGTGCTCCAAAGATAATAGTGGTGTGCCAGATTCTCCTTGTCCACACCTCTGCAAGCACCAGTAGCACCCATACACAAGTGTCAAGTCCCACTACATCCAGCCAAGGCCTCTCCCTTCCTGATGCCAAAGTCATTCAAAGAACCTCAGTGGAGGTGAGAACCTGATCCACCATTGCCAACTCAACCAGGCATGAAGGACATGGAAGAGAAGAAAGCTGAGACCGCACATCACCTCAGCACAGCACTCTTCCTTCAAACCCTTACCTTGGCAGGTATTGTTCTTCTCCTCATACCCTGCCTTGCACAAGCACTTCCCGATGGGCACCAGCCATTCCCCCTCAGCACTGCAGTGCATCTTTGGCGCTTCATCAGTCACCGAATGGTTGACGCAGACACCTGACACCTCCAGCAGCTGCGAGGAATCTGCTCCTGTGATAGTGTCAGGAAAGCGGGCCAGGTTGCGGATCACTGATGGGCATTTCTTGTAGTACACACGCACAGAGACCAGGGCAATGCAGGCACCCACATCCTGGAAAGCGAGGTAAAATCCCTTTTTCGTTAAGGGACCAACATCTCTCACCTCTGTGTTTAGCTTCATAACTCTGTCGCCAAGATCTAACTCTGTAAAGCTCTCATCAGCAGCAATGGTATCAATCTTGATGTACTGGTTTTCTTTGATGTTCCTCCCATCTTCATCATCTGATTCAAAGTAATACATGTTAAAAGTCTCTTTGCAAGTCCCAAGTCCTCCTGGAAGGCTGTTACAGTCCCTCAGGGTGAATTTGAGCTCTATGAAGATGCGAGATGCCCCTTCATTAGAGATCCAGCTGGTCAGAAGCCAGTTGTTCTGGTTCTGTTCCATTACCTTGCATACTTGGTATGTGTGTATCGGAGCGTAGTTTTCATCCACCTCACCAATTTCTTCCCACTGTATAGAAAGGAAAAGTATTATTGTTTTTAAATGTTACAGCTCCCACAAAATCTTAGCTCATCCCACCTAAAAGCTCTTTGGCCTTCAGAGGTTCAAGAGGACTTTTAGGGTGAAAAAAAAAGTTAAACGGCAGTTTTGCATACTGGAGGCTCAATACATCTCTGACAAAGTCAGATAAAAGACCCTTTAGAAATATAGAAGGATGCTGCTTAAAACCTTTTCATTCAGGTATTTTGGAAGTGGGAAAACATACTGCTGGGTTTGTCCACTAACACTTTGTTAGGAAACAGAACAAAAGCAGATGGGGCCATGAATTGGCCTTTTTCAATGCATCAACATAGGAGAGAAAAAGAAAAAATAACCAAGATCACTATTACAGTCCATCTGCCCCTGCTCCCCCAGGCTGCTTTCTACTACATCCTCAAATCACTGCTGAACACAATGAGAACAACCACATTTCTCCAAGCTATTCTCCCCCACCAAACAGCCTTCCAGAAAATGAGCAGAGTGATATATGAAAGAAATAGGCCTTTGCTCTCCCCAAGTGTGTTAGTCAGAGGAGTTCCTGCTCATGCAAGATTACTTCCAGTAAAGGTTACAAGGATCTGCAAATGTTCAGCTGTTTGTGAGCTACACAGGTTTTTAAGCAGAGCTCCAGGTAAATTCTCACAGCTGTATGTGGGAATTGTAGCAACTGTTTGTTGTTTTGTTTTTCATTTAATTTGGCCATACTCTGAAGTACATCACTTGGAAGAAATGCTTTTCCTGATCCAGCACACCACAGTTAGTAGCACCACAATAGTGCCTACAATAGAGACAAAACATTGTTTCCTCTTTGTTTTTGACAACTGTAGCATCACATAATGAGATTAGATTAACCCATATAAGTACAGCAAAGAACTTGTGAGAATTTGTGATGGTTTCAGTTTTGTTCCCTTCTACTTCTGACCTGCTCATCTGCAAGGGCTTAATTTCCAAAGCCTCTTCCATCCTCTGCTCAGCATTGCTGCCCGCCTCAAGTCACAGCACAGAGAAAATGCACAGAGCATAAATTAAAGGTGCTCCAATACAAGGTAATAGCTATATTCCAGGATGCATATCTTCTAAGGCTAAAGGCCAATTTTTGTCATTGGAAATACAGCCTGAGATTGAGAGCTACTCAACCTAGCTGCCACTATTGCAAAGCTGATGAGGAGGAACACCCTTGGAGTCAGCATAAAGGTTTTTAAGGGAAATGCTGTTCTTAAAATTTAAATAAAAATGGCAGCAACAAGTGGAATGAAAACATAACCTGATACTGCAGCCTCAGCTGAGTTATAAATACTGCCAGCAGAAAAGTCTTTCACATCCTGAGTCAGGAAGGAGAGAAAAAAGTGGAGAATTTTGCAATTTCAGCATGACATTCCTGCCGTGATGTGCAGAGCTCACATGTACAGCCAGTCTTCCAAGTGACGAACCTAACCTGAGGATGTTTTTGTCATGCTAAGCAGTATCTTAATTTCTAAACTCTTTTTATGTCTCTGGGCTTAAACAGGCCATGACCCTATCATGATTAACATGTACCTGTCACTTCTCCCTTCCTGGTAGTGCCACAGACTTAGCTAGAGATATGCCCGCAGCAAAAGCTAGGCAGATCTGTGCAGGATTTATTCTCCTTACGTACAGGAGGGGCAATTAACAATTATAAAGAGTAGGGCCACTGAAAAAAAAACATAAGAATATGCAAGATAGCACAAATCAGCAGCTAGCTTCTCTACATTCCAGAAAATGGGGTAAGTTTAAATACATGAAATTAAAAAAACAGAAAAGCACCATCCTTCAACTACTGTGATTAAGTGGTAAATATGTTGTACATATAAGCTTCCAAGTGTATTTATTTAACATGATGCTTTATAAATGCACAGTCTCCTTTTTATCACAGCAGCACTTCTCCATTTGATGAAGATATAGCCCATATAGGCCATAACCTTAATGACTTCATACCTTTGCTTTTTCTGGCTAAAGGTCAGAGAATCACCAGAACAATCACACCCATCAACCAGCATATATCAAGAAGTGTTAACCTCTAGCAAGGAGGTGGTGAGGGATCGAAATTGCTTAGACCAGTTTTAGGAAGTGGGAATGTGTACAGATAGCCTCAAGGTACATAATATAACTCCACAGATGCTCCCTAAATGTAGAATCTTAGAACAGTTAGGGTTGGAAAGGACCTTAAGGTCATCTAGTTCCAACCCCCCTGCCATGGGTTAGAACTCACAGCAGACCATGTCACCCAAGGCTCTGTGCAGCATGGCCTTAAACACTGCCCAGGATGAAGCAGGGATGTGTATTTCTTTCAGAGAACTGACCATTTGCAGTGACTGTGGTGCTGCAGTAATATCATTAGAGACCTTACTTGAAGGCATATCTAAAAACATCACTTCTCTTTCTTTAATACTTGCCAGATCATTTACCAAAGACCCAACCCATCATGCTTTCCAGGATTATGAAGTACAGCTCATTTCCATCACTGCTCCAGAAGTTCTGTTAGTGGGATTAAGTATAAGAAAGCTCATTTGTTCAGAAACTAAATCCAGTGAACCTAATAGTTGCTTTCACACACGGACAGCACTAAACACTGTGAAAAGGAAGGCCCAAGCATCAATACATCAGCTGAGCTAGTTTAATATTAGCTGCAAGAAAATGGCACAGAACCTGACATCTCAGTCTTCAGGATGTGCCACCTTTCCAGCACTGCACCCCAGATCAGAGCAAGTCCTGCCATCACCATCTGCCATCAAACCGAAAGCAATCACCAGGGAACAAGAGGAAAGGGAGGTGCTAATGAGCTAAGGCAGTTTATCTCTGTATAATCCTCAAGGGAAAGCCAACCTGATTTTATCAGAACAGCCACTATTGTGCAGAATCTCTGCTCTGTCATTTAATGTTCTTCTCTTCCATCGGCATGTAGGAGTGCACTCTTTCTCTTCAGCTGGGTCTGCCTCTCTCAAAGACTGCAAGCAGCCTGTCACCCTTCTGCTTTTACATCCCCCCACAACAAGGGGAGAGGGTAAAGAGCCCCTGCACGTCTGCTTGGTCCCAGCTTCCCAATCACTATAGACCGCAGACAAGCTTTTCAACCAAAAGATTACAAACTAGAGAATGAAATGCAGCACCTTATGGTTACTGAAAAAGAAAACTCACCACATTAAAGAAACAACATCTAGCTGAAAATACTGGCATAAAAAAAAAAAAAAGAACTAAGTACCACCGAAAAATTGCATAATATTATAATTCCTCTCTGCAGAACATATTTGAGATATAAATCAACCCCATCTGTAGGTTTAAAACAAAAATGCAACCATTATTTTATTGCTAGAAGTTTTTTCTACACCTTTAATAGCCCTAAGAAGGAAAACACAAAAGCATTTCAATGGTCTGATGTTAAATCATTTATAGGAGACCTATTTCTGAATCAGAAATTTCCAGTACAGTACTGCTGGCAAGTTAACAGAAGCTAAAGACTGCACTGTGCTCCATCAATAGGAAGCATGCGATTCATGAAGGCTGTCTGCCTATAGAAAGGGCAAAGATATCTCACATCTAACTAAAAATATAAGAGCTAAAAAGCATTCAATGGAGCGGCCTTGGGTTAAAGGGGCAATTTTAGAACACATTTACCAGCTGTCTGCTACTTCAGGCTTGTGTCTAATCTCCAAGATTCCAGGACTGCAATTTGCTAGCACAGCACAGCGAAAGGCTGCTGCCCCAAAAACAAACACTGACAGCAGGGGTGAAAATTTCAGAGCTGCTGTTTATTTGGTTTCAAAGGTATTTCTGCAAGAATTTTTGTTTCTGGTCTGCAATAACTCACTCTCTTTTGCAGTCACTTAAGGTGGTGTGGGTATTTCCAGCCCCCTTCATAATTTCACACATCCTAACACTGCTGAAAGAGAACTCAAGCATTTAGCAAAATCGTAGGAGTTTAAAGAGGGAAAGGGAGCTTAAAAGCACTAAGGAAAGGGGTTCCTAAGACTTGCCTTAAACCTTCCATGTAGGACTCCCTACCTCCAAGACCTTGCAACCTGCCTCTGGTTCCCACTGCCTATTTCACAGGCTCCATGGGTACAAACCTCATCTTCTCCCGTTTAGATTTCCACCCCACCATGTAGAGCTGTACAACATATGCAGGTTAATTTAATAATCTGATGGCAAAAAGATGTAAAATTGGAAGAGGATTTATGCATTTGCACTTTTCTTTTGCAGAAAGGCAAGACTGGCATAGATATCAAATCCCAGGTTTTGAATGAGCTACAATCACAGAATAGCTAGGGTTGGAAGGGACCTTGAAGATCATCTAGTTTCCTGTAGTAGTGCTTGGGATTGTCCTGACCCACATGCAGAACCTTGCATTTGGCCTTGTTGAACTTCATAAGGTTTGCATTGGCCTGTCAAAGTCCCTGTGCATGGCATCCCTTCTCTCCAGTGTGCTGACTGCACCACACAGCTTAGTGTCATCAGCAGACTTGCTGAGGGGGCACTCAATCCCATTGTCCGTGTCGCTTACAAAGATGATAAACAGCACTGGTCCCAATACCGACCCCTGAGGAACACCACTCATCACTTGTCTCCACTTGGACATTGAACTGTTGACAACTCTGGTTGTGACTATCCAGCCAATTCCATACCCACCAAGTGGTCCACCCATCAAATCCATGCCTCTCCAGTTTGGAGACAAAGATGTTGTGCAGGACAGTATCAAGTCTAGGTAGATGACATCAGTCACTCTTCCCTTATCCACCAATGGGCCATAACCCATTTGTCAGGCATGATTTGCCCTTAGCAAAGCTATGCTGACTGTCACTAATCACTCTCCTTTTAATGCTAGAGTTTGTTCAGGAGCACTTTGTTCACCCACACAGACCTCCTGGTGGTTGTACCTGACTTCTTTGTTGTTGNCACTAATCACTCTCCTTTTAATGCTAGAGTTTGTTCAGGAGCACTTTGTTCACCCACACAGACCTCCTGGTGGTTGTACCTGACTTCTTCTTTGTTGGGATGTGCTGCTCCTGGGCCTGGAGGAGGAGATCCTTGAATACTATACAGCTTTCCTGGGCCCCTTTTCCCTCTAGGGCTTTACCCCAAGACACTCTACCAAGCAGATCCCTCAAGAGGCCAAAGCACACTCTCCTTACGCCCAGGGTAGCAAGACTTCCGGTCACCTTCCTCACCACCCTAAGGATTTCAGACTTCCATTTCTTGGTCACTGCAGCCAAGATTGCTCTCCAGCTTCACACTCCTCTATCAGCCAAGGCTCCAGCTTCATATTCTCCACCAGCCCCTCCCTGTGGGTTGAAACAAGGTCCAGCATAGCCCCACTCCTCATTGCTTCCTCTATTGCTTGGACAAGGAAGGTATCAGCACATTCCAGGAACCTCCTGCATGGCTTGTGCTCTGCTGTGTTGTACCTCCAACATATATCAAGGTGGTTGAAAGCCCCCATGAAGACCAGAGCTTGTGAACATGAGGCCATGTCTATCCATATATAGAGGACCTCATCCCCTCTATCTTCCTGGTCAGGTGGCCTGTAGCAGACCTGCATCGTAATGTCCCCTGTCCCCACCCTCCCTTTAATCCTGATTGTAAACAGTCAGCTCCTGATTCATCCCCAGGCAGAGCTCTGTGCTCAGCCGCTGGTAACTGACATGGAGGGTGACACCCCCTCCTCATCTCCCCAGCCTGTCTTTCCTGAAGAGCCTGTATCCTTCCATTCCAACACTCCAGTTGTAGGAGGTGTCCCACCATGTGTCATAGAATCATAGAATCATACAACAGTTAGTGTCCATGATATCAATGAGTTTGTAGCCCTTCAGGCATGTGCACAGCTCTAACTCCCTCTTGATTGTTTCCCGTGCTACATGTATTGGCATAGAGGTATTTCAGATGGGCCCCTGGCAATGCTGGGTTATTGGCTGGAGTGGCTGGAAGTCCTCTGTGCGGCTCATTGGGTGCTCCCTTGCTGATCACAGAATCAGCTAGGTTGGAAAAGACCTTTAAGATCAATAAGTCTGACCATTACCCCAGACTGGTGATCCCCCACCAGTTTCTGGGCATCTCCTACTGGCACCAACATCAGACTGGTAGGAGCTGGATGGACTGAGGTTCCCCTACCCCAGCAACTCTTGTTTAAAGCTTACTTAGCTAAAGATACTCCATATGCTTTGCCTACAGACTGAAAAGGGTAATTTCACCCCTGGATCTTGATGTCAATTCCAGCAGAAGCACACATTCATGCAGAGGAGAGCATGACGTGGGACTATGCAATCCCTATGGCAAGTTAAAAGGGGAAACCTGCTGCCCTTCCAGAAGGGCAAACCAGCCTGATGTTCAGCTCTGTGCTATTTCATCCTGGAAATATCCAGGCAGTCTCTTCGATTTCTTTTTATGCAGCTGATGTTAAGACGTGGCTGCTAATCAATAGCCTCCAGCTCAGCTCCCATAAGCATTCACTACTCAACTTTATCTCCCAGCCTGCTTCTTCCCTCCCTTTGCCATTCTCCTGCTATCCTAAAACCCAAAAACTTGGGTGTTTGGGTTTCTTTTATCTGCCTGTCCTCTTTCCACCTGCTATCATATCACAGAGTTAAAGCAAGTAAGAAGCACAGCTTCAGTGACTTCAGCGAGGTCACGTAAGGCTAAATCTCTAGTGAAAGCCAGGCAGAGCACTATGCATCTTTTTCTTCCTGCACTGCGGAAGGTTTTGCAGGGCTGTGATAGCTGTAAAATAAGGCTGACTGTGTCACCATCTTACCTGTTGCAAACACCACCTACAGACACAATAGTCCCAAAATTAAACTACTTCAAAGCATGTCACCAATATTGCCAGTTTTATCGATATGCTCTGCAATGCATGACATTGCCCAGATTTTCAGCTCTGGAGCCACATGATTAAAGGAGAGTCTTTGCTTTAGTTGGGAGTGTTTCAGTCTTTTCTTTGCTTGATCAAAGAATAAAAGATAGAAAGTACTTTATTTATAGTCACCTTATTTGTAGCCCCCTCTAAGGTACGCTGACCTCAGGATTGCCCAGAGCAAAACAGTTCCGTTTTGAACATTAGAATTGGCAAGTATATGTATAACCTATATGACCTATTGATTGTGGCAGTGTCCACCAGCACCTAATGGAGCACTTGAGAGGCCAGGCAAGGGACAATGATCCAAACTATTCTCACGCAGAATTAAAATGCAGCAACAGTGCTGCAAATTTGCAAGCCTGTTCTTCCCAATGGAGTAACACTGCTAGGAGAAGAGACATGGCAAGCGGCTCAAGATCTACGGCATAAATGATGACCACTACATGTCCAATAGAAGGCAAAATTGCTTTGTTCAGCTTTCTTCCACCACTGCCAGGTCAGTGGACCCTGCTTTAAACAGAGCTCTTAGGCAACTATTTTTAGGTACTTGTGCCAGTGTTATAACCCAGGCTTCAAGTTCAAATTCTGCTTGGGGGCAGGATGCTCATGCACTGGGACAGCCCTAAGCATCCCCCCTCCTGCCCTACACCAACCAGGCAGTGGAAGGAAACTACCAACCACAGCTGTGAGACTTTTTCCAGTAAATCACAAATTTGAAATAAAAATAACCAGTAAACCAAAATTATTAATGTACTTGGATCAAGTGAGGAAAGAAGCAAACGGGGCCAAAAAGAGAAATAATAAATCAGGGAAACAGTGGTTTTGACAGCCTCCCAAACCATGTGTTTACCATCTTTCCTTCCTGAACATAAACAACGTACAGGGCAGGAAGTAGAAAAAAAAGTAGAAAAAGAAATTACAAGAAAACTGTTCTAGAGTAGCCCAAACTCATTCTTTCAATCCCAAGCACACGTCATGCCTTTATTTCAGCTATCAACAACAACAAAAAAACACTTATTATTTGAAACTTTTCCAATACCGAGAACCATTTCTACAATGCAAAAGATGAATATTCCTACGCAGCCTCAGCTTCGGTTTTGGGGGGTTGAAGCTTGCTTCAAGGGCAGAAGCCAGTGCCAAAAGGGAACTGCAGTGAGTTCAATACAAATAATATTCAGTCCAATGTTTATTAAAACCTTTAAGTGCCAGAAGCAGTTGTAACTGCCCAGGATCTTACCATTTCCATACATCTGCTACTCCCCCCACCCAAGGTCAAGTCTTATTTGGATGGCAATTTTACAACTGAGACATTTATACATACAGACATATATTCCTACTGACAGCAGTTACAAGTCAAGCAAAAAAAAAACATAATGGATAACAGACACAGAGGATAGAAAGGATCTGATTAATCTCCCTACTCGGGCAGAAATCTGGTCTAATGAAATTAATTTAAAAAGCTGAGTTTCCAAAGAAGGAATTTAACATTTCCTGGTTGTTTGGCACACTTCCCTCAATTTGTCCAACTAGGAAAATAAATAAAAGCAAATAAGAATGCCACAACATTGGGGCCTACACTTCTCATTTTACTACTGAATTGCAGTTTGTTGCTGCTGCTTACAATGTGTCAGCTTAAATGACACAGCTTCTGGCCACTAAATTGCACAATCCAGTTAACATACAAGCCTCAGAATATCCTGAAGTTAATTACCTGAAGTAAATGCAAGTTTCCTCACTCACTGGAGTTTTCCAAGCCAGAAGCTAACTATCATTTTTCATAAACTAAAACATAGTGGAGGAAGTAAACTTCAAAGAGGTATAAACTGGAAGTTCATAGCATCTTTTTGAGACACACCACATCTAACTGGTGAACTTTTTTCTCCATCTCTATTAACCAGACACTCACATATTCCCTGCTATCTCACAGGTGATACGTGCCTAGCAGAAAGCAAAGTCAATTCCACTACCCTCCCCCCGAAAGCCCACAAAAACTTGAATTCTCACTTCAGCAACATTAAAGGAACAGCCAAAAATGTGCTTCTGAACAACCTTTTTTAACATATAGGCAAGCAAAAGTGTGCAGAGGAGAAAAAGGGCCTTATTACATATTAAAGACTCACCACTGCATCAAGATTTAACAAGGCTCAATTTCACTTGATGCCAAGTTTTATGTACTGCTTTGCTCTGTGACTGAGGGCAGAAGAGGGATTAGTGAAGATGAGGGAATGCTTAAAGTATCATCTCCACTATAAAACGGATGTACACTGACAATAAGCTGGGTGAGTGTTCACCACACCATCAATCTCCATCCCAACTCCTGCTGCCAATTGCATCCTCCAATACTCATAAGAACTCATTGTCAGCAATCAGCTTAAAAAAAAAAAATAAAAAAAAAATGAATTTTTAGAAGTGAGAACCTAAGCATTTGGGGTTTCTGCATCTGTATCTTACAGTGGTTTGGATCTTTTTAATTCCTCTGGGGTCAAGCTTCCAAAACCCTGTGCACAATCAGGACTGCTAGAATTCCCTCTTCCTCCACAAAGTTATGCCAAATAAGGTTCTCGCACAGCCACACTGCTCAGAGCTAAGGGAAACACAAAACAGGGCAGACTCATGGAGAAACCCTAAGACTAAGCATGACTGCTCCTCTCAAGAAATACTAGATGTGAAGATGCACTAGAGTCACCTAGAGTTACATGGAGAATAATCATCATAATCATCAACCCATATTGTTTAAACATTTGGATTTGGTACTCCAACACTTTTTCACTATTCTTGTATGCATGTAATAAGCATGTAGAGTTGGCCACCACACTTTTTATTTCTTCAGCAGGCTGTGCAGGGGACTCCTCAATAAAACTCTCTATGTCTAGTATAATGCAAAGGTTTTTGACAGTTCCTGGGTTGCTCTGCACTACAAACAACACAAGAAACAACACAGATTTCTGTAAAACTGACATAGCATCTCAAAGCACAAGTAGTAACTTGCTAAACCAAGTGCCACCCAAGAAAGCCTGTAAAACAGAAGAGCAATTAAGCCCTTAAGAATTATTTGCAGTACATGCTTATGATGAAATATTTGTTCAGAGACCTGCATTATCCAAATTGTTGAAAAATGAAGAAACATCAGGACAAAGTCACTTAGACTTTTCAGCGCTGCACACCAAGAGACAATGGGAAAAATAATAATTGAAAAAAAAAAAAAAAAAAGAAAGAAAAAATGGGACAGAAGTTTTGCTCAGACTTTGATCGTTTGCATGATCAATGAAAGATGTCAGGACCAGAATCCAAACGGAAAGAGAACCCAGCTGGAGGTTAGCACANGGGCGGAAAACAAAAAAAAAAGGGAAAAAAAAAAAAATAAAAAAAAAAAAAAAAAAAGAAAGAAAAAATGGGACAGAAGTTTTGCTCAGACTTTGATCGTTTGCATGATCAATGAAAGATGTCAGGACCAGAATCCAAACGGAAAGAGAACCCAGCTGGAGGTTAGCACAATTGAAATGAGAAGGAGTATCAGCCCCTCTATAGCATGCCTAATCAGGGACTGCTCTGACTCCTTGCCAGAACAAAGCAATGTGTTATTTGCAATCCCCTCTCCACAATTTTATGTCTTTTTTATCTTTTTTAAGGTTTGAAATTCTCTGTACATCCACATGAAAACATCCATTTCAAACCCCAGTCCAGCAATTGAGGGAAAAACAATGGAGATGAGCATGAAAGAGGCAATGAAAAAACACAATACCATTAAATCACATTTCAATGCTTAATGTAACACTCATTGCAGAACAATTTAACGAAAGCCATAACAAACAGCTTTGACACCACAAGGCTTAACACTGCAATACTGACAAAGACAGATTTTCTGAAGGACTGACTGTATGACATACATTTAAGGTTTATACCCAGATTCTTGGACTTTCAAATCTTTTGGAATACTGTTCACACTACTCGTCATTTGATCCAATTTGATCACTACTCGTCATTTGATACCAATAGGTTCACAGAATAATTTTTGAAAGCAGGAAGAAAGAAAGCTTTCCTTGTTACTTTTATATTGTCCTAATATTTAAAGGAATCAAAACTTATTTGAGGCTTCTGTTTAGTACAACTGAAATACACAAAGCATTTGGCTTATTTTTAATAAGAACGTAACAGTAGAAATTCGTGAAAACTAAATCCTTCATCTTTAGCATTGTCATTGGCTATCTATAATTTCCTGAAAGCAATGAAACCTTTTTTAAGAGTTTCTAGTAAAAGAGAAAGAATACTTGATCAAAAAGTCTATTTAATGAAAATAAAGCAGATTAAATTTCTTTGTTTTCTAGTATTTCAGGCACAGTGATACAACTCTCCATGTGCTGTGCTAGCAAAGCCTAACCTCTCACATATATACCAAATTTGACTAGATTACAGACAGCCCATACACTATATCAGATCCTCCAGCAAATGCATTATTCTGCCCCTGCTCCCTGGTCTGTAATCTACCCAAAGCTTTTCATAGAGATAATATTACATTCATGGCTTAGGCCTTGACAACTGCACCCATAAATCAATTTTAAATCTTGCATTAATCATCATTCTGTAATCAGTGGCTATTCAGCACAAATTTACATCTCATTTCTGTTGGCCAAACAGCCACATTAGAGCTTTGAAGCTTATTCAGGCTTAAATGATTACATTCCCCTAATAAACACTGACGTCCTCTCAGTCCAGCTGTCATGAGCTGCATTAATGACATGCCACAGCAGCAGAGCTATCTGAAGTCAGCCTTGCACAATGCCACAAGCAGCAGCCCCCACACCAAACAGATTTTTTTCATTTCCAATACACTCAGACGAAGAAATGAGAAGGCTGCTCTGTCTGGACAGACCCTCTTAGTGAAACTGGCATGCACAGCATGCTCATACACCATGCAATTTATTGCACCTCTTCCTAACAGCTCCATTTACCACCCCTTGAATACATGAGGTTACCAGTAAGAAAAGTGAAATCGAGATTTTCTGATTCCCTACATGCTGAGCACCTTACAACTATCACCAAAAACAAAGCAAGCTGTTGAAACTGAGCCCTGCAGAAAATCCACTTGTTAGGCAGCTCTGTGCTGCCTACTTTGTTCACAGCACCACCGGACTGGGCCTTGGCATGCTCTTCTTTGATCACCTCAGAATGAGGAACTACATTTTAAATATCTAACTATGATTTTTTCCTGGGTTTTGGGGTTGCTTTTACTGGTTTGTGTGACAAAGACTATCACACAGGACTACAGTAAGCAGCTAAAAATATGACCAGTTCAGGGCAGATTTTGCGTGCTCTTGCCTGCAATCCCTATAGTGAAGCAATCTATCCTGATTGAATGAAGAATAATTATTTAATTAAAGATCCTCAGCAGGATTACATTATTAAGCCAGCATAAAAAGCCTCACATTGATTATATATTCACTTTCAGTTAAGGTCTGAATCAGTATTCCAAGATCTAAAAATGAATGAAGAGAATGCGTTCATTATGACTGTTGTTAAGTACCTACCCACTATAGGTAATAAATTATACATGTGGGTGGTTGTTATGCTTATTCCACAACACAATGAAATTTCTAGCTACTTTTTATTCTATGGACTTTAATTCCCACCATTCCCAGGTGACATTACTATTTCAATACAGCATCAGAATTACAAAGATGTAATCTGGTGGACAGAGATGCAACCTGGACCTCAATATTTCTTTAAATCTGGAATTAAATAAACATGGGTGCATTCATTTGTTTACGATGGATGCCCTATATCCTATCCATCACAGAAAAGATACATTTCTGGAAAGGCTCCAGTTTAGAGACAAGGAGGTTGTGCAGAAGTGTCAAACACCTTGCACATGTCTAGATAGATGACTTCAGTCATTCTTTCCTTATCCACCAACACGAGGACATCTCTGCTTTGTGCAGCTTGTGTGCATAATGTAGCAAATGGCAGCAACAGCATTTTATTACAAGGCGAGATAATCCTCATCTGTGGCCTGGATTTCTGGTAAAAACAAGTTTTAAACAAGTTTCAGGACTTTCCCAGAGGAATGGCACTACTCAGCACAGAAACTATTCCAGGCCTTACATTCACTGTACAAAATGGACCAATTTAGCTCCTCACACAAACATGAAATTACAAACCCAGCTTCATCATAATTTAAGCAGTTAAGACTGAAATCAATCCCCTCTCAATCTTTGTCTTCTGCAGCTTCAGACTCTTTCAGTAAAACTGAATGCTGACACTGGATGACACAAAATGTTGAAGTTGGAAAGAAAAAAGATGAATGAATGCACTTTAAAAACATAAAAGTACAGTTCTCAGAGGAAGAACTAATTAGCATAGGAAACAGCATTCCATAGGTTATGTGGTTAATTGACATCATTCTTCTTATCAAAACACATACTCACTGGAAGTTAGACAGCTGAAGAAATGGCACTGTGTTGAAAAGTTGCTCCCATAGTGCACAACACAAAGCTATCTAATAATGTGTGCTCTCATCCATAAATTATTGTGCACAAGGAAGCTTAAAACAGTAAGCAGTGAAAGAAAATTCATACTAAATAAAGGAGTTGGCCGTTTAGGGAAAGGACACAAACACACTGTTATGCACCTCCATAGCTTCCCTTCACCTGGGGTGCAAGTGACTTAGGTCCAGACCCAAAGAACTCTACCACTCATATAAAAAGCAATTTTTACACTTCAGTGCAGTTTTCTCTGCATCTGCTCAGGGATGCAGAGTCCTGAGATGCTGCAAGATATTTGGCTTTGCAGGTATGAAGACTTTACTTGCACTAAAGCTGATGCTGAGCCAGGACTGAATTCTACCTTTCCTAGGACTTCAGGAGGCTCTAGAGTTGCATCTTCCACTGTAACAACAGCCTGCCTTCCCACCAGAAATGATCCACTCAGTCCATATCCCATGGACTCCCCCTTGCCAAATAATCAAGCACTCAGGTCAACTGATGGCAGAGACTTCAGCACAGTTCTAGCACAGAGTTTCAGGTCATACATGCATCTGGCACTGTATCCCAACTCATAACTGACACAGCATCCACCTGAGCAGCCACAAAGTTTCCCCCTTCAGTTCTATATGGCTTCTGTCACAAGGATGATTTTCTTCTCCTTGTGATCCACTTGCCTCACAGAGCAAGTAAAAAGATAATGCAACACTTCACTATGACCACTTCTAGAAAGCCACTTTCATTTCAAATGGCAACAACTTCAGCTAGGACAAATTGTAAAGATACCATAAAAGAGAGTCCACAGCTACTCAAGAGATCAAAACCCTACTTTACAGCACAAAAAAAAAAACCTGTAAAGAAACAAAAGTAGTGAAGAAAGGGTAGGAGTGTTGGAACTAGATGATCTTAAGGTCCTTTCCAACCCAGACCATTCTATGATTCTATAAAAAGGCTAGGATGTGGCTAACTTGCTTGTGGCCTCTATTTGCCTGAAATAGTGTGTGGGGAGCAGAAAGACAGAGACAACTGGTACATACCTGTAAAGTTAACAACAGGAGGTATAGCAAGACCCACTGACTGAGAACTGAAGTTTGACCAGTTCAAGTTAGGAAGACTAGTTTTTAATATAACAAGAACAGCTGTTAGCACAAGCTACAAAGGGATATGGTAGACTCACCATAACAGACTAAATCAAAGAAGAAATCCTTCTCCAGAAGATGCACTGGAGGGGAAATCAAGGTTACAGACCTACTGCAAGGACCCCTGAAAAAGTTTCTATGCTGCATGTACCACAAGAGTTTCAACTATGCAATATTAACAAACCCAGTGGCCTTAAATCCTATGAAGCTACAACACCATTACCTTTAATTCACACATTCATAAATCTGTTCTTATTTTTAAATAATAAGAACTAGCAAATACCATAATGTGGTGGTTTTTTTCCAATTGTTTTACTCTACCAGAAAGGAAACTCAATAAGAAACAGTATGTCTAGAATGTTAATGGTTTGCAATTAACATATTTGAACAGCAGGGAGTTGCCCAACTTTCTTAATATTATTTTGATTATTTACATATTAACTGTAAAAGTAGTTCAGTTTGCAGATTTAAAACTGTGCAGAGCAGAGAAGAAAGGAAATTTGCCAAGTAATAGCTTTGGTCACAGCACTGTGTGTGAAAATATTGTTTTCATTCTATCTTCTCTCTTTGCTGTTTTATTTTTAAACAGACAAAATGCAGGTTAGGAAAAAAGGAAGGGGACAGTCTTTTTTAAAGACCAAACCAAGACTCTGCTAACTTAGGCTCATTCCCAGTTCAAGAGAACACAGGACACCTAAGACACTAGCCCCCATTTTGGGTCTCAGTAGCTTGCTTTATACTTCACCTATGGGGACACTATGTGGTTTTCTAGCAGGGACAGATGCAACAGAGAATTCATCTGGGAAAAGCCCCTCTCATGCAAAAAAGCTCAGCGCAGATTCTGGCTTCTGCCAAAGACTCTCTGCAGTACCTGGAGAGATGCACATCCAGCTTCAGTGAGACCAGCCTCTGCAAACTGCAGTGCTGAGGGAAACATCCCATGTTACCGCTAGAGCAGCTAACCCTGCAAGCAGAAAACCTCAGGACTAGCTCTGTGCTCAAAAGCAGCAGGGAAGAGTGAAGTCCAACAGGCGTACCTGGACTAGTGACATCAAACTAAAAAAACTCTGCAAACACCAAGCAAGGGCTGCTTAATATTCCCTGCTTTCTCTCCAACACCTTCACAGCAAAATCCTTTTACAAATATTATACAGGCAGCATCATAACCAAATCCCCTGGGGGCTAACGACATTTGCCAGGTCAATACAGTACAGTAAATCTGTACATTTATATGGCTCTGAGAAACAGACTCCGCCAGACTTAGTTACTATGACTCCAAAGGACACAGGTAACTTCCGTCTTACTGCCTTGTCCACATTGAGACTACCCCTCTGAATAAGCAGCATTTTGAAACTGAATCCACAAGGCTTGGGAAGCTGAGCTTACAGCCTGTGTAGTCGGCACAGATATTCAATTATCATTAAAATTAATAAGTAGGACAACAACCAAATCCCCTGACGGGCTTTGATTATCTCAGTCTGGGTATTTATCAGAATTATTCTGACACACTGAGTCACAGGGCTGTGGCTGATAGGCACAAGTTGCTCTTTAACCCACTGTGGTTTCCTTCACACTGGAAGCGGCGTGACATCCAACATCAGAAAAAGACAGGTACCACACCGGTAAGGAGATGGATACCTGAAACTGCTCAAAAAGGTTTGATTTGGTCTGAAATCTATTTCTAAGTGAACTATTCATTTCGTTCATGTTCAGCAGCTAGCTGTACTCTGCCTCACTGTAATTCTGCAGCAGAGCAACTGCAGCCACTACTTTTTGCAAGGAGGCATTGACCTGCAGTCACCTACTCCATCACCTAACACCATGTACCAATGACTGCAACCCATTTATTTTCTGATCATCTGACAAGACATCTTCAGCGACTGACACAACTAGCAATTATTTTCTAAAACTTCATAATTTTTAAGGTGGATCTTCCCAGCACTAGAACTGTAACCATTAGGACTTTAACTATTGCATTAATATCCGATGCCAACCTTATGAAGTTTAACCATGACAAGTGCAAGGTCCTACACCTGGGTTGGTGCAATCCCAGGCACAGTTACAGGTTGGGCAGAGAAGAGATTCAGAGCAGCCCTGAGGAGAAGGACTTGGGGGTGGTGGTTGATGAGAACATGAACATGAGCTGGCTGCAGTGTGCGCTTGCAGCCCAGAAAGCAACCGTATCCTGGGCTGCATCCAAAGGAGCGTGACCAGCAGGTCGAAGGAGGTGATCCTGTCTCTCTACTCTACTCTCGTGAGACCTCACCTGCAGTATTGTGCGCAGTTCTGGTGTCCTCAACATCAAAAAAGACATGGAGCTGTTGGAACAAGTCCAGAGGAGGGCCACAAAGGGGACTGGAGCATCTCCCATACGAAGACAGGCTAAGAAAGTTGGGGCTGTTTAGCCTGGAGAAAAGAAGGCTGCATGGAGACCTCATAGCAGCCTTCCAGTATCTGAAAGGGNAGGCTAAGAAAGTTGGGGCTGTTTAGCCTGGAGAAAAGAAGGCTGCATGGAGACCTCCTAGCAGCCTTCCAGTATCTGAAAGGGGGCTATAGGGATGCTGGGGAGGGGCTCTTCATTAGGGACTGTAGTGGCAGGACAAGGGGTAATGGGTTAAAGCTTAAATGGGAGAAGTTTGGTTGGATATAAGGAAGAAGTTCTTTACTAGGAGGGTGATAAGGCACAGGAATGGGTTGCCCAGGGAGGTTGTGAATGCTCCATCCCTGGTGCTGTTCAAGGCCAGGTCAGACAGAGCCTTGGGTGACATGGTTTAGTGTAGGGTGTCCCTGCCTATGGCAGGAGGGTTGTAGCTAGATGATCTTAAGGTCCTTTCCAACCCTAACTATTCTATGATTCTATGAGTCTATATCTTTAAGGAAGTAGAATAAACTCCAGAATCCACAGAGACATAAAAAGCATACATGCTGCCATTGAAGTTCACTGCACAGGAACATTCAGTTATTCATTCTAGCATCAAAATAAAGCAAACAGTAAACCAGGAGGTTGTGTAATGAAGTGACTTTATCTCACAGGATTATACTTATGGCTTTTATTGTGCAGTCTAGAAGGAACTGCAACAAAGTAAAGCTTGAATTATTGTAATTATTTGCAATCACAAGACTGTCTATGATTTATTGGTTTACTATACATTTACATTGCAATCAACCAAAACAGTTTGTGCATTCCCTACAATTCATAACAGCACCTAAAATTATGTCTTGCAAGAGGGTCCAACAGCTGCCCAGTCAAAGAATTTGGAGGTTTGAAACTACGGCAAAGCTCTGAAGTGTAAGTCTTCCCAATTTTTGAAGGACGTAAAGCTAAAATAAAACAAAACTGCAAAACCCCCAAGGTTTCTGAGTAGAAGATCAAAGGCCACTTTTCTGCTATTCTTTACTGTTGACTGACCCAAAAGCAAGCAATGCTGAGCAGACTGCATACACAGCAGAAGTTACTTTGGTGGCCCTCAACTACAGGAATGACCCCCAAGCTCCAGCAGGAAACTAGAAGAATCACATCATCAGTGCTGTAATTAGAGTTTGAAGGGTGAATATGCAAAGACAACACCCCCTACACACAAACACACACACAAAAAAAATGAGGTCTCAATGAAAAAGGTCACAGAATCACAGAATGGTATGGGTTGGAAAGGACCTTCTAGTTCCAATCCCCTGCCATGGGCAGGGACACCTCTCACTAGGCCTGGTTGCCCAAAGCCCTGTCCAACCTGGGTTTGAACGCTGCCAGGGACTGGGCATTCACAACTTCCTTGGGCAACCAGCTGCCAGCAGAGGCAGAAGGTGCTAGTCTTTCTAAACAATTGGAAGGAAACAGCAAGTCTAAGTCTTGCTTTTCAGAAACAGTTTCCCCACCCCACTTGGTATCTGCTCGGTACAGCTGGGTCTTGGGACATCATCCCAGCAGGACTGCTCTCTACAAGCAGCACATCTGCATTACAGAGAAACTCAAACACCTAAAATAGAAACTCAAACACTCAAACACCTAAAATTACTTCTGAAAGATCATTTTCAATAAGTAGATATTTAAATTACAAAGTCGTGTCAGCACATCTCCCACCATGCCCTCATTCACTGGTTCTTGGTCTAACTTACAGCCAAAGGCAAGGCAAATAAAGGGCTGACTCGAACAAGAATAACACCAAGCCTGCATGTCTTCCTCACAACCAGACCAGAACTGTAAGTGAATTAACTGTGTACACCAACATCTCAAATCACATTAAGAAATACTCTGTGCTATGTTCTCCTGCCAACTGCATCTTCTGTACAGCATTATGGACTCTCAATATTACAGGAAGAATCGTTGTTACAGGAAGACCTTATTAGGCTAGGGCCAGGTCACTTAACCTAAAATAGTTTTGCTCAAGTCAGATGAGAATTTTTGCACCATAAAGGCTCAGTCCTTCCCCCACTTCAGAGCCAGAAGTTCTCATCTTTGATACTGCTAGAAAGCATCCCAAGGAGGACAGTTTTGCACAGAAAGCACACATCTTTGCAAGTTTCTGGTTTGTCTTATTCCAGCACAGTAACAGATCTAGAAGACATTATTTTCTGTGTTTCAATATATAGTTCATACACGTGGAAATTGGTAAGATCATAGAATTATGGAATAATTTTGGCTGGAAGGGACCTTGAAAGGTCATCCAGTCCAACACCCCTGCAATGAGCAGGGACATCTTCAACAACTACACCAGGTTGCTCAGGACCACATCAAACCTGTTCTTGAATGTCTCCAGGGATGGAGCATCTACCACCTCTCTGGGCAACCTGTGCCAGTTTTTCACCACCATCATTGTAAAGAATTTTTTCCTCACATCTAGCCTAAATCTCCCCTCTTTTACTTTAAAACCATCAGCCTATCACAACATCCTATCACAACNACCTTGAAAGGTCATCCAGTCCAACACCCCTGCAATGAGCAGGGACATCTTCAACAACTACACCAGGTTGCTCAGGACCACATCAAACCTGTTCTTGAATGTCTCCAGGGATGGAGCATCTACCACCTCTCTGGGCAACCTGTGCCAGTTTTTCACCACCATCATTGTAAAGAATTTTTTCCTCACATCTAGCCTAAATCTCCCCTCTTTTACTTTAAAACCATCAGCCCTCATCCTATCACAACAGGCCCTGCTAAAAAGGCCCTCTTCATTTTTCTTATAGGCCTGTTTTAAGAGCTGAAAGGCTACAGTAAAGTGTTCCTGGAAGGGGTCTCCCTCCTTTCTTTTTTCCTCAGGCTGAACAACCCCAGCCCTCTCAGTCTTTCCTCATAGAAGAGGTGTTCCAGCCCCTCTGATCATTTTTGTGGCCCTCCTCTAGACCTTCTCCAACAGCTCTGTGTCTTTCTGTACTGAGGACACCAGAGCTGGATGCAGGACTGCAGATGGAGCCTCACAAGAGTAGAGGGGCAGAATCACCAACCTTGACCTGCTGGCCACAATTTTTGGATGCAGCACAAGATACAATTGGCCTTCTGAGCTGTGAGTGCACATTGCTGGCAGCTGTTCAATCTTTCATCCACCAGTACCCCCAAGTCCTCAGGGATGCTCTCAATCAGTTCATCCCCCAGCCTGTACCAATACCAGGGGTTGCCCCAATCCAAGTGTTCAGGACTTTGATTTGTTGAACCTCATGAGGTCTGCATAGGCCCATTTCCCAAGCTTATCTATGTCTCTCTGGCTGGCATCCAATCCTTTGGTTGTGGCAACTGCATCAGTCAGCTTGGTGTCATCTGTAAACTTACTGACAGCACACTCAGCCCCACTGTCTATGTTGTTGATGAAGATATGAAAAAGTACTGGTCCCAGTACAGACCCCTGAGGGAAACCACCTGTCACTGGTGTCCATCCAAACATACAGCTACTGATTACTACCCTCTGGATGTGACCATCCAGCCAAGTCTTCACCTACTGAAAAGTCCACCCATCAAGTCCTTATCTCTCCAATGCAGAGAGAAGGATGTTGTGGAGGATCATGTCAAAGGCTTTATAGAAGTCCAGATAACCAACATCAAGCCCTTGCTTTGTTCACTGATTCAGTTACCCAATCACAGAAGGCCACTAGGTTGCTCAGACAGGACTTGCCCTTGGTGAAGCTATGCTGGCTGTCTCAAAATAACTCCCTGTGTTCCACATGCCTTAGAATATAGCTCCTAGAAGAATCTGTTCCATGATATTCCCAGTCACAGAGGTGAGGCTGACAGGGTTGTAGTCCCCACAGTCCTTTATGCCCTTTTTAAAACAGGGTGTGATATTTCCCTTTTTCCAGTCATCAGGGACTTCACCTGACTGCCATGATTTCTCAAACATCATGGAGAGTGACTTGGCAACTACATCAGCCAGTTCCCTCAGGGCTCTGGGATGGATCTCATTGGACCTCATAGATTTGTGTATGTTCAGGTTCCTCAAATAGTCACAAACCTGATCTTCACTTACAGTGGAAGGGACTTTGTTCCCACAGTTCATCCACTCGAGAGGTGTGTGTAGAGAGCCTGCCAGTGAAGACTGACACAAGAATTTGTTGAGTACCTTAGCCTTCTCCTTGTCCATCATTACCAGTTCTCCAGCTTTGCTAATCAGGGGACACACTTTCTCTGACCTTCCACTTCTGGCTGACATACTTGTATGAGCCCTTCTTGTTATTCTTTGCATTCCTTGCCAGGTTCAGCTCCAGCTGCACCTTGGCCTTCCTGACTCCACCACTGCACAACTGGGCAGTGTTAATGCACAGCCTTAAGGGGAAAACAGGCTATAAGGAATGGATAACTTTTCTAACAATTCAAACACACCTGCTTAAAAATACAATAATTTGATTTTTTTCTACTGTTCAGTTTGTTAAATCAGGAATTTAATGTAATCAAAGCAATAGCCTGGCACTTGCTGCAGTAATGAATACAAAAGAGAAATAAGTAAGAATATACAAGCTAAATGCTTATCAGAGCATTTTGGCAAGAAACAGGTATCTCCTAATATCTCCTTTCTTGGACAACAGCAATAGGAGGCAAATCAAGGGCTGTGTTGCAGGTGTTTCAGCACAGCCTGACAGCTGCAGCTTTTAGAAAGCCATCAGCAATCTCCACTCCTCACTATCATTACCCTTCTCCTGAAAGCTGCTCCAGAGGTTCCCAGCTCAGCAGGCAATTCCTTGTCCTCCAACCCACCAACATGCTCATGCACAGTTCCCATTCTTTTTTTTTTTGGGGGGACACATACACACTTGCTTCTTACCAAACTCCCAGGGCTTCATCCTCTTCATCCTGCCCTCTCCTGCATCTACCTGATAACATACATAGATTATTCCATACTAAGAGCATACAGGGGTAGGTGAGTGTCATTCACTCCTAACTCTGAATCACTACTACATCACTTACATGTTTTCAGTAAACCCTTTTGAAAAAGAAATCAGGATCAGCAATTTCCCACTACACGTGGAAGAAATAACTGCTCTCTCCCCAAATACTGACAGGCTCCCACAGGACAACAGAATTTATTTATTTATTTTTAATGAGGGGTTTTGTGTGTTTTTTTTTTTCCTCCCCAAACCCTCTGATCAGGCAGGGGAAGCAGTAGCCAAATTAAGTTCTGCAATTCTTTCATACCCACTGTTCATCCCGTGAGGTATAGGCAATCTATCACAGCATCTTGGCAGCACACAATGTCACAGTGATAAGACACAGATGACTGATAGTTGGGTGTCACCCACCTTCCCTTCAGCAGCATGTCATCATTCATGTTGGGAAGAACCTAAAAAGTGGCAAGAGGAGCTGCCACTTTTCTTTGGAGAAGAGTTAACACACAACCTCCAAAAAGATGCATTTGGATCCATGTGTATTCCTGGTACTTAACTTTCCATGCTGCTTTGCCACAGTATTTTCAATATTAAAAGTGACCAACCTCATGGTTACTATCTCCTGTCGTCGATAGCTCTGCTAGCTTTTTCTCCAAAAAAAAAAAAAAAAAAA
>NDXB01021959.1:70591-82744 GCA_002631895.1 Agapornis roseicollis | reverse complement strand
AAAAAAAAAAAAAAAAAAAAAGAAGGGCATCTTAGGGTAAATTAAGATTATAAAACAAAAATATTTTGAGGCGGAAAGAGCTTTCACCTGAAATAGGCACATTTTCTTTCAATAGCCAAAAACCCAGTCCAACTCTCCCTTTTCATCTGTGCACAAAGCCTTCATGCATTGAAAACCACCCTGATTTACAAACAGGCACAGAGAACACAATGCCACCATTTTCAGGCTCTGAAAATTCTGAACCATTCTAATAACTTGAAAAACAGATGGAAGTTTTTCGGACAGTAACAGAAGTTGGTTGTTGAACTAGCTCTTAAACAGTCACTTAATCAGGATTTTGCAGTAAAACAGCAGTCAATCAAAAAGCTCTTCTTGCTGGTCTTAAGTTAGATGACGAGTTTTCAAAACAGCCCTTTGATTTTTATTGTCTTGATTCACTGTGCAATACAGAAGGCAACCAGTGCTTCTGGAGACAAAAATAGCAGCTTCCATCTTAACACTATTTTCAGGAATTTTACATTTTAAATGTTGTCCTTCTAGACAAACATACCATGTGTTTCCCTTTCCAAAGTTAGCAATCACTTTATATGGGGTTTGAGCTGCCTTCCTGAATGAGTAACATGGAAAGAAAACCAAACAGGACTGCACTCTTGAATTTAGTTACGCCAAAAAAAGTTATTAACCTGAATAAAAATATATGCTGCCAAATGGGACAAGAGCAAGGCTAATGCATTTTAAGTTTTATAAAAGGATTATGCAATTAAGTACTAAGTAACCCACCGACACATATTTAGCATATGAAATAGTAATATACTACAAAAATTCTTCAACACAAGCTGTAAAATCCTAATGCATGTTTTATAAACCCCAATTTGTTGTATATGCATTCTATAATGATAATATTTTATTCTGCAGAGTTTCAGATTCTCCATGATGGCACTATATTTATACATTTTAATTGTACAGTTACTAACTGTTGGATACAAATACCTCTGAAACTGGCACAAAAGTAACAGAGAAAACAATGGATTTAGAAGATAAAGCTCTTCAAAGCTCTTTTATCCCCAAATGTAATTCCTAGGCACTAAAGGAAAAAAAATAAATAAATTTTAAAAAAGACTTTTTAGCATGAAAAGAGATTATTGTTTGCCCAAAGAGCCTGTGTGGAGGAACCTAATGATGACAACTGTATTTACAAAGTGATATAGTGAAGAATGAGCCTTCCTTTTTTTTCAGTGGTGTATTTTCAAGACCAGGACAGTAATATATTATTTCTGTAATACACTTCTAGCCAAGATAAAGATTTGCTTTCTTCTTAATCTTACTAGCATTAATTTATTTTACAGTACCTTAGAGTACTCTAGGCATTTTTGATCTCCTTTAGTAAGACCTACGCCTCACCAGACACTGCTACCAAAGAAAAGCTTGGTTCATGACAGCAGCATACAAACCAAAGGGCAGGTAGCTCAGAGCCCAGGACGACAAGTTTAAGAGCATTCTCAAATGGAGTGAAAAGACTTAACTTCAGATAGGAGAAAGAACATGAATAAAATGGTGAGGTTATTCAATGAGAACTGTTTTCCAGCAGGAGGTTCTCTGGTCTAAAAGCAGCTACATACCACAGCTGGAAAAGGTGAAAATATCACTTGGTTTATTCCTCCACAAGAGATGAACTCTGTTTGTCCAGAGTAACAGAGATGAATGTCTGACCCTTGGTCAGAGTCCTCCTGTGAAAGCAACACCACATCTGCCCCAGAGATGCACCAGTAAAAGGTCTTTTCCATCAAATTCAACCTGAACCAGCTTAGCTGAAACCAATCCTGGTTTTCTTGTCCTACCTGGGCAAGAAATTATTCCTTTCTTCTCTGCATCCTTCAAAGTGGGTGGTTGTGGGCCACTCCGATATTCTCCACTTCACCCAACTCCATCAGCCTTTCCATACAAGCTGTATCTTCCCATTGCAGAACTGATCTCTTTAGATTTGGATTGATATACTCAAGCTCTGTGAAACAAATGCAGCTCTACAAGCACTGGCAAGGCCTCCAACTCAACCAGGGAAATCCACCAAATCAAACAGTAGTCAGCTGGCCTAACTCAGTTCTCTTAGGAGTGCCCCTACTCCCATAAATTCCAGCATCTTCAGTCTCACTCAAGGGCTTTCAGACTTTGAAACATGAACTCCACACTGCTTTAAAATGCATTTCAGTTCAATTACCACAAGGGTCCTGCATAACTACATTATTAGCCTCTGGTGTCTTTTCAGACCCAAAGCTCAACCTCTTTTGTTATAATTATGCTGCACAATGCAAGCATCCATGAATCACTCTGGCTCACTAAAACAGGCAGCATAACTGAAAGAAAACACAAAATCATGGCCCCAAAGGATATAAACATAAGTGATCATGTAAGCTTATGAAGAACCAAGAGGAGGGTCACAGAGGACAAAAATTTACATATACACAGATACTGCATCTTACCTTAAGGAATACTAGTGGGAAACAAACCCCTCATGTATTTCCACTCTACCAAACTCAACATCATCCTCCAATTACTCATGTAAAATTCCTTTATTTTGTCTGTAACAGAAAATTTTATTTACCGCTTTGTTCAGTTTACTTCAAATACTTAGATGCACAGTATATTTCTTACCAACCTGTGCATGCACAAAAGCACATACATATAAGCAAATCAGCCAAATCGCTGGGTTTAAGGATATCATTAATGTATTTTTTTCCACATACTCAGGTAGTAACTATTTTCATCATGCTGTCTGCTGCAGTATGAATTGAATTCTTGACATGTTTGCAGTATGTGCTGGTTTTGGCTGGGATAGAGTTAAATTTCTTCATAAATAGTTAGTATGGGACTATGTTTTAAATTTGTGCTGAAAACAGTGTTGGAAAGACCTTTTCTGCCTCTCTCCCCATTCCAGCAGTGAGTACACTGAAGTGCACAAGAAGCTGGGAGGGGACACAGGCAGGACAGCTGACCCCAACTGACCAAAGGGACATTCCATACCATACAACACCAGGCTCAGCCTATAAAGCTGGGGGAAGAAGAAGGAAGCAGGGGGATGTTCAGAGTAAAGTTGTTTGTCTTCCTAAGTAATGCATATTGGAGCCCTGCTTTGCTGGAGATGGCTGAACATCTGCCTGCCAATGGGAAGTGTGGAATGAATTCCTTGTTTTGCTTTGCTCGCATATTTGGCTTTTGCTTTACCCATTAATCTGTTATCTCAACCCACAGGTTTTCTTGCTTTTACCCTTCTGATCCTCTCCCCCATCTCACGAGGGGGGAATGAGCAAGGGGCTGTGTGGGGCTTAGATGCCAGCTGGGCTGAAACCACAACATATTCCCAGCTCCTCTTCTGCACTGGTCACAGTCAAGAAGCAGCTTTTGCAAGACGAAGAAAACCCCAAACAACCAAACAATCACAGGCTGCCAGAAGTACTGCCCCAAAAATGCCAATTATAATCATAGCTACATAACACAGCTCAATGGTGCCAAGAATCCTCCTCCTTTCACTACCCCATATCCCTCCCTCTTTATTTTATTCCTGTCCCTCAGGGCAAACACTGCCTCCAACCAGGATTCTTGTATAAAAATCTCTATCTGAACTAAGATTGACATAGAACAACATGAATCTATTCACAAACCATGCTGAGTAATCTAAACCACTGTTATTTTTAACTTCAAAGAGGCACCCTCAGGTACCTGTGCTCAAACGAATGAGCCAGAAATGCTGCGTGGGGAGGGGAAAAAAAAAATATCAAACCCTCCAAAGTCCTTCATAAATGAGAAGCAACTTGAAGAATCAATCTGGCTGAATTTATCCCCTGACTTTTGGTATTTGTCCTTATGAACCACCAAAAGCAGGGGCAATTGTCTTTACTCTCGCCATTCAGACACAAGAAGCCACCTAGTCCCATTTTCTGCAATGAATAAAGAATTGTAACATCTCCACAGGACCAGGTTTCTTAGTACATGCTTATTTTCCTGTCTGAGCATAAAAAGAAAATCCCAGCACATGGAGCTGTGCCATGAGCCACAGAACATGGCCGATTCCTCAGGGACCACAGAGGCTTTCCTGTTCTGTGCTACAGGAAGAGCAGGAAAATCAATGGGAAGTGGAGGAGATGGGAGAGGACCACACTACACAAAAGCAAAGCAGGTGTGTAGTTTTCTAACTGGGACAGAAAGAGTTCTTCTAAGTTGTAAAGAAGTTTTAAAATATACCCTGAAAAGAAGGAGGGTCTGAAACAATTAAATCAGTGCTATTACAGCCACTGGAACAAAACTCAGATGGAATCACTGAATAAATCAAGTCAGGTAAAAGAAAACATTTATTTTAATCAGTGTTACAATTATCTGGATACTGTTGAAAGTGGTCATGTTTTTACATGGCCAGACCAAATATGACTGAACAGCACAGGCTGATAGGAGATACTCCCCCACTATGGTTTTTCAGGGAGTCAAAAGTGCATCACTGAGTCTCCTGCCAAAACAAGGGAGGAGATGAGGCGATACAGCCTGCAAACACCCTGTATTTAGACTTATGTGAGCTTCTGTATGACAAAAATATATGCTTAGCACAGGCAAGTGCAGGCAGTTTCTGTAGGTCAGAGCTAGCTAGTGTCACAGCCATATATATAACGCCCATGTAAACCTCTGATGTGTCCAATTCAGATAATCCTAAGCAACACTCCAGAGGTAAAAGACTTTACAAACCTCTGTATTTTAATGCATAGCTTCAATAAAAAGCCTGACTGGCTTTGTTGATGTGTTTGGAAGGCTTCCTACTATTCAAGAGGGACCAGACTTTTCTGATACAGCCTCTGGTAATTCTAATAACCTCCTCCAGGTTAAAATAAACTTCCACGAGCTGCAACACAAAGCCCAGATTGTCCCTTTGGCAGATAATAACAGGATCAATTCCCAACCTGAGCTGAAAAAGTAGCAGCTGACCACAAACCATTGGCAGGGAGTGTCCTTTTTCTGAGCTCCATGGCCATGCAGACTTCACAAAGACTTTGCTCACACTCTAATAGCTGTAACTGCAGGTTTAAGAGCTGACTGCTCAACTGCTGCAAGCTGATGAACCCGCACAGCCAGAGAAGGGCTCCTGGGGCAGCCAGGAAGCCATACTACCACATTAATCTTTCAGAGCAAAGCAGCAGAAAAAAGAAAGCACCTTCTGCCACACAAAAGCTGGTTCTTCACACCAGGAGACATTGCTTCAACCCCTGCTTGGCCACAACGTATTTCAGTCACATCATTTCATTTCCACTGGGCACTCAATACTCCATATAAAAGGAAGAGGGGGATTTTTCTTACCTTCGATGTGCATGGGGGAAATGAAAGACACACAGGTTACAGGGATCAGGGACAACACCAAAACCTGCACCAAATAAGCACCCAGCTAGACAAAGATCTGAAGAGACAACCCTCGGATAAACTGCTGGTCTCCCTTCCCCTAAAACCCATTTCTCACAAGATGAGCTGGTGTACACTGTTTATCAGTAGGTATAGGTCTGATCTTGAGGCAACTAAAGCAGCTGCAGTGCTTTACCTGGAATTACAAACATGAAACAGGTCTACCTCTAAAACTCATCTGCCTGCAGACTAGAGGATCAGTCTTCTTCCCAAACAATGCTGCTTTCATTTCCCAAATTAGATCACACTTTCCCATTATGTTCAGCAAAAATGGGGTGAGCAACAGGCTAAACAAGGGCAGCTGGACCTCCCTGGAGCATGGAATGTCTTAAAGCTTTAATACATAAAAATTACCATGACACACCGCTATAATAAAAATTTAGACTACAACACCTACACAAAATGTGCCAAAAGCACTATTTTGGCTTGACTGGGTATCTTACCCCCATTGTTTTGGTGGGATTTGTGTGTGATTGGGGGTGGTTTGTTTTTTTTTATAAATGTGGAAATCTGATTTGAAAACCTACCAGCTTGAACCTTTGTAATACACAGATAAGTTCTCCCAGGCATTCCCATACAACTATGAAGACTAAATACTTGCTTTCTTTAATAGCAGCTGTGTTCCTGGTGCAATCTCCTCCTTGCAGCAGATGTAGTCCTAGGAAAAACACTGTTTCCTTAAGATTCATAATAAAAATCAAGTGGAGAAGCAGCAACACCAGAAGCATCGAAGCGCACTTCAAAAGCTAATGCATCTTCAGCTGGAACCGTATCACCATTGAATTGCTATCATGCGTGACTAGACTCTACAGAATACTGTTAATAACAGTAATAAAATACCATGCATCAAAAAGCTTATTTCAGCACATGGTCTGTATCTACACACTATAGTGCTGCAAAGTGTGACACACTATGACATTTCTGCTCCTTTCCTTGATGCTGACAGATACACAGGCCTTCCAAGATTTTCCCTAAGAGGACTTCTTGAAATAACATATTTTCGTGATAATACCTCAAAAAATAGCTGAGTATCTCAGATGTCAGTTTAAGATCCTTCCTTTTACAAATTCAGATCCTGAAGTGAGTTACTTTAAATCTTTCTACAAAGTAGATCTGTTTAAAACACTAAGTAAAGAGTGCAAGAGTGCGGCACAGCTGACTGCAGAGAGGATAAGGCAGTCACAGAAGTAACTCTGGAAAGCACTTGCAAAACACTGCAACTGTATTAGGCAAAAAACCAGACAACTGGACTGACCTCCTAAATTTTTATGATGTCCCATGAAAACAAAGAAGATTAAGAGAAGATCTCTGGAAACTCAAACCCAACTGCCTGATTCACGTTTTATTTGTAGAAGTTAATTTAAGGAAGGAAAGAAAATCTCCCTATTGAGTGAGTAACCATTCATTTGGCATTCATGAGTGCACTTCCAAGTGCTGTTTGGAAACTGAGCTTGTAAATATAGAAAAGTCTCTCTAAATAATTAAAAGATACAACTGAGGCGTTTGCATGGGATATTTAGCTTTACATTTACTCATCTACCTATACAGACTCATCAATCTTCTGAACTCATTAGGCCTAGCTATTTTAATACTGATATTCCTGTCAGGACATTGGAATATACAGCAACTGTGCTTTATACCATAGGAAAAATATCAAGAGTTGTTCAGAAAACAAAAAAACTTCTATTAAGAAGCGGACATCAGGATCTTCATAGCATGCCATGACACCAGCACATTGCTCTGCTAACACATCTAGTACTGATTATTCTGATGCCCACATATGCAGGGGGAGCAGATTTAGTTCTCAGCTTTAAATTAATAGATTAAAAAAATAAAGTGTTATAGACTTTGACCACAACAGGATCTTGAACTAAGCTGAGGATAAACACAGCTCCCCATGTAGCTTTTACATCACTGCCATGCAGCTTGCCTGAGTGAAGTTGCCATTTCTACCACCTTTCATTCACACAGAACACATGGAAAGCCGCTGTGTCATTCACTGTGTAAGATACATATATATATATATATATATGCAGGGTTGGCTGCATTTCATATAAACACTGCCACCATTTTTATGGCAATCCAACTGGAGCCCAGGACAGTTTTGCAGCCCATTTCAGCTGATGACTAAAGCTCTGGAATAACACATTCCTGAAAGCTGCTCTGTTGGAGGGCTCAGTCATACAGCATTTCTGTGTTGAGATGATTTCTCACCTCAGATGGTGCTCATGGCTTCCAGGAACTGACAGGAGCACTGTGAATAAGTCAACATTTCAAGACCGTACCAAAGCTCTGCTACAGTACAGCATTCAGGATGCCCTAGACAAGCCAAAGTCACAGCAATGACTGCTCATATAATGTAGTCAGGCCAGGCAGACACAATGGAGGGTATTAATACAGCTAAACTCCAACACTTATTTCAGGTATGAAATTAGGAAGCCAGGCTCTTTCAGTTCTCAGTATAGGTAATGGTAAGGGACAGAGGCTCTTCAAGGTGTTTAAACTCCTTCTCCAGTTTTATCAGCTCTCAGAATTTTATCATGGGCCTGAGAAGTGTTTCTAAACTGCCCTGGTTATTTAAATCTAACAGCAATGTCCCAGGGCCTGTGTTTCAGAAAAAGATTTCCAGGAAATTGTGTTGTACATTTGCCCCAAAGGCTCAAAGAGAGCAGGAATTTATAGTTTTAAAAAAATTACATAACCTCATGGATTTTCCTGATGAGGGAAGGAGTGAAGGGGTTGACTTGTGGGGTTTTTTTAATACTTGTGGCTGGTTCCACTGTATAAATAAATCAATCCCCTAGCCACACAGCTCCATTTTTCCAGTCACAGCTTGTTGTTTTATTTTTTCTCCCTCCATTGCTGACAAACCACTCCAGGGAGTTTTTAAACCCAGTAGTCTACTCTCCAAATGGAAACGATTAGTATAATTTGCAAGAGAGAAAGCAAACAACAACAGAGACTTACCCCATTTTTGGGGTAGGCTATCCATCCTAGATCCCCCATTACCGTCCGTGAGTCCAGTAAGTTCACTGAAAATAAGAGGAAAAAGATGTTAAAGATGAGTGGATTACAGCATTCAATAAATATTTCAAGGTTTAGGTGGCTAGAGTAAACAAGCTACTTAAAATTAACCAAGGAAGTTGGATTTTTGTAAGCAGAATAACAATGCTACAGCTCCTCTAACAATGAGGTCATACACTGAAAACCGTTCTATGTATGCATTACTTCATTCCATTGAGATCTGCCACTGAAACCAAGTTGCAAATGCACTAAACTCTTGTAAGATCCAGATCCTTCCCATTCCTAGGATCTAGTCTTCTGTGGGGAATAAATACATAATGCATACTGTGTGTTTATATGAATATGTAAGACAAAGTACATAGCTGTACATACAAACACCTATGCAGGTTCACACATGCATTTCTTCTAAGGTAGCATATGTCTGTAGCATAAACAGGCCTTGAAGACAAAATAAAACACAAAACAACAATGCAGAGCTTCCAGATTATCACTAAAGTATTTTATGTGCAGGTATTATAGTATTACTGTTATCAGGAATCTATTCTATCTCCCACATTTTTCCCCAAGTCTTTGATAACTTCATTATAAGTTATCCAAGGGATAATTTCTTCCACACACACACACAAATTTGGAGGAGTTTTAAAACACATAAGCAATCAGTAATTTATATTAAGCAGCAAAAAAAATCCATTCCTAAGCTTTTAACATTTCCTTCCCCCATATTTTACCTGAAATACTGAGTAAAAAGTGTGAAGTAACTAAATCTACACACACTTAACCCAGCTAAGAAAAATTATAGGAGCTTCTGGTGCTGAACTTTTACCTCCTGTATTTAGGGTTTTAAATCTTGAAGTAAAAAGCTTGTCTCTGCTTTAACAGCTGTCATCCAAAATCTCAACCTATGAAGAACTTTCTTGTACTTCAGAAGCATACTTCCTTGTCTTTGAGTTACAAAGCTCACTTCTCACAGTATATTTGTCTGTGTGATACCTCACTTTTTGTACTCATGTCCTTCCTGAAAAGGAAGCTATTTCCCTGGTCTTNATTAATGAAACTGGAAAAAAGGGAATACTTGTATGATAAAAAGGTCCAAATATCACTCCCTGAAAAGGAAGCTATTTCCCTGGTCTTCAATTCCTGATCTTCTCCTTGCTCTTTAAAAATCCCACTGGAAGTTTTCCCAGTTGGACTTTCAAGACTTCCCAGCCCATGATGGTCTAGCCCAAGAACAAGCCTGAAACAGATGGAGAAGGTGCTGTGCTTGCTCCTTTTAGAAATTCAACCATGTAGGTACTTAAAGATTGCTAAAGAACAGAAACAAGCAGGTTGCATGCACAAGAATAAAGGATGTATCATAACCCTCACTACTAATTCTTTATCAGGCTGATTTGCTGCCACTGTACATCTAAATACATAAACAGAAATGACTATGAAGTATACAGAGCCTACCTTACACCAGCACAGGTCATGCCACTGCAGGGAACTGCAGACAAAATTACCAGTGCTGCCATGTAAGTTCCTCAGATATCAGGATTACACTGTTTCCAGAGAAACAGTAAAAAAAACCCCAAGTACCTATACTGAAAGGTATGTTCCTTTAAAATCTTAAATATAATATTAAATAATAGAAATAGAAATAATACTAAATATAAAATTTTAAAATTATTAAACAATAAATTTGGTTAAAAGAAGAAAAGAAGAAACACAACAAAGTTCTCTGAATCAGTTTGGTCTTCATCATTGACCCATACTGAAGGCTGACTGCTATAATCCCTTGTACACAAAACCAGCCCAAAACACAAAAATATAACACTCAGGTAGAAAAACAATCAGTTCTCAGCTCTGGCGTCAAATATCTATCCAGACATTCTCACAATGTATGCAAGTATTACTATAGGACACTACCATAAGGTATATAGATGTTCTACCTAGCCAAGTACATTTTCATTAAGTTGAACAAAAACATTTGGTAGCTCAGGGTTTTCATGCCTGGAATGCTCTCTCCTGCCAAAACAGAAAACAGTTGGGAGCTGGCAACGTTACCAATCTACAGGACATTTGGTGGAAGCAATGCTTAGAGACCACAATGAACTATATTCACAGTAAGTAAACATACAATTAGGTGGCTTTCCACCTCATAGCCCAGGCAAAATAAAAGCATTCCTATTATGTACCACTAGATGTGTCACCTAGTGCTGGACAGCCTTTCCTCTCCCAGAGTCTTGAGGAAAAATGTATGTTAATCTCTCCCATTCCAGTTGAAGTCAAGCACTAATATCAAAGTGCTCCTGAGCCACACTGCAGTTTCTTTTCAATAGGATAAAAAAATAGAAAAAACAAAACCATGATCTTAATATATTCTTCACAACAGGACATACATAAATAGCATACAGTTATAATACAGGACATGTCATTTTAAAAAGCAAGAGACAGGAGTGTGATTGCCAAACTGGCAGGTTTACTCAAATTCTTTCTATTACAGACACTGTAATTAAACTGTGCAGAACAATATATTCCTGTCGTAAGTTGAAATGGATTCAAAACAAGTATTGATCTACATTGTACAATTTAATTAAAACTTGTCCTAGAGATGCTACTAATGAATGTAATTAGATGGTGTGTTTGATGCCACAAACTTCTTCATAACATGCTAATTAAAGAAAAGAAGAAAAAATGTTTTATTCAGCCATCAGATCATAAAAATAACAAGATACAACTAAATATTGTGTTATCTTGCTATCAATGACAATTTTAAAATTGCAGTTATTAACTTCAATTTCAAAATAATTTTCTTCATGTGAAAAGATAATACAACCCATTCAGCTCCAACTCAAGTCAGTGAGAATCTTCCTACCGATGAGTCAGCCAGCAGAACTGAATATTAAATCTCCAGGTTAGAAAAGACTCAATTCCTCCCTTATTGTAGTAGAATTATGCACAGAATAAAAATAAATAGGAGAGAACTGTATACACCTTCTGACACGTGTGGCACGGTAACCCAAAATTCACATAGCAGAAAGACAAAAAGCAACAAGTAACTTTAAGCTCCCTCTGTGCTCAGGCTACTCTGCAATGGAAGGGCACCCAGCACAGCCCACACAACTCTGGGGGGCTAAGTCTGTTCCATATGCTTCTGCCCAGGACTGCTTTCACAGTGTATCTTCTAAAATACCACACTACACTGATCTGCCAGGAATATATTTAGCCAGTAGTTATTCTAAATTGCCTGAAAGGACCATGTGCACTTGTGCTGTGAGAATGCCCAAAATTCTGATATAAGCACAAATTACCACTGTTTCATCTAGATACAACGGTATCTTCATCTTCTCCATCAGTACCCTAACCAGTCAATTGCCAGTACATCTGTCCTTTACTTGCATCATTGCCAGGTCCCAATTCCACCTTGATTCAGCCTTGAATCATGCTAGAGCCCTGACATCCCCTCTCCAAAGACATGGCTCCTCTAATGACCCAGCTGCAAGAGCTCTCCACACAGGGTGATGGTGCTACCAACACTTTTGGGACACACAGGCAGCCTTTCATCCCTCCCTGCCAGAGAAGCCACCAGCACACGGTCCCACTACACAAGTCCATACAGGCTCAGCACAAACTCTCTTCCCACCACCTTCCAGCCTAGCACAAACAACATTTTTGCTGAAATAGATATAAAAAAAAAAAAAAAAAAAAAAAAAAAAA
>NDXB01021959.1:32721-70511 GCA_002631895.1 Agapornis roseicollis | reverse complement strand
ACCAAACCAAAAAAAAAAAAAAATTTTACAAAAAAAAAAAAAAAAAAAAAAAAAAAAAAAAAAAGCAGATTGGCCAGGTTGGGGAAGAAATGGTGGGAAAACAGCAAAAAGTCTCTGCTAAAATGGTTTTGTCTGTGTTGTTCATAGAAGGGCTGCCACCATCCCAAGAAGATGTTTCCACATTGCATGGCTACTTGAGAAGAGATGAGGCTTTTTTGCACCCAAATAAAAAACCCTGATACTGGCTTTCATTCAAACCACAGCAAGAAAGAGACCAGAGGTTTTCTTCAGAGCAGCAGAACCACTTTGTCCCCAGCTGACTTGTGATGACCATCAGCACACATTTGGGTATGGGTAATAACCAACTGATCCAAACATCAAGTCACTTCAACAGGTAATTCAGGAAAGCCTTCAATTACATACTTGAGGCTTCCACACTTCGAGAGGTCTAGTGCCAGCTTCTGCATAGCTTAGGACTCCTGGGCCAGTCCCAATGCTGTAGATACTCCACAGCCATAACCCAGAGCTGTACTCAGCAGGACTCAGTGCAGGAGTGCTTACACTGAAGAAAACTCTCCAGAAGTCACTAGCAACTCTGCTTGGCTCATAATGTTAAAAGCCTCCAAAAGAACAGATCTCACTTATTCCCACTTTCTTTTTACTCAGCACTAGCGAGCTATGTCTCAACAAACAAGCAAGAAATATCAGAGCCCATAAGCACACATGTAACTTGTATCTGTGCCAGCAAACTTGGAAGAAGCACATACACACAGTAGCAAATGCTTTCTGCTCATCTCCATTGTCAGTGCATCCATCCCATAAGCTCTAATTATTTCTAATGCTCAGTCAAGGGGAACACAAAGCCACGCAGATCTATATCATCATTAATTTCTATGCCTTCAGGGTACGATAAATGATGATTAAGTCTAAAGTTATACTATAGTCTTTTTTCTTTTTTAATGCAGAATAGCCCAGGGAATTTGCATACACTCTTGTTCTCAGACAGGCTGGTTACTGCAGGTGAGCAATCAAGTCACAGTAAAACCAGACGTGATCTAAAACTTTGTCCTGATCTCTAGCTGGTAAATTAACAGTGTTCTTTTCACTCCGGAATCTCTGACAGTGAGACTGGATATAGCTTTTTATTCAAATGTCCCTGTCACATTCATACAGCCAGCATTTAGCAGCTTCACCATGGCTGCAAGAAGTACAAGAAATACCAGGGCTGACGGTATTCAACATTCACCTAAACCAATATTGCTGTGTACACAGCAAACCACACCATCCGACACAGCTATCTAACACAGTGCCATGTGGCAGTATAAAGCAAAAGCAGGACATGTTTGTCATTAATGATACAATGCCTGAAGTACAAGGCACTTATCCATGGACTTTTGTTTTGGTCATGCCATTTAAGCAAAATGGCTGTCTGGATCCAGTCTGGAGCACAATCAGCTTCTTCACTCCAATTTCAAATGTGTGAGGGGAGGAGAAAAGGGGAAACAATCTGGGAGAATAAATAAAAAAGCCCTACCAACAGTCTAAACCACTGAGCAATTTTGACCCTACCAGCCACACACCCTCCTGCCATTTCAGTACATAAGGATCTTCCAGAAATACCTTCATTGCTCACATTACAGGAAGGTCTCTGCAGGCATACAAAAGATTGAACTCTTCTGGGTTGCCACAGTCTTTGAGAGGATTTCTGCTAAATCCTTATGCACTGGAGTAGTCCTGCTTTTCAGTAGCATCATTGCAGGCTACAGCCTATCACAGGGCACACTTCACCAAAATTTATCCTGAAAAATTGCTCTAGAGCAGGCAAAATGATCAGAATAACAAAAGGTGATGGAGTTCATACCATGAGGCTGCAAAACCATAAGAATCTTATTTCACTAAAACATACCTAAAGCAGGATGAAAAGAACATCCTCTTTGAGCAAATCAATATCCTATAAGCACAGTTTCCATCAAAAAACAATCGGAAGAAATCTTCCTTAAAGCCTGCATAAATATTTCAAAACATCACATGATTTCTAATGTTTCATTTTAAGCAAATGAAGCAAAACTCTGGTTTAATATATTTGTTACAAATTGAACAGGAATATGAACAATGTTTTAGGTAGCATGAGTCTTAACTCCCACGTGAAAAAAACGTGTGCATCAAGTGCTTCTACATACTCCTCAAGGTTCCTTCTGCAGCCCCTGGCCCCCTTCACATAGCACTCCGCAGGACACAGCCACCCATGGGAAGGCCAGAGCTACATCAAGGTAGCCTCAGAGATGATCATAGCTTATAGGACCAATTACATTTAAAGTACTTGTGAGAAACCTCTCATGGGAACACTCACACACTGCCAATTAAACATTAGGTGAAATGCTCTGCTGAATGGGTGTCAAGGAACATGACAAGATGTGACAGCAGCACTTTGTACCCAACACTTATTGGGAGGTCTCCTGAATAGCATCACAGGTTTTCTACCAAGCTTCATTCCCCTGCTCTCCTCCTCTTTCCTCTGTCTAATGCAGGGGTATAGCTGCCAAACACATCATCATTAACAGAGCTGGTTCCTCCTGACACTGCATACTTCCCCCATTTTTTCTCCTGCACTCCTGGAGTTCACAGTGCTACCAAGACACACTGACTGCAGAGGACTCTTCATCATGAGTTTTCCTGCTTCATAAATCTTCACTGGTTTTATTGCAGTATTGTTGCCATTCATTTTCCAACTGTTTTCCCTGATGTGCCAACTATTTCTTCAAAAAGTACAAATCCAATGCACTCCAGCAAGTGGCAATCAAAAATAATCCAGAAAACAAAAACAACCAAAAAAACCCGAACTCTTAAAAGAAATCAAAGCCATCAGGGAGCAGACATTTTGAATTAATTAACTTCACTGAGTTGGGACCAAACACAACACACAGAGGCAAGAACCTCTGAAACATTTCCATCAGTGGAAACAAGCTACAGCAGTGCAAGCTGTAGCAGTACCTATTATTTATGGCCCACTGGAGGAAGAAAATATACACTACTTAATGAACTAGCAAACTAATATTAACTGCAGATTTATATTTTATTATGTTGGCTTCATTCTGCTCCAAGTTTTCTCATGATTCTCTTTTATAGCAAGAGCCAAAACACTAGACTCTGCATCAGAGATTAATAGGTTTTTAAGGCCAGATGGACAACTGCAATCATAACATCAGCTAGAGAATTTTAGCCCGTAATTTCTGCATTACATCTGTAATCTGCTCGCGCACACTGTTTATGAGGGGTGCAATACTGCCCTTTGACAAAATTCTTTGGGTTGGTGGCATTTTTTCCCCACAGGCAGAGCACCAGCTATAGCACCAGGAAGTGGGATACAAAGCCACGTCAACAACCAGACTCGGTTCTTTACAAGGACCTGCATAAGAGGCAGTTGTTTGCTCTTCCCACCATACATAACCTAAAGCAGAAACCTGGGAGATTATTAGCTTGACATCAAAAATGCCTGAAAACTTAAAAACTTCAGTATGGAGTGCCTTTTATATATATATATATATATATATTGCAAACACCCCCATTCCCACCCAAAATCACCATGTAATTCAAAATTATTTATGAATTTATGTGAAGAAAGCTAGTAAAATACTCCCAGTCCCACTCATAAGATCCAGTGCAAACAACACTGCACCACTAGAACTGATCTCTGAGCTGGCCACAGCACAAATCTTTTGGGAAAACCATCTGGGTAAGTAACATTCTGCCAGTAAGAATGAAGTAGTAGCTTCCACTGAGGGCAAGACACAACAAGCACCTGCAATCAGCAACCTGACAACCAGCCTGTATGAAGAAACAAAATGCCAGTGTTGCCTGCAGACCCAGGGCCTCCAGTACTGCAATCCATTCATGGACACAGTTTCTTAAAGACCCTACTTTAAGCAAGCACCTTAGTAAACACACACAGGAAGTCAAGCCCTAAAAATCCCACCAGCTTCCCAGTGCAATCAAAACACCTGCTGGCAGTGCTGAGGTGACATCTCACCTTCTTCCCTAAATCTGAGCATTACCAGATAAAACCAATACAGTATAGGTATCCTAAAAGGCTGTTATGCATATAACTAAACAAAAGGAAAGAAATCTGGTGCAGACACACCCAGACCTGTCAAGGCTGTCAGCTTTCACCACCAGTAGACTTGCAAGACCTCACTGTCCAGCACCAATAAAGCCTTCCTGTTGACAATGACTACTCTGCTGCCACTGAGCTCACTCAAGTATAAAAAAAGGAACTGACATAATGCTTAGATAGCATTTGGTAGGGAAAAAAAATGTTTAAGATGATCTATCAGGTTTTCAGGGGGTTGACAGTTTATCCCTTCTATTTCTGTTGAGGGAAGAGGATGGAGGTTGCTAGGGGGAACAGCACATTGCCAACACATTTAAAAAAGGTAGTGTGTAAATATTAGCAAAGCAAAGATAGATAAACCAAAATGGCCAGGTTTTTTTCAGAAATTAATTTGCAAAGGCAAGGATGCAGATAATTTCACCAAGTAGTTACACTGGTTTGGAACACAACTTCTAAAGTGATACAAGTCCACCCAAAACCATCATGAATTGCACATTATTGATACCGAATAAGTAATTTCCTCCCAGGTGTTTCTCTGTCGCCTCAGAGAATTAGAAAGTTCAGACTAGTGGGACTGACCTCTTTCTAAAATTAAGTGATCTAGGTTAGAGAACCCAGAAGTTAAGAACTTGGCAAGACACTTCAGTACTTCCCCCTGCACCAAAATGAAGTAGCTGGCATGAAAACCTGCAAGCACAGGGGCCCTGCCTTCTCTCCTACAATTTCAATTATCTGCTACACAGCCACCTAAACCTAGAAGCACCCAGCTGAGGCAGGGAACTGTTTCCTTTCCATGCACATCCCCAAGGCATAATTTGTTCAAAAGTATACCAGCTGAAACCCTCCTGATGCTCAGGAGCTTGCTGGGATAAAACAAGAGGCAAGAGTTACCTTCTCCCTTAGGGCTGCCAGACCAGCTCACACAGGTATTCCTGATTTGATAGTACATGCTATATCACCTTCTCCTGCAGACAACTCATGCTTCTGGCTAGTGGTCACCAAAACATCTCTATCTGGTCAAAGTCCTCCTAACAAACCTCCTGCACAATTCAAACGCCAGCAAAGAGGGAGAGAAAAGAAGATGTTTCTCCACAAGCAACTCTCTCAATGAGACAGTCACAGCATGCTCTGATGGCAATTGTTCTGACCCAAATCAGCTTTAGCCCTCTTTGCAAGGCAGAAGCAGGCAGGCCATGCTCATACACACAGCTCAGGGCAGCCTACAGGTCCCACCACATTTGTCCACAGCAGCCAACATGCCACTACACCTCTACAAGCAGCCACCCATCACTTCCCACATCCACAAGTGCTGTGAATTGCAATGTTCCCATCTCATCCCAACTGTTCCTTCTTGACTAGCTTCCTTGCAGAAGACAGGGATAATTGCTGTCTACCTCCAAGAGGATAAGCACATTAAACCTTCAGACAGGCTCAGATACTGCATTGGCTAAAGCCATAGCAAATACCAAAACTGAGAGTGTAAGAGATATAATAGGTCAAACAGACAACTAAAAGGGTAACAAATCCCTTGAGACACATAAGCTACTGAAGGCCAGTGCTTAAGTTTGCTAATACAGAAGGCTGTGAAGGCAACTGTGGCAACAAACCCTTTCACCTCAGTAAAACCTATCACCTCAATGTCCAGCTAGTTGCAGAGTAAAGACAGCAGGCACGATGTGAACACAATCCATCTCTCCATTTTGCCTGTGCCAAAAACAAGGGACATCTTATGAACAAAATATATTTTCAAAGAAAAAAAAAAAAAGATTCTCTACTAGCTTATAAAATACACAGCAATTTTACAAAGATCAAAGGAAATGAGTTTAGTAAAGAATAAGTTATAAAAAAATTGTTCTCTCCAATGCAATAATTTACACAGTAATTCTTCAACATTCTCTAAGAAAAATACTAAGCTCAAGCCCATCCCAGTTGAAATGAGGCCCCGTTTCTCACCAGCAGCTATAGTCACTGAGAAAGGTGTACTTATGACCAATATCTCAATTATGTGTTAGATGTCTTATTATAAGCATGAGAATTTTTTTTAACCTTTTATTGAATAGTACTCTGAGTATCTGCTGAAGAGCCTCACTGAATACCCTTTCCTCCATAGAAGTGAGCACTTACTAACCAAGAAATTTAGTGCTTCCACAAAGTGACTAATCTATGTGCATTTGGGGCTTTTTTTTACATCTCATTTGCCCTTATGCCACATACAGATTTCAATTTACTTCCTACAGAGGAAGTGAGAAAAAAATAAGCCAAGAGTTTGGTTTCTTTTTACTCTGGGGCAGGGTCTCATGTCCCTAACACCCCAGAACAATGTTTAAAGCTCATCTTTGTTCAAGAATACATATTCCTGCACACTTACAGGAACTGAGTAAAAGTAAAAAGGACTGGGGACATCTAACAGCCCTACTCCTGCTTCTGCTCAAGACCCTGAAGTCAGCTGAGCTGAGGAATCTCAGCACAAGGTAAAGGGCTCTGTGCTATCTCAGCACGTGCCGGGAGCACGAATTCCTGCAGAAGCAGCACAGAAACCCTCAAAACAGTAAAGCATAAACCCTGCAAGATCAGAGAACAAGGCACACATAATAAACTCTTCCAGCTTTGCAATTTCTGACAGATTTTATTAAATCCTGATCCCACCTGCAATCCCCCAGAGCCTGCTGCAAAACACTGTATTTTAATGCAAAGAATAAACACTTCTTCATAGGCAAGATTTTGTTCACTTATTTAACAGAAGGAGAACAACAAACATGGAGATGGACTGTAGACTGGAGCTAAAAAGTGAGGTAATGGTGGGAGAGTTAATAGAGGAGGGGGAAGAAGCTGTCAGACAAGCCCACTAACTTTCTTTTCTCCCATGGTACCTGCTAGTTTACCTATCTGTAGATTGATGTGCAAATAGCTTCTTTATACATCAAATTATGGTGTCAACATTTACGATACTACAAGCAATGTCAGTGGTTCTGCTTAAGACAATTTGCCTGTTTCCCACTATTTTTTACAATTTTAAAAATAAGCTTCAAAAGGAAACAGGTACTATCTTGGAGTCAATCATTGCTACTGTTTATTTCCCTTTTTCTAAACATGTGTCATTAGGTACTAATGCTTTTAGTCATATACTTAAAAGTGCTGCATTTCAAATGTTGTTTTACTGTTAAAAGGATAGTAGTTTCCATTTTAAAGCCATGATTGTGTCATTCTAAACCTCTTGAAAAGCCATACATCACACATCAGACTGATCCCAAAAAGGCCATTAGACATGAGCTGTCCTTCTCATACCAGTAAATCCACTGCAGTAAATTTAAAAGTTAATGGGATTACTCTTGTGAATAAAATAAACACACAGCACTGAGGCTATGCTCTGCTATCACAGAAAGCACACCAGGAACCATTCCAATTTACAAAATGTAGAACAGATAACTCCTCAAAGCACCCTTACAAAGCATTGTGAGCAGACTGAAATGTGTCCAAACTTACCTGTTCTGCATACACACGGATGGGCATGCTAGAAGCACTTAGCTCCTACATAATTACACAAAATGCAATTGCTGTGTGAATGCATGATATACAAAGGCAAGCTACCAGAAGCAAAGTAATGAGCAAAACGTTCAGATCGTGTGTATTTTTACCTGAAGCATTAGTCTAATTGAAATACATTGATATGAAAATTAGAACCATTTTCACACCTGCTTCTATTAAATACATGAAAAATAACTCCCTCAAAAAGACTTCATTCACTGATTAAAGATAAACATTGTGATATTATACCTAAATATACGCTTATCCAGTGTGCCACAACACCAAAATTATATGTCAGCATGAAACAACACACAAGTCAACACACTGAGAACAGGTAGGCTTATTTGAGGCTCCAGCATGAATAATCTGCAAATTAAAACCTTCCTTTATTTTTGCCTGCACCAGATCCACCCCTTTAATTGCACTCATTTATTCATTCCTTCAAAATAAAAATGATACATTAGGATAAAGGAAGCTTCAAAAAAGATTGGAAGAATTATGAGGAACAAATGCAGAAGTTTGTAACTAAAGAATATCCCTCTAATCTTACAACAAATACAACTCATTACAAAGACTCGTCTTTCGTGTCCTTATCTATTTAGGTCAAGGCCATTATTTCAAACTGTATTTCTTTTCTAACAATATACTTAATTGTTATAGCACTGCCCCATCAGCATGCATGTCTACTGAAAAGCCCTAAAATGAAATATACTATGCATTTAATGACAATTACACAAATGTGTTGTGGAGTTACTTTGTTACAAGCAATCAGACATAACTTACTCCACTCTTTTAATAATTAGCCTGCGTGACACTTTTTAAGGTCATCTGATTGCCATCCAAATGAGATCTGCAAACGTATCCAAAGCCACAGGTAATGCATAACAAATAATGAACCTGGGAGGGTGTGTGTGCTGTGTTTCTTCATTCTATGTTTTATGTAAATAATTTATACAAGCCACTTCCCAAACTCCAGTACCTACTATAGAAAGACTTAAAACACACACACTTTTAAACCAAAGGAGGTACAGGAAGCCCAGTTGCATACTGCAGGGCTTGCCTCTCACACCCTGTTATCATAGGGGATGCATCTCACAGCAATGATGCACTTCCGAAACAAGGGCACTTGGAAACAGTGTAACACTTACAGTATACTCTTTGGAACATTTTCTTTGTGACTAATTTCTGCATTTGTAGAAGTAGTCAAAGGGAAGACGGAAATCTCTGGTTTTAATCAATGAACTCTGATAAAGAGTTGAAAACAAAGGCTAAACCATAATTGAAAATGCATGAAATATGTTTTGCGTTTAACATATAAACTGAGATATATTATTAAAATAAAAATTTGTTTCATTTCTCTATTAGAGGAAAACCTGGAAAAATATAAATCCATTTTCCTAATGTATATCCTTCTATCTATAACTGAAGTTACCTATGAAGGTTACCAGGCTTATGATACATGCTGGGCATTTGATAATTCCCCAGAAAAAAATGGCAGGAGCTTCTGAAATTCAGCTGCCCTCCCAAAAAGCTATTTCTACACTAAAGAACCCAAGCACTGGGGTTTTTAGCACCGAATTAACCTTCTTTTCCCTCCTCCCAGAAATCCTAACCTAGCTTTTTAAAGTCTTTTCCCCTAAGTGTCCCTCCACTAGAGGGTAAAACAGAGACCCATGCACTGTGAATTGTTACCTGCATATATCTTATGCTATGAAGTCACTGTGTATTATGGTGAGATTTTGAAAAATAAAATAATGTAATACAGGGTTAAAGAAGAAAAGTAATCATGAGAACTTGTTATTCTTTATGCACCTACATATATGTTACACACCTACACAGCACAGGGCATTGGCTAGCTGTTTAACCATGGTGAGTAACATAAGGGATAATAAAACACAAAACCCAGAAAAAACAATATCACTAACTTTTGAAGATATTCTTAACAAGTCTAAGATGGCTACCTCCACCCAAGCAAAAGTAAAGTTCCTAACCAGCTGAATATGACAACTAACCCCAGGGGAGGATCTCTCTCATCAGAGCCCAGAAGCAGCCAAACTGAATTTTTCAAGCCCAAGTTCACGACAAGTGTCAGTGGCATACAGCTAGGCAGGCAGACTTCAGCAACTGAGGTTTCTCATGCATTAGACTTCACGTACTGCAGAGTGAGCCATTCCCAGAGCAGAGCGGTTCAGTGATAATTGGCAAATGAGACATGCTGTGAGAGGCACTTGTCAAATAATGCTTGTTTACAGATAAATCTAATAGCGAAGGACAGTGGTTATTGAATAAGTTCAGGTCCAGAGACAGACCCCTCCTATCTGAAGTCTTTTAGCTTTGCATTTACTAAAGAAACAGACAGCAACAGCAAGAAAAGTAGGGGGGAGAGAGACCACAAAGCAAGTGCTCATGCTTCTCATCATTTATTGTAATATTCCCCTGCAACCTTCCCATAAAGATGCCATTAAACCCGCTTGCTAGACAGCTTCATTAGTCCTTTCCAGTACTGACTCCTATTGAGTAAATCCTATTCTACTATTGCCTGTTCATGGGCAGAGACACCTCTATGCTCAGGCAACGGTCCCATCGACTCTCAGCACTACCCAGATTTTCCAAGAACTGGCAAAGACGATTGAGACAGGGCTTGAAGCATCTGCCGGTCTCTCAGCAGGTATCCAGAGTACGCAGGACATATTAACTCCCAGGAAGCAAGTAACAAGGGAAAGCCCTCCCTACAAAGGGAAGCGTCTACACCACCTCCCACGGGTGAAACCTCCAAAATCACATGAGAGCAGAAGGATTGGGCCCTCCGTTATCTAACCAAGGCAAAGCCACTTCCATCATCCCCTGAACCAATGCACTTCCTCAGCACTGGATAACTTCACACAAAGAGGAGCTGTATTTTCCCCTTCCTCTGCACTTTTTTTAAAGAAAACTGTGATACACATTATTCTTGCTCTCCAAAACAAATTACAGCTAGCTGCTCCTCAGGCCACACACTTGAAATTCTGGTACGGTTTTCCTATACCAGACCCTGCACACCTCCTCCCTCTAAAGGAGTTTCAGCAATAATTACGGTGCATCACCAAGCCAGCCTGCTACAAGCCGCCGGCATCCCCTTCAGATACTGAACTTCTCCACCCATTGCTTCCACACCACAGCTTGCCCGCGGATCCAAAAGTAACAAAAATGCTCCAAGCAGTGCCCACACCACGTACGGAGGGGAAAAAAAACACAGTCCGGTTTTAAAGTCTGGAAGTACCCTGCCAGGCAAGCAGCCTGGGCATGGTTTTGGCTATTGGCTTCACAGAGATCAAACGTACCAAAAAAACCCCATCCCTAGCGCCCGCGCTCCGCTGCGTTGCGGTTTAAATACCGACACCTCCGCTGCTTCCCCTCCTTTCTATACCTGCATTTCAAACCACGAAGTAAGCGCACTGCGGCCAGCGCTTGTAGGGCTCCCCAGCGACAACCTCCGCCGGCCCGGTCCCGCCGAGCCCCGCTCCCGCTTCGCCTGCGCGCAGCACCGCAAACCCCAGTGCCTATGCGAACTCCCCTGTGCGCAGCCCTGCAGTTACAGCCCTACAGCCCGACCCGTGCGAAGCCCTGCAAAACCACCCGCACGAATGTACCTGTTCAACTCCCCCTGCGCAAACCACTAGGAAACCCGGCCATGCCAACCCACCCGTGCAAACGTCCCCATGCAGCGGCACATATACAGTACTGTTGCTCCCCTTTCCACCCTCCCTCCCCTCAAAAATCAAACCCCAAACCACTGCAAAATCCGCCCATGCCAAGGAATCTGTGCACACACTGAGGCAGCGCTGCCGTTCCCGCACGCAGCCGCCTCCCTTTCCCGGGACCCCTAGCCCCATCTACGAGTATCGCCCCCTTTTCTGGGCGAGGAATCCGCCTCCCCGCGAGCAGAGCCCCTTTCACCTCCCTAAGAATGTTCCCAAACTGAGTCACATAAGCCCTAACTAGCCCACCGCCGGACAGACCCCCTCCTCTGTGGGGTCTGCCCCGACAGTCCGGCAGCCCCGTCCCCGCTCACCCTCGTTGCCGGGGCTGGCCAGCAGACTCCGGAGCACGGCGCACAGCAGCAGTGGCAGGAGGCACGTCCAACCGGGAGCCGGCAGACCGGCGATGCCGGCCCAGCCGCCGGCTCCCCGCGGCCCCATAGCGGCTTCCCTCAGCACATGAGGCGGCGGCTCCCCCCCTCCCGGCGGTGCCCGCTTGGGTCGGCTCGGGTCGGGACGGGTCGGGACGGGGCGAGCTGACAGCACAACTCAACTCCGCTCCGCTCCCGTCCAGCGGCCGACGCGACTGGGGAGCCGGAGGGCGGGGATGAGGGAGGAGGCCCCGCGCCGCCGCGGAGACGCCCCCGACGGGGCGGACCCGGCGCCGCAGCCGCCGTCGTCGTTGTCGTCTTCTCCGTCCCCACACGGGGAACGGTGCCTGCCGCGCTTCAGGGAGCCCCGGAGCGTAGCGCGGACCACATCTGGAATGCGGCATCGCAGCCCAGACCCGCGCTGCGCGTCTGGGACAGCGGGCAGTAGTGCTGTCCCTGTGTGGCTTCCCTCGGGCTCCAGGGAGCCCGCCGAAGGGAACTGGGGAGCCTCGATGCTCCTCGCAACTGCCACCTGTTACGGTCCCAAAAAACTTAGACCCCATCTCCTGTCAGCCCACAGAGCCGGGGGAGCCGCGATTTCACCGAGTGGGCAAGCCTGAGAGGAAGGCTCGTCTGCGGCCAGGAAAGCTAAAATGCCAGAAACTCCAAATGGAGCCAATAGAAGAATGATTTTCAGGTGTGTTTAACCTCAGGTCACCATCAAAGCACAGCTTTGAACCCAGCACAGACAATTAGTTTCATAGAAGTTTTCACTGAGGTTTTTCATCCCTTGGAGCCCTACTTGTCACTTCATCTTCATTTAAAAACAAAAAGCCAACAACCCAAAAACCATAAGGAAATAATTCCTGGAGGTTTATTCACCCACATCAGTTCCCCCCCCCCTGAGGAAGACTACTTCCAGAAAAGCCAATGAAGACAAAAATCCAGTATTGCAGGTGCACAAGCAGCAAATCAAGGTTGACCGAAACCCTGCTCACCCAGTGCTGCCTCCTCCATTTCACCCCACTGCCAAGATTTTGGCCAGTTTATTTATAGCATAATAGCAGTAACCAAAGGTTGAGTACCTGCAAGAGCTCTCTTTCCAGGGGGCAAGGCTGAGGACCAGGGCTTCAAAGAAGCTGAAATTAAAATTACAATACCCCCAAAGCCAGTTTGAGGAGGACAAATCTTCCAGGAACTGACGATAACACAGCTCTCTACACTGCCATAGCTCATTTTTTATTCATGAGTAGCTGGACAATGTGTTTCTCTGTGTCCTTGCATCACATACAAACCTCAGCTGCTGCCAAAATGTTAACATAGTCCTGAGCTGTACATCCATATTATTTTCAAAAGCGTTTACTCATTTTGCAGGAGAATTTTCTGCCTTAAGCTATTCAACATTTTTACTGCCACCAGGAGGACGAGGAAGGGGCTTTGCTTTACAACATGAGGTACATCAGTAATTACCAGCCAAATGAGAAGCATGGCAGGCATCTGTTTACAGCAGTGCATCAAACCTTCACTATTCATATCTCTTACTGGTCTGTAGTTCAAAAGACACTAAGGTTTGCCATTAGACCACCCATGCATAAAGCTGCACTGCCAGATCCTTAGGTGGGATAAATCACGACTGAGAAATGGTTTTTTTGTGAGCTGACTCTAGCCCTGCATCAGATTCAGGATGGGAGCAGCACCATGTGGTATACTCATTTCTAGGGATTTACCATCTGTAGGAGCAGTGCTAAGTTTTGCCACCCAGAAATCAGGGCAATGCAGGAAAACATCATCAGAAACAGTGTCTTGCTAGCATAGTTAAAAGGATCAGATAGCAAAGAACAAGCAAAATGCCAAGCTGGACAAGTTTCTCCACTGGCCAAGGGGGAAGACTGCTGTAGCTAGACAAGTCTCTTATCACAATCTCATGTCAAACTGTTGTTTGCTCCTGATTTTCAGCCGGTATTTGACAGTCATTAACTGCTGTTTAGACTGCCAGGCTTATAATTTAAAGGCATTTCAGATAATATGTTAGTGACATTTTAATTTTCTAGGAAACACTGAGGTGATCTTCATATGGTTCATAGCTATTTAAAAATAGCCACAATGCTCTAGGTTTCATCCTAGCTGCCTTTTTTAGCTTGCAGGAAACCAGCTCTTATTCCAAGACATTTGATTTGTTCTTCATCCTGGCTGTAGCACAAGAAAAGTGTCCCTACCTCACCTCCCAGGACATTATTGAGTACTGATAAACTAAATACAGCCTTATTTTTATAAGGGTTATTGTCTTATCCCCAAATGCAGAATATTGCAACTTCATGCACTGTCTGCTGGATGCTATTTGGTGGGGGCTCAGACTTCTACAGCTCTACTAATAAGAGCAAGACCAGGAGGAATCTGCAGCAAGCAATTTTCCCCTGCCTTTTGCCTTATCAGTGCACTCAGTGGGCTCTTAAAGAGAGGACAGAAATTCTAGTAAAGTGCTGCAGCATTCCTGATAGCCTTGATGGATAATCAGGGAGAAGCTGGGTGATCTCTGATGGGATCTCTTCCTACCTCCTACCAAAGAGTATGTCTTTTATCACTTCGAGTAAATTCACTGTAAAAATCACAAGGTGTGGGACACAAACTATTCAGAAATCTACACCATCTCTGGCTCATGCCATTTGTCCCTATATCCAGACAATATTTTGTGTGAGTTTCAGATTTTTCTTCCTGCATCCCATTAATATATTTCTGACACTTACATTCATGCATTTTCACTTATGCAAACAGTATTACCTCTTAATTGTGACTCAGATAAGGTCTGAATTTTGTTCTTTATATCTTTTTCTCATGAGTCATTCCTATAGAGCATTAGTAATACTGTTATTATCCAAACTCCCCCAGGTTTTCCCAACATCTTCCTCATAACAGTTTGCCCAGAAGTGTAATCATGCTAAAGCCATAATAAACAACTATCTCTAAAATCTTTTTGCATATAGCTTCTGAAGCTGAAATGACATCTGTGCTTAGTGCAACTTGCCACTTCATATCTAATTTGCTGTCAGCTATTCCACATATTTCATATATATTTTTTATTATTATTTTGGTTATTTATTAAACCAGACATCTTTTGCGTTAGTGCATTTCAGGTTATTTCACTTAGATATGCAAAAGCTCATTTTCCCAAATTTATGTATTTTCTCTCCCATGTATATAGTTCCTTCATCTAATTTCTGTGTTCTGACTGGCTTCTAATTCTGCATTGCCAATTCATTTTGTTAGCATGCTGTTTATCCTATCATCAACAGGATGCACTCGAACAATAAATGAGTCTATCCTTCAGATTATTTCAGGAACCAAAAACTGCCAACCAGATCTATTCCCTGTATCATTATCCTTTACTGAAGTGTAAGGGCATACTACTTATTGCATCTCTGTATTCAATAGGGCCACCATCTGAGAAAAGATTCAATTTCATACTTAAATTTAAGGGCAAACAGTCCCACTAAAGCTATGTCTTCATTGCATTAATGGGATAGAAGCCCCACTGTAACACAACAAAGTGTTTAATTAGTTAGGCATATAAACATTTCCATTATCCTTTGAAAAGTCCTTTCAAAAGAGACAGAGAAGATGGCACCTTTAAGAAATACCCTCTTGAAATTTATTAATTTGTGGGTTTTGCTTTTTTTCCCACAAACACTTTGAAACTGAAGAGTTACCTCCTATTCAAAAACTAACTGCATATTAAAAGCAGAAGCAACATGGGATGAGCTAAGCAGCTTTGCATAGTAGATATATTTGGATATGTACCATCAACACAACTACAGTTTTAACACAAAATGGCTGTGTTCAATAAACACAACAGCAGTCTGTATAGGACTGCAGAAAGCAATAATCGGAGGCCCAGAGGACAGCATCAAAATCTGTACCAAAAGCCAGTGGGGACAGGGAAGTCAAACAATAAGTGCAGGTGGGCCACCCCTTGGCCAGACGAGGTATACCAGAGATTGTACCCCTCGGTCAGTGCTGAAATCTTCATGCTTCAGAGTAGAGGAAGATGTTAACAAACAAACTGATATTTGCATGAATAAAACGAGCAAGTGATAAAAAAATCATTGCCTGTGCTAGTTCACAACACAGCCTCTTGTATGGGCTCAGCACTGATTTGTCTTTTGCCACCCCCACAAAACACAGGAGCTACTGGCAGCTGTGCATTTAGGAAAATCTGCTCACTTCATTTACAGCCTGAAATTAGATCCAAAGCCATAAAAATCCATGAGAAAAACACGTGAATATTTGTTTCAGTCAGAAAAGGCTTAGAGAAAGCATGACATTTCAGCTTGGCATTTCATTTTGGAGCACTTCATCACCAGCCCTTGGCCCTGATAACAGTTCTTCCAAAGGCCCTGACCTGGCAGCACACTCTCCCATTTACAAATGCTGTGTCACTACTCGTCTCTTTCTCTCACTGCCCCATAGTGATCCTGTGGAGCCAGATCACAGATGATAAAACCTCACTGTCCATCTGCAAGCAAAGGAATGGTGCCTGGCCCAGGAGATCAATGTATATCTCTTCACATGCCAATCTGTATTAGACTGAGCAGCAAAGGCATCCAGATAAGTCACGGTCACATTTGTGAGCACCAATAGCAGCAGCAGATACAACTGGTAGTACCTGCAGACTACCCACTACTTAGCCAACACTGAGGTGTTTCTTTGCATCACAGCAGAGGAGGGCAATAAATGGAGCAAACAGAATGGCTTTGCAGAGATTTATGGATATTTACTATTGCAGAAAGTGGAGCATGGGAGAAAGTGCAAAGGCTAATTTGATTACATTATTAGTCTGTATAAATTTAATAATGGACTCACTTCAACATTTCTCATCACAAGCTATTTACATGCATCCACTAACAGCAATAGCTCAGCACCTCAAGCTCTTGAATCAGTCTTCCCAACCCACCCCTGTGAGGAAGAAGAGCATTACAACTCCTGCACAGATAGACACAAAGATGTTAAAGATCCAGATAAAAATTACCAAATTAATTATGGCTCCTCTAGATCAGGGGTAATGTTCTTAAAATACTAATGAAGTTATGTTATTCTTGTATCAGAAAAAGAATCAGCAGATGTTAAGAGGAATTGGTTTATTTGCTGAAGACGTTTAGTCATGAGCTTTACCTGCATAAGCTTGGGCAAGTGACTTGGGTACATTTGCAAGTACTACTAGAAGGCTTATGGAAACCTAGTCCTCGAGTAACTTGCTCAAGGTCACACAGAAGGTGTGCGGCAGACGTGGATCAAGCTCAAAAGCTATTAGTGCATCCATTCACTTTTTTTTTTCTCCCTTTTCCAGTATGTCATTTTGGATCAGGATCTACGCTAGCAAATGTTGACATTACTGTAGTTCAAGGGGTCATATTCAGCACTACACTCATAAAATGCACATTATTACAAGGTACAAACACAATGTATATAATGATGAAAATCACTATATTACTGCATCATTTAATAATTAAGTACATTATTCTCCTGTATACAGTACTGTCCAGAACTCAGTTCCTTTCTGAACTATGTTTCATAGGATCAATACCACCTTCTTTAATTCCTAAGGGCAGTCTGGATGGCTACCCTGAATTTCTTTGATCATAGACAGACTAGTTTCATTAGCTCAAGCTACTGTCCTGTATTCCACACTGGAATAGTGGAATACAGTAGCTGTATGTCTATTCATATTAATTTGTTTGATCCTGACTTCTCTATTTTAACCTACTCCTAATGATAATAACTTATTCCTAAATAAATCACATCGTTGTCAGTCACTTCATATCTCAAATACTTGCAAATGTTTAGCAATTTCAGCAGCCAACACATTCATTTATGTTCTTGTGAGATGGCATCTGGATTACAGCTATAACATTTGAGTTCTTTCTACCAGCTAATTGCAGCTGGTTTTGAAATGCAGGAGCTTATTTATTTGATTCCTTCCTTTGCAGTGTTCAAGTTGTGCCTTTAGATAGGCTTTGAGTTTCATACTCAGAAATACTTAGCTTGCAGAACTCCAGTGTATACCCAGAGAAGTGATTCAGAAAGTTGAAGGGGATTTTTTTTGGCATGTGCTTTGTTAAGTAATTTTTAAACAACAGAGTGACAAGGCAGGATCAAGGCCAGCTTTCTGGGGCAGACTGCCTCATGTGACAAATTCTTGCACAAATATTGCTCAGTGACATACAGTCCATGTGTTTCCCACCATCACTCTTAGCTTTCAATGTGCCCTCCCCTAACCCATTCTAGAGTTACAAACAAAATACTACTCAAAAGAGCTTAACTGCGCTAGATTTTGAAAAATGAAAGAAAAAGGCAAAAAATCCAGCAGCTACCCTTTATACAGAAACTTCCCAAAATAAGGGTCTAGCTAGTGTAAGATGGCAAGCCTTCCAGGCAGACTTCTGCTCATTGTTCAGAAAACCTGTTCCTTTCATACAAGAATTTCTGGAGCAATTAAGTGCTATTGCAATCAAGCTACAAGACACAGATACACTGATATAAGTTCTGCTTCTGACACAGATACCCTGAGTAATCCTAGGGAAGCTATTTCTCAGTTGAGAATATCCTTTTACACCATGATCAATGACAGGGTCTCAAATGAGGTGCAAGTAAAATCCTGTTAAGAAAGACATATTCTTTAAAGAGTCAGCATTACACATGAGGTGAGAGGATCACCATCTAGCCCGGCTCTTGCACCATGACTATCACAGCAGCAGTTTTGCATTGCTGCTCATTTGCAGTGTGGTTTAACCCAGCCCTAACTATTCTATGATTCTGGAAGCAGGCAAGCCAAATCTAATGATTGCAAACACTGATGTGCCTTACTTCATCTTCCTGTTCTTCCGAGTCCAACTCCATTTGTTGCCAAACACCCTTTGCTTTCTCTTTCTAGCAGGATTGCTTTTTAGCATAGCCATTGGCCATGTCTGTTTGTCACCCATTTCCCCATAGAAGCCTTTCTCATTACTTTTGACATCCCTTGCCAGATTCAGTTCTAGGTGGACATTTTCTGATATCATCCTTGCATGCTCAGACAGTGTGTTTGTATTCCTCACAGATTTCACTCAAGTATTACCAGTGTGCTGGTCAGTACTGCAGTATAAACACACTATGCATCATGGCATGGCTTTAAATGAGAACTGACAGCTCGTTATCTATTATTTCTCCTTTTTATAGCTTCTCCTCTTTGCTCTCTAAACTTCATTCCCCTTTCTGTCTCTTGTAAGATCTTCTGGGCTGTGGCACCTTTGCTTAATCTCCACTCAATTCACCCTCTGGTAGGCTCTGCCTTCCCATGTGTGTACTCCCAGGCACTTCTGGCTGCCTCTGTTTTCTGCTTTTAATTCTGCCCCCAGCTAAACAGAAAAGTAGGTGATTACAATTTCATTCAATCAGGAGGTGAAGGAGATGGGGGCATATGCACAGCAAGTTGAGAGAGGAGTGGCAATCAGATTACCAGCTATAGCCTAGAGCAGAATACTTCCTAATGTGAATTTATAATGGTTCTCTGGTCTAGGGCACATAATAAACATTTTACCCAGAGTGCAATGGTCACCCAAAGACATTTACTTCAGGAAACACTGAGCCTGGTATAAACATTTAAACTTTAATAAAGCCATTACAGATGCACTGATTGCATAGCTCCTGTAGACAGTGAAGCTACATAAGGAAGTGAATAATAAAAATAAGCAAGGTGAGCAGAAGTCATTACCAGGACATTTACATAAATATTTACTGAAAACTCACCCTTAGCATGGCTTTTGGTGGATGCATTATTGATGTCCAAGAACTAGCCACCAAACAATGACCATCTCAAAACATATTCTGTCTTAGACACAAATTGTGCTCTGCAGATCAATGTATTTAAAGAAGTTATATCAAAAATTAATATTTTCACTCCAATTTCATATTCACAAAGTCCAGACCCCTTATAAACTCAACAGAACAGTGAAGTAAAGCATAAACATCATATTTTTGTGGGATCACATATTGTTCCTGCACATGCTCAGAATGACTTCAACACTAACAAGCAAATTGTGTTTAACTTGTCATTATTTCAAATAACAAACATAACTGCCACAAAATAAAAATGCTGAAAAAGCATTTACAGCGAACAGTCCTGTCAGGAGCCAGTGCAAATCTCCCTCTGTCTTGTTAACCTAACTAGCTGATGAGTCATCTTTCTGGACCACCTTAGATAGAATTATTCCAAACAAACATTTCAACACTAAATAAGCTTTCTCTGTATTCTGAGGAAAGCATCAAATCCACAATCCCACCTTTCTGGACAAGTCCCATAACCAAAAGGCAACTCTACAGAAAATATGAGTACCTCAGAGCTACAGATAAGTATCCAGGAGAGAGACAGGGATTTACCCAAGCATTATCCACTGGCCAGCACAACCCTATATGCCAAGGATAAGTATTTACCAAAATGCTGTACAAAGGGGCTTATTATTGCACAGGATAGCAGTTGACACTTGTGTTCTCTGCTGTTTTGTTGCTGGTGGGTGTTGTGAATTCCTTTCCTCCACACCAAGCTCTCTCCATTTTGTTTGTAGCAAACTCTGTCCTATTAATTCTCTTCATAACCACCACCCCAGAAACTGGACACCTACATATTAGGTATCTTGTTTTGGGCCTGAGTTAGCTCGTAATCCAGAAGGTGGGAACACATTCACATCATCTCTGCATCCATGAAAAAGGGGTTGCTGCAGGTATGCATACACCACAAGGAGAACAGAGCAGACTGAGATTATTTTCAGATTAATAGCTACTTTCTCAGTATTTGGATGTCATTCCCCTCACAAACACTGGAGGCAGAAAAACATATAGAGTAGAAAGAATTGACAGGAGAACTATACCAGCCATCAGATCTCACTTGGGCACTGTTGAACATGGGAGAAAAGGCCCCTGCTTCCTAGGCCCTGCTTATAAAGCAATACAGATCCCTTTACTCTGCAGTTGACCTTTTTCCTAGAACAGATCCAAGACCTTACATAAACCTCTAAAACCAAAAGATTTCAACACCTCCCAATATTTTTATACAAGGACAACTTCTGTAATTTTTTTTTTCTATCCTTATCTGAATCAGCCCTTAGTGCTCTTATGAAAGGAAAGCTAATGGTGATAAGCACAGAATAAATCTAGACACTCAGACAAAGCAACTGTCTTTACACTAGAAGCAGCAGGAGATTCATGAGGTAACTAAACATGGTAATATCTTGTAACATACTACACTGAATGCAATTCCTTAGGAATTGCTTTGATCTGTTCTTTGTCCTTATACCAAAGAAAGACAAATTTTCTATGGCATTGCCACTTGTTTGCTCTGGTCTTAATATATCTGTAGCTAAACATAGATAGCTTGATAATCCATCTTGAAACTGCAGATCGTAATTACCTTTTATTTTCTCCATTCAGACCGAAGATTTGTCTCCATATATACTTAACTCCTTACACAACAGTCCCAACTTTGACTGGGCTCTGTTCTCTCCTGATATTCATAAACACCTGGGTTATACCTGGTTTCCACAAAATCAATCTCAGCTTAACTGCATTTGGCTAGCACCTCCATCAAGTTTTATCCACAAAAAAGTCATCTTCCATTCCATGCAGAAGTCTGCTGTTCTATGATCACTGTCCCTACTTCCTGATTCCCGAAATCCTGACCAATGTCCCCTTTGTGGCATTAAAGAAAAATGTGTTTGCTGACACACAGAACAGGGTTGGACTCTTAAGTGGAGGCTTCAAAGCCATTTAGAAAACACTGCCCTTGAATTGACTCAAATAGTTCATTTCCAGAAATTTAGTCCCAAGAGAAGGCCTGAGCCCCCCTATTCAGCTCCTGGTTTTCAACACATGCCTCCTTTCAGAAAAGAGTTTTATCACTCACTCCCCAGCTCCATGCAAGCTCTAGGGTAAGGGCAATATGCAACAGAACAGATGCTGTGGCAGGAGAATGTTTACATGAAGCTGCTGACAGCAGATGCCAGCTTGTAAAATTAGCCAATAAAAATACCAGCATCACTGTTTACGACTACTCTGAGCAAGATGGGTTGCCAGCAAACTGGAAATCACATTGTACTGACACACCAGGTTAAAGATACAGCATTTGGCAAAACATCGTCATTTTTACACTACCAGAAGTGAGATTTTCATTCAGGTAGAAGAGAATCAACCAACAGCTGCCCAACAGTCTTAGCCCTCAGTTTTGCATTTCAAAAGAATCCTATTTAATGTTAAAACACAAAAAGAACCAGAAACACTGTAACTAAGAAACCACATGCATCACTAGCTACTGACAGGTTTTCTTTATCCTGCTATGGTCAAACAAGAAATTGAGCAATATGTATACAGCAAGCATGCTATAGAGCAGGAAGCCGTTATTTGAACTTAAACCCTCTTCAGTACTTTTTGTAACTACAAATGTAATGAAAAAGTCCTGATTTTGCACCAAATTTTTGCCTACATCTTGCCCATATGTATCAGGGGATGTTCAGATTGATCTTTTCAGAAGGTTTAAATAGTACTAACTTTTTCCCCAGTTAATTATCACTAATCTTTCTGAACCATTTAAAACACTATTAAAGCCACCACCTAGAAATACAGAATATAGAAATAAAGAAATGTAAAATCCTCAAGAAAATTATTAAAATTATGGTTTTAAGCTTAGTGCTGTCTACAGTCAGGACAATCTCCTTCCATAGTGTTAGATAAAGCCAAGTTTTCAAATCTTCCCTCCCCCCCCATCTCCTAAAAAACCTGTAAATTAATTCTCATCAGACTATGCAAATGCACAACTTTTTTTTTCTTTTGGAAGACATATGGTCAAACCTGCCAGATTTGATAGGATTAGCAGGAAACTGGAGCCATCACAGGGGACAGCATTTACTCAGCTAGTGACCAGCTTAGTGCTATAATGGTGATGCTTCTCAGCCTCTGGTATTCACAGAGCAATNCCCCCCCCCCCCCGAGTCCATTAATTTCTCTACATTGGAAAATATCAGCCTTCATTAAAATCTCTATTAATACCTTCTATAATACTCTCAACTAGGAAACTAGAATAATTAAGAAAAATATTAAAGTAACCAAGATATTTCAGAGGATAACTTTGAGTCAGTTATTACTTTCATGTTAAGAAAACACATAAATTCAGTCCTCTGGAAAAAAAAATCATTTAATAAATGGTTAATGAGCTATCAAAAGCTTCTGTAAGCCTCTTGCAGGCATAAGCAAGAAGTTACAGTAAAACAGAAGTATTAGAGAGCTTATAAGACATGATTCCTGTTAGGGTGGTGAGGCACTGGATTGGGTTGCCCAGGGAGGTTGCGAGTGCTCCATCCCTGGCAGTGTTCAAGGCCAGGTTAGATGAAGCCTTGGGTGGCATGGTTTAGTGTGAGGTGTGTTTATGGCAGGGGGGTTGGAACTAGATGATCTTAAGGTCCTTTCCAACCCTAACTATTCTATGATTCTATGATTAAAACTAACCTCTTTTTCTCTATAGTCAAAGACTGATACAAGTTAATAGCATAATGCACTTTTGGAACGTATCCATGCAACCGCAACACTAAATGAACCATATGCCTACAACGTCTTTTCCACAAGAAATACTGAACAGCTTTGGTATTCTGTATGCTGAACTAACAAAAGATAAAACAAAAAGAATAAAATCAAAGTGTTGAAATCCTGTTGGTACTGAATTAAATAAAACAAAATTCAGATCCTCTAAATTAAATTAACACATTCTTCAATGTGAAAAAGCTCATAAACATGACCTACCATAGCATTTAATACAAAATTAGCAACAAACCACCTTCTATTTTGCAACTCTTATAAAGAACAAACAAGAACCTCAGCTATGCATCATGTAGAAAGGGAAAGGGAAAGGAAAGGGGAAAGGGAAGTGTCTAAGACCTTTTCCCAGCTGTGGTCAAGCAGCATTAGACACAGTTGCCATAAAGTCTGCATTTGGAGGGAGTTAAGGCTGGGTGGTAAGGGAGGGATATATTGTAGCATATTCTGGGAAGGTGGAGTGATTTTTCTTCAACTCAAGATCTGTGGTAAGAAAGATTTGTTTGCTTTATTAAAAATAAAGGCCTAAGGAGTGATAAACTAGAGATGTGAAAGTCTACAGAGATGCTTATGAGCTGTGGATGGCATCATACCTTGGTTTTAGGCAGTACAGAGGCTTTTACAAGATGTCTCTGGTGGCAGTCATGTTGCTAAGCCCTTTGTTTTTTTCTTGTCAACTAAATACTTGTGCCTCTTCAGTAAGCAGCGCTTGTTCATGAGTAGTTTGGGGTTTCCCAGTTGTGTAGGTGAGCTCTGTTTCTCTGTACTAGAGGATGTTTAAGTATTATGTGGAGAATAAGGAAGTCTCAGTTTTGAGAGCTGGAAAAAAAAAAAATCTGTATTTTTTGTAGTAAGTAGAGGGTTTTTCTTTTCTCTGTTTATTTCTGAGAAGTACTATTGTAGCTTTCTTTCCTGAGCTATGTTTTACACTGTATGCATATTTTGCATAAGTAGTAGCTTTCTTTCCCTGGAACAGTGGAGGGCAGAGAGGGTGGTTACAAGAGCTTCCTGTGAAAACTGCTGTTTCCAAAAAGTAGTTAAAATTGGTTGAAGCTTTAAGTCTTCCCTAGGCAAAGCAAAACCTGGCTGTTAATTAAGCTTTGCCTGCTAGGTAGAGGAGACAACTATATGCCTGTTCAGTGCAGGCTACTTCTATGCACAGCAGCTAATATACTGATTGAGTTTTGTTTCCCTGCTTAAGCATATGCTCAGCTTCATGCTGAGTAATCTTCCTAGCATGTTGGAAGCTTTCTCAGGTGCATAAAACTAAGCATATGCAAAAAACTACAGAAAATAGACCTGGCTCTATAGTCAGCACAGAAGTAATGTGGTCTGTCAGTAACACTTGATGTGATTAACATACATGATGCATATTTTCACTCCGTATAAGTTTATGGAACAGTAAGAAAGTTTCACATACTTCTGAAGAGTTATTGCCTCCTTAGCTGTTGAGTTTTGAGTTGAAATTAAGGCTTTCCGAATGAACTTCTCTGAAGTTTGCAGAAGACAAGTATGTACCTGAAGGATTTAAAAAGACACTGAATGTGAGATATGTAAGATAAACTAAAAGTGATACTTCATGCCTTTAAATGTGAAATCTGGAGTAATCTCCACTGGAAGTACTTGTTCATACTGCAAAGCCCAACTCCCTTACAGGTTTAACTTGCAGTAAAGTCACACCTAGGTTTTTATTTGTCAATTTCATTTTCCTTGCTGGCATTTTTTCCATAGAAAGAGCTCCAAAAGAACTGGTCACCCACTAATTTACAGAAGGTACTTTAGTGAAAAAAGAATTGACTGATTAATGTTCCTTTAACATAGAACTGTAATGGCTGGTTGATTTTTATAGTCTCACCACTTTGTACTGGTCCTAGGGACTACAGCTTCTTCTTCCTCACACTAGTGTGCATAAAACAAATGTGGTCTGTCAGCAGGCAGTTAAGTAAAAAATAACATTTGAATTCCTGTAGCATGTTAAGATACGTAGCATGTTAAGATACATAGCATGTGTGTCTATTTAATGAAACTAAGAAATAGCAATTTAGGTGTTATCACATGTCAGAGATGGCCCAGGCTCTGGAAAAGGCCTCATGAATGTGAAGTCTGAGTCCTGTAGCAAATTAGCATCTAGCTCAATTTCTTCTGTTTGGACCTGGGCATATAAAAGGCATGAGAAAGGAGTACAATTTCCACCTCAGACACCCAGTAATAAAAAAATTCATCAGGTGATACTTGTCAAGTTTCTTGACATATCTACTTTGCATATGTGCATGGGAAATAACTTGCCTCAACTAAAGTCCTGCTTTAGAGTTTAATAGAACAGTTTGACTCTACTTCATCTGCTTATGTTACATTTAACTATCCATCAAAGGACCAAAGTTGCATGGGGCAACTCAAGGGAGAGCAAGTAGTTAAACAGTAGCATGATTGCAGCTGGTGTATATGTCTACATATGACAGGTGTTTTCACTGCTCTGTAGGAGTGAGATGCATATTTTGGTGGCTTCCTTGCTTTGTGGCCAGAAGTTATGGTGTCTGTGATGTACAGGGTTCTTCATGAAAGAACTAGTTGCAAGTATTTCCTCCTGTCAAGCTTCTGATTTTCTCTTGCATCTATAGCACTTTGCAGTCTGGCTTCAGGGCAAAATATTCAGTAACTTTCATCTCAGATGGTGAGAATGTTCATAGGTTTTCCCCAAACTATACTCCAATTTGAGGGGAATTGCAGAGCTAGTGATAACTGTACAACATATTTCTCAGTGAAAAGAGATTGGTCTTGGTTTAGGTTTGCCTGAGGTAAGTGTTAGCTTGGCAATTCATTGGACTGACCCTCTTTCTCTAATTGGTCAGTGGTTGACCCAAACACCTGTGTGATTTCCCAGAATAAAGGCTGAGTGAAATTGCTTGCAGTGAAATATTTGAAGAAGTCAGGATATTTAAATGTGCTTGTTTTTGTCTATAGGGGATTTTGGTTATGGTGATTTAAAAGGCATTTTGTACCTCACTTGCAACAGCATCCCTGGACCATGTGCTCTGAGGTCAGCAGTTCATGGGCACCCAAAGTGTGTAGGAGTTAGGTTCACAGCTAAAGGCCAGTTACTTGCTTTACCTAACGAGCTGTTTTGGAGATGGGAGATCTATTGGGTTTGTGTACAAGGTTTTGTTAGCAGGGAGGCTACAGGACTGGCTTCTTTGAGAACCTGCTAGAAGCTTCCCCTGCATCCAACAGAGCCAATGCCAGGTGGCTGCAAGATGGACCTACCACTGGCCAAGGCTGAGCCCACCAGTGGCAGTGGTAGTACCTCTGGAATTATACATTTAAGAAGGGGAGCTCCTGAAGAACTGCATTCTATGGAAGGCACCCACACTGGAGCAGTTCATAAAGAACTGCAGCCCATGGGGAGGACTCATGTTAGAGATGTTCATGAAGGACTGTCTCCTGTGGGAGGGATCCCACACTGAAGCAGAGAGTGGCAGAGAGAATGTGTGATGGACTGACCTCAGCCCTCATTCTCCATCTCCCTGCCCTGCTGTGGGACAAGAAGTAGAGAAAATAGGGAGTGAAGTTAAGCCTGGGAAGAAGGAAAGGGTAGGGCAAAGGTGTTCTATAAGGTTTGGTTTTATTTCTCATTATTCTACTCTGATTTGATTGGTGATGAATTAAACTAATTTACCCAAGTTCAGTTTATTTTGCCTGTGATGCTAGGTGATGAATAATCTCTCCCTGTCCTTATCTTGACTCATTTCATTATGTTTTCTCTCCTCTGATCAGTTGAGGAGGTGTAGTGATACAGTGGCTTTGGGCATCCAGCATCGAGCTGGGGCCAACCCACTAGAGGTTTCCAGTTCTTCCTGTTGAAAGTTTTACATTTCTAATCTCTTACATAAGAGGAGACTGGTACCTGAATATTTCATGTAAGTTTCTCTGAGATACTTCTTAGACGCAACTTCTGATCAGTGTTTAAATGAGGCACTTTTGGTACTATGTGCCCTAAAAGCAGCACTTCCTTAAATGTCCTCTGCAGAACTGACATCTTTTCTGAGTGAAGTACCATTCAAGCTTCACTGTTTTCCCATGATTTAAAGAAAAACAAGCCGTAGCTCACAGTTTGAGTCAAGTTAAATGCTACCATTTATACTAGATTGTGCTACAAATTAACACAGCAGATGTGACTCAAAAGTAAAATATTGAATGATCATTAACATGACTTTGGGTTCTTGGCCACAAGAAATGGGAGCTTGATGAAGGCTGGTATAGAAATTCTATGAGACCATTTGACATAGCTCAGTTGGTTTTGCTGTCCAGGATTCCTGTACATCTTTTTGAACAACCATCCCAAAGTTTCCAAAGAGCTTGCTGTGTATAGTTAAGGCTGGAAAAGAAGTCAAGTGCAGCACCTTGATTTTCAGCTTGTCCTCAGCAAGAGCTCAGCTTTTACAGAATATGTTGGTTTCAACTGATCTTGTTTGCTGTGTCTGGAGCAATGAAGGACCTGCCCTCTCTTGCAAGATGGTCAGTGCTAACAAGAGTAAAGTTATGACAAAACTAATTTACTCACTATTCTGAAGTATTAAAACATGTTTAAAATACACAGACTAATGTCTACTACCAAGTTCTACTGGTTGTCTCAAGGTATCATACAAACACATCAGGAACTTGAAATTTTTGTGGCTTCTTACATGATGGGAAATAATTGGTGGTACATTCTGAGCTGACCTTTTGGATTGAGTGCAGCTAGAAGGTGCTGCTTTCTTTGAGATGCTGAGCTCCTTGGTCCTGTTGTGAGGGCACAACAATACTTCTGCTACCTGCAGCTCTGGCTTTGTTCAGTGGCATAGTATATTTATGAATTCAGTGTCCATGCTGTGAGTTTTTAGGAAGATGTATTTTTGACGATGGTCATCTTGAAATTTGTGAGAATGAGGGGTTAGAGACAGTTCTCTAATACTCAATTTTGATAGTTCCTTCTGCAAAGCAGCAGTGGCTTCCTTTGCAGTAAGCAAGTAGATATTGCATGAACTGAGGAATAGTCAGAAACTTCAAAATAAAACTACTTAAACTGAATTCTGGCTTGCTGTGTTGTTCATTAGACCTTGGCCATAGAAGTGCAGTTGTGCTGCAGGGATCTATCTCTTAGTTGAGAACTGTAGAATGCACTTAAACCTCGTATCCAAAAACCCACTGCTTTGCGGGAGCACAAGTGACGGTCAGAGTACAGGCAAACTGCCACAGGCTGGTGTGTCAGTGTAACTGCAGGACATGCTTGTTAAAATCCTTCCTATGTTTTTTCTCCTTCAAAGTAGATGCTAATCTCTTCAAATCTTTAAGCAATGACTGATCAGGTGATAAGTGCTGTACATGGGTTAATAAAAAGCATCTTGAGCAGCTGTTAGCTGTGCTCTCACAAACCATCAGCGTTGCTTGATTTTGATTTTACTCCAAGGCAACCAGCTTCTCAAGCTTATGAAAAAGCTTATATTGTATTAGTAGCAATCCTTTTTCTTGTCTTAAACATAATGCAAGCATCTATAACATATGATACGACCAGAACAGATTGTGGCCCTCTTACCTCCTGATTTGAATGGGATTCTTGCAAAGTCAGGTTCTAGCTAGGGGCTTAAAATTGTTCTTGGCAATCATGTATGTTAATTATCTATGATCATGCTGTGTAGAAGAAAATTTTGCCCAGTATGTAACTAACCTCAAATGGATGCTTATCATAGTCAGTTGGTAATGTTTCTTTTTTGTGGTGGATGGAGAGAAATCTTGCCCACTTTTCTTTCTCCTGTTTCGTCTGAAAATGAATTCTAAGATATGTGTTTCATTGGAAAACTACTGAGCTGATAGCTGAAGAAATACAGGAAGATAATGAAAAAGTCATGTGCCTTGGGCATATAATAGCTTAATCTGTTCTTCCATGAGTGAATAGGTCTGTCTTGCAAGAATTTATCTATGTATGCCTGTATCTTTGATAGTAGATGGAGGCAAGATAATTAATCTTCATTCATTAAATCAATGTGAGAATATATTCAGAATAGGCTGATAAGTCATCTGCTGTAATCCGGGTGGTTTGTCTCAGTAGTGGAATAACACTGATCCCAGGACACCCAGATTCTGATGGATGTTAACATATGCAACTTATCTGCGTGAATTTGGCAATCTGTCATGTGACTGTAAAATAGCAACTTGGGCCAAAGTCTTTGGTTTGCATCTGAGGCTTATGCTTGTCTCTACCTCACCTGTGGAGACTTATATCTGAACTACTGTGAGCAAGATGGTCTACCTCCCAGCACCTGGGGCTGAAGTGTGACTTCCAAAAGCTTTCACCTACAAAGCAGGTATGTGAAAGTCTAGATTTTCCCAGAAGACTGAGCACAAGTGGATTTTGCCCCCTACAGAAAGATTTTAGAAGAGTCTGTGTCTTTGGGCGAAATTTCACAGGTCATAAATTGGGAATAAAATTCTTTAAATGCTTAAATCTGTTTTTGCATGATATACTGTGGTTCAAGGACTGCTTAAGGTCAGAAATGAGTGACAAGGTGATGTCCTGAGATGATCTTGTCCTTTGCAGGACAGTGACATGTCTTTTTTTTTAGGCCAAAGCCTTGGGAGAAAATTCTGTACCTCTGCCTGAAATAGTCTGTTCTGGGATTAGGGAAAGGAAAAAAGTTTCCTTTTATAGAGAAGTTCTACACAACAGAATAATCTTGAAACTGCCTGCAACTGCAGGAACAAGCTCAAATGTTGTATCTGGTCTCATGCATCCTGTTTCTCTGTGAATGCTAGGTTACCTTATTGGGGTAAAAAATTATGTGGAAGTCATTGTGGGAGAGTTAGAAGTTGGTCATGGAATGATGCTTTTTCTATAGAATAGTTGGAAAATACCATCATTAAAGTTAATTGAAGTCAATAAATATATATAACTTCTCAGTCCCTCATGATGACTTACTGCCAACTAGATGAAATACACAATGTTAGAAGCTGGAAGTAGACTATGTTAGCTTTTCTTGCTCATTCTTCTCTGCTGCTTAAGAAAACCTAAACACTCAATGGAGTTCAGGGGGGGAAGGGAGGGAGGAAGCAGGTTGAAAGCTTGCTTTTAATTTTAAAATCTAAGAAATTGCCACCAAACTTAAGGTAAGAAACAAGCCAAATAATGGGGGAGGAGTGCTGTGGTCTTCTGAGAAAGCAGTAGTTAGGGCTGCTCAGCAACTTTCATTTGGACAATTTTTGTATATAAAGCTTGACGAATTATCTAAATACTGGCTGTCTTTTGCCATGAGATTCCTGCTTGTGTTAAGATACAGAATGAACTTTCTGTAGGGTTTATTCAGGGGCAGACAGCTGGAAATACTGATACTGAAGTCAATGAGAGCTCTCAATTAGAATGTATCATAACATGCACACATGAGGTGTTTGTCTTTGTGGCTTTATGCCTCCAGTCTTTTGAAAGCAAACCAAATGGAACCAAATGTATTCTGGCATGTGGCTTTTAATCAGTCTGGAATTTAACTGCACCAGTTGGTCATTCAGGTCATGGTGATAGTATGTTTATGGTATGGCTGAAGAGAGAGGGGCTTTGGCTTGGATGAAGGATTTCATAGGAGCTTACTGAGAGCAGGGTAAGAATGATCTGATCTCTGGTTTCCGTCCCAGGCTCTGAAAGAAAATATTTGGGGTGGTTCTTATGGTCAGCCATTTAGTTCTATACTTGGCCACACTAGGTTGCATGGTCAAGCTCTGCTGTGTCTGGCCAGCCCTTTTGCAGGATGATCAGTCCTGTTTTTGATGGCAGGCAACTATTCTAATATCACTTGCTCCTGCAGATAGGCTCCTATTGTCAGGTCCGGTCTCTGCCAATTTTGACCTAATGTCTGGTTTAAAACTATTTTCAGAATATGATTACTACAAAGAAAATACCAAAGAAATTGATTTCTTGTATTCCTCACATTATATTACTCTGGATTCCTGTCTATGTGCCAAGGAGTTAAATATGATTCATGTAATCTACTTTCCCACTAATCATTTATTCAATTACCTATTAAACTTGGGCAAGAAAGACCAAAAAAAGGAAAGGGGAGAGACTAACCTGGAGTTTATATTCAATAAAATGCTAAAACAACAAGTAATCATTAATTATCTAATCAGCATTCTGTGAGTCTTTTAGCCATAATCTCATTACTGTAATTAATTGCAAGAATCATCTTGTAAACAGAGCACAATAAAGTATATGCAACATAACAGTACCTAAATTAAATTTAAATCCCAGAATGAATAACAGAGAAAGCTGGGAGATCTTGCGAAGAGAGGGTGTCATTAAAGGAGATCATATTTCAATGTCAAAATCTGGTGGGCTACTTGTGCTGCAGGAGTAAATCAATAGTGTTGCATTGAAAAGACTGGGCCACTTTGGTGCAATTAATCACAACTCCATTAAAGCTTGGAGAGATGGGGGTGGCATGTTAGCTAGAGAAAATGGATCTTTTCTTGTAGTTAGTGGAGTTGGTCCATGTTGGCGAAGCTGCTGCACTCTTAGTGTTTTTGCACCTAAAAAATAAGGTTGTCCAAGTGCTGAAATGGTTTAGAATAGCTAGACACTTTTCTTTCAGTGGTAAAGATGTGCTTGAAGGCTCTCAAATGCTGTTGAACGTCCTCCCTTTGGTCAGGTTTTGATAGTCTTCCACTTCTGAAAGCAGCAGTCCTCCTCTTTGTCTTTTTCTACAGTAAGTAAATTATGCAGAGATCCCACAGACACCTGCTGGGCTTACAGCAAACTTTCTTTAGAGACACTATCAAGACCACTGCCATCTTTTGACTGCAGCAAGTATTTTTGTCATATTTTTCTCCTTTACATTTAATTTTTCATTAATTTTTGTAAGAATAAATGTCAGAATTCATTCAAAAGCTGTAGCACTATATACAAAATGAAGTCGCAACAACTATAGGCTTGGTTGTGCCATTGATTTTTCTGAGCAGAATTCCCTGCTGATTGCAAAATGGAGTTGATCAAAGATATTGATAGCATGTGCCCCTCTACAGAGAATTTAGATTAAAACCATCATACTTTCTAGTCAAAAAGTTGTGTGTGGAGTGCATTTACTTGGGGGGGGGAGGGCGGGGGGAGGAAAGCTGGGTTCTACAAAGAAGCTGGCAGAAGCTAAAATAGCCCTTATGGTAGAAATGAGTGTTCAGGTGAATGCTGTAATGTAAGGGAAAGCCCATATTAATGTGTCCATCTCTACTGAGACCTGACAAAGTACTGACCCATTGTTTAAACTGAGCTCCTTAGACAAGGGCAGTAGGCAAGTATGGCTGATGATAGCCTCTATGGAGGATCTCTCTGGCCTGCTCCTCAAAGCAGTGTTTGGTTTACCCGAACAGATTGGTCAAGGATAACTTCAAAGCCTTGTCTTGCATTATACTGTTCCTTGCTCTCAAGTGCTACATGCCTGCCTTGTATGCCAATGTGTGGGTCAGGATGTACTTTAGAAGGTTTGCCATGACACTTCAGTGTGTTTATTGAGCATCCTGAATCCACAGCATCCTTTAAATCTTCCATTAAAGCAAATTCTACAGAGGAAATGCAGAATGCCCTGTTAATTCAGTTTTTAATGACAAATGCCCTGTGGCTTTCCCTTTTGATAATCACAGTTTGCTTCTATAAGCAGGTCATACCTCTCTTTAGTTCACTATACCCCTTCTTAAGGCTGCAAATGCCTTCAGGTAAAACTGAGTTAGCCAGTTCTGTAGGTGAGGGGAATAACAAAAAGTAGAACTTTGGCCTGTGCCTGTACTGCAGGTATATAAATAGTGGAAATACAGCTAAGCCAGAGAATTGCTTTTTATTGTGACCGAGACAAGACAGTTTTAAGTAACTGACTAATTTTATTTTTAAAGACCTAAATGTCTTGAAAGTATTTTTTTGTTTGGAAGGGTGATTCCAGTGTTTTATAGAGTCAGCCTCATGTTTGAATTCATTTGTCTTCAACAATGCATTACAGCTACATTTAGCAAGTATATTTTAATGTTAGGGTTAAATTAAGTGCCTTTTCTTCCAAGTAAAAATAGTGCACCAGCTGTATGAATTAGTAATTTCCAAAGTAATAAATATTATGAACTTAGTCTAAGACACACTGGAATAATATTTTTCCTGGTTTTAGACCGTTAGCCAATTTCTACATATGCTGTGTTTGGCAAGTTGTGGAGATGCCATAGAGGTGCCTGATTTTTTTTGTTTTTCTAGTGCAGCTGTTAGATCAATGGCACTGCCTGATTTATGGCTCACAACAGCAAGCCCTAGGGAATATGTCTACTTCTCTGGCTATAGGAAGGATGCCAGGACCTTTCACAGGACATAGATTGGGACTTATGCTGAATCCTTGTGAAGGCTGAGTGGGGAAGGTGTTTGCTTTCTTATGTGCAGAAGTTCATTTGCTTTTGAGTTTTGGCAGACTGGATGCTTAAGTCTTGCTTTGGGTACTGAGATTCCTGAGCATTATTTCTCCTTTGGATCCCTTCATGTGAAGCATTTGCTTGTTCGGGTTACACAGTCTGAAAAGCATTAGTGGTTATATCAAACTATACTGGTTTGCTATTGCTGTGTGGTGTCTGAAATTAGATTACTTTTTAAGTGTTTAGGAAGGCTTTGGAAAATGTTAGCTGTTATAAAATGTAGGGTGTTTTGTATTGGAAATAGATGCTTACCTAAATAGTAATAGCTATTTTTCCTCAATGAATTACATGGTACTTACCATTGGCTTTAATCCTGACCCTCAAAGAATAGATTTTACCATCTCTGAGATAACTGAGTTTTGGGAAATAAGCTTCTAAAGAAATAGTAGATGCATCATTTGATCACATGGAGTTATTAAACTGAAACAGCTACATGCTATTTTGTCAGTTGGCTCCCATCTTCAATTTGAAACCTGGACAGCTCAGTTTCTCCATTTACAGCTTTGAATATACTCAGGGAACTAATAAACTGAAATGACAGATGCAGAGGGATTACAGGATATCAAGCAGTATTTTCCAAATGGAGTACCAACTGCTACAAAGAAGCATTCTGTTGTAATAATGAAAGTTATCTTTTTACATCTTGTGCTTGCTTGTCTGGAATCACCAAAGAGATGAGAATTTCTCCTACAGCTAAAACACTCAGTAAACCTCCAGTGGGATGTTTACCAGTGGTTTGCACTCTGACTGACTAATATATATAAGCCCCCCACCATTACATTGGGAAATACTGAACATAACACTCCCTGCTGCTTAGGCTGAGTTGAATCTTTCACCTCTCTGAAACCTTTTCTGCATCTTTATAGTACTAATGAGTCATGAAGTAACTGACCAGGCTCTGGGGCAGAGATGAAGCCATTGGATTTGCTGTTTCTCCAAGACATGGGTCCTTCTAAGACATGTGCTGAAACTAGAGGACAGAATTGGTGGCTGTGCAGTACAGCCCCTTCTGAAGCACCCATGGATGGGATATGGGGACACTGACTTGGGTTTCCTTGGTGAAAATAAGTAAAGGCTGATGTCAGAAAAACCTGAGATGAGCTCCAATGAGTTGGAGGGATCTTAGTGCAAAAGAAGCTAACCATAGGCCTGTGGAAAGTGTGTAAAAAGGGAGAGCATCTTGGCACTGAATTATTTTTAGAGGAAGTACTCTAAATTTACACTAGAAAGTTATCCTTCATAGGAGACTTCAATCTTTGCTGGGTCACGCTGCACTGAGGATCTCAGGACAAGAATACTATTTTGCCTTAATTTCATTCAAATATAGAAAAATATTATTTGAAGGGAAACTTCAGGCATAACTGTAAGTACTTGCTTAACAACGTTGTATTAATACCCACTCTGAATGGAGATGACTGAGTACATGTGTATTTTCCTTTCTTCATAGTCTCTTCTATCACTCAGCCAGGGATGAATCTTAACACGGTTTGTGTAAGAGGATTACAGGGGTACTCCACAATCTATATACATGTGAATGCCTATATTACATGTTTTACAGCACAAAACTCTCAAGCTTCAAAGATGCTGTAACTCATTTCTTCAGAATTTCTTTGTGGTTATTTTGAAGCTGTGTATTTATCTCTGTGAAATGGCTGCAGATGCCTCAGCTAAAGGGGAAGAACAGGCCTCGGGATCAGCTTGGACAACTTGTATGGCTTTACTAACATTACATAGTAGGGTGTCCTTTACTTGCACTTTCAGGGAAATCATGCCTCTGAATATCTCTCCAGAGAAGACATCCATCATTAGGCTGGAGAGAAACCCATTGTCCATGCAGCCTGCTCTGTAGCCTTTCTTGCTCTTGAGGAAGAGCAAGAAACCTGCAACTTGCTGAGGCAAATGTTTATTTGCAGTTTACTAGACTTCTAAATATTTGGTGGAGTTACAAAGGAATTGGAGGGGACTGTGCAGACAGTATTACCTTCTATAAATAATTGTCCTGCTCATGCATCTAACATAGAGAGGCACTCAGGGTGTTTCTCAGATGAACATTTCAGCCACTGCAATAAGGTGTAAAATAATCTTGCTTGTAAGTTAACTGACCAAGTGATTACAAAAGGCAGAGGTAGGGCAGCTGGGACCTCTGTCATGCTGTTCATGTGGTGCAGGGTGTATGCTAGAAGTGTCCTTTTGTACTGGGGAGTCAGATGATGTGCAAATATCCTGTTGCCTTCTCATTGGGCTTTCTGATAAATGAATAAACTATATTCTTGCTCTTCTGCCTCCACTCTATCATGCACCTTAAAGGGTCAGATCTTAGCTTCAAAGGCTTATTTAGCTGCCTGATCTTGAGAGTAATAAAATAGTTTGCCTTGAAATAGTGGACATGTTGTATTCACCAACCTTTTTCCATTATTTTCTCTTCGATAAGGATGTTTCTCTGAGACAATCTACCACATTGGGCTATTTCCTGAAGAAGCCTTTCTGCCCTCTCAAAGTATCTATCAGCTAATGCATCTTAAATTTTGTTTGAGTTTCCATCACAGCTGGGATAACATTATTATGAAACTTTCTGACAAGATGGTCATAGGTAGGTGTGTGGATGATGGGTATCTTAACTATGGGGATGGAGTTATAATTGAAGGGTGGACAGATGGACGACTTTCCCTTTTGTTTCTTTCCCTTCATCTTTACCTTTCTAAACATACAGATGATTAGTAATGGTGTAAGTAAGATCACCAGAAAGTTTTTACCAATCTTTGTCCCCATGTAGCAAATTGGGAAAAAGCTATTATACTTGTGGCCAATATCTTAATTTCTGTTTTCTGATGTCAGTATCTTCCCCATTGTTCTCCAGACAGTGCCAGTGTAAGGTTTAAGCTGTCTCTACTCTTCAGCTTCATTTACTGCATTCCTGCAGTAAAGCTTTTAAAAGAACAATACCAATGCATCTATAATGACCACTCGGATGCCTCTGCCCATCAGTTTTCTTTAGCAGTATGGCACAGAATCTGTGTTAGGAAACTTGTAATGATACAGGTAACAATTCCAGCTCTGCTACAGCAACTTTTTTGTTAAGAAAGATCCATAGGTGGTTAATGCATTGCAGACCTAAAAATGTTAAATGCAAATATAAGGAAGGGATATTATTTCTGAGGGAAGATTGTTAATTTCTTGGCTCTGAATATCAGGTAAGACTAATTTCTGACACATGACTTCTTGTAGGTTTTGTATTGCAGGAAAGCTTGCAATCCTCAACACCCTCTCTATTCCCTGCAAACATGTAGAACAGCTATTTTCTCCTTCAGATGACAATTTTCATTTCAAGCAGGCTACAAGAGGTCATTTAGCTAATTTATGTGGAGATGAGGGAGGGTTAGTGGCACAGGCTTGAGAAATCAGGGAGATATGCAGCAAATAAGACTGCAAAAATAGTTGATGAAGTGCCATTGCTGTCAGCATTTGTAACTGTAGATTAAGGTGTTCCCATCCTAATTTAGCCTTGTGCTTGAGGCACACCATTAACCTCCTGACAGCTAGCAAAGTGCATGCACTATGGATCACCTGATCATTTTTCCTAAAAATGTTGACTGTTTAAGTGCTGAAGAAGTGTTAAAACTCTGTCCACAGGCTCCTAGTCTAATTTTAAACTAGAGTGACTACATGGAGATACAGAGCTGATGCTATTGAAAGGGGTGACATGTTGGCTTTGAAATACAGACAACGTTCCCAACTATTGTCACACACCAGCAGCCTAGCTTCTCTCCAAGCTGTGTGTTAACAGTGAATTCCAGAATAATAAAAATTCAGACAGTGTTGTTTTCTGTGAGTAATTCTCCTGCTTATGCAATGTTATTCCAAGAAGTGTACTCCACCAGCGCCAACTATGGTACTACATATATACACATGGTACAGAATTTTCTCCAACCCTTGCCGTGCTTTTAAGTGGATTTTAACTATCACACATGGGGGGAAAATGGGGGGGGGGGG